>CM070504.1:68113519-68537177 GCA_036346375.1 Guadua angustifolia | reverse complement strand
AGTGGTCTCGTGTTACGTTTTGTAGCTTGTGGATGCCAAAGCAATGTTCCATCAATTAAGCGGCAAGTCGTTTTCTATCTTTCATGCCTAGAATATTCTTAGGCATGAGCCAAAATGGATTTGCTTGTAGATTTGCCAAATGCAACAAGAGCAACATGAAGGAAACCACTATTCACGGATCCAGCGGTACTAATTTGGAAAATGTAGGAAATGATGGGCAGCTCAATGAGGGAAGACCACTGAAGAAGAAAGGAATGTCTTGGCGATTGAGAAAGCGAGGTGATGATGATATTGACCCTTTTGTTGATGAAGTGAAGAAATTCGAGAGAAAAGCGTCAAGAGATAGAGGCTAGGAAGGAGTGAGACAATAGAATTTATGACCTTGAGAAAAGAAATATGAATTGGAGCAAGACCAACATGACACAAAAATCATGGAAATAGACACCGACAAAATGGACGACCTAACAAAAAGTGCTTGCCGACAAGAAGAAGGAGGAGATTTTAGCTCAATCGATTCGGAGTAGTACGGTCATAGATTATGTCTTGTTAGTTACATTTAGTACACAATTAAAGATTATCTTTTGTTAGTTACATTTACTACATAGTCATAGATTATCACTTATTAGTTACATTTAGTACCACGACAAGTACTTTCCTCATTTAGTTCATTATATGTATCTATTTCAATGTTCCCATAAATAATTGGAAATAAAGACCTTTGATTCGATTTACTTTGTTTGCTACCTTATCTTCTTTAGCGGATACCGACTTACAGGGTATCCCATGACCCGGAAAAGCGTGTATGAGCTCGGCGTATGTACTCTAAACCGAGGGCCCAAGGCCTCGGCCAAGCCAGCACCGAGGGCGGTCCGACCAACCTAGCAGGCGGACTCCCGAAAACTTCTGGCCAGCGGCTTCGGGGATGCCCGACCAAGCCGGTCAGACGGACCGAAAACCTCAATCAAACTTCGAACCCCCGCCGTCAACAAGCCAACATCAAATCATCGAAGTGGCGCGGACCACCCACCTACCCCCTTGATCACGGCGTTTGATTATACCAAGCAGAGGAGGAGCCGCCTTCTAGGCAATCCCGATCAAAGTGACACCGGCGTCGGCCACTGACGAACCCTGAAGAAGCAGGTCTTGTTGCTTCGGGAGGAAGCGGACCCGCGCTCTGCTCGTGACCTCACCAACCCGGCAAGAGGCCAACCACTATCCGCCAGAGGTCAAGTCCGAGACGGCCTGGCAGAAGCGGGCGGACTCCGGGCGTAGGAGCCCCATCATTTTTTCCTTTTACCGCTCTATGTAGCAAACTTCCCGGCTATATAAGGGAGGTTCGGCCCTCAACGAGGGGCACGCACACTAGGACAAACATACAAAGCAGGCCTTTGCGAGAGCGAGGGCGTCCACACCCCAAGCTCAGAGTCCTCCTTTCGGTGTCTTTCTCGCTCACCTCCGTGTATGCAGGCGCTGCATGACCCTCGCTTATGTCCAAGCGGGTTCATCAGCATCAATACAAACACGCACCACCGCCTGGCTGGAGTAGGGACATTGGCCCCGAACGGTATATATCCTGGACCCTCCTTTCTCTCTCTCTTGGGGTCTAACCATTCAAGGCCGGAGCGCAGCGGCCCCTCTAGACTTACAAATTTCACTTGCGGTTCTCGAAACACAAGCGGTTAGCGCGCGCGGGTAGGGGGCCTTCAGCGTCACCATTGTCTCTGGATTTCCACTCGGCTTCCTTGATGGATTCGCCGTCCGCGACAACGCGCTTCGCGCCGGGCGAATCCGTTTCGGTTCCCTCGACTTCATCAATCAATATGGCGGGAGAGCTCAACCTTGCTCCCGTCCGCCAGAGACCAAGCCCGAAGTGTACTGCGCCACGTCATCCGTCCTCGGCGACCTTCGGCTCGAGCCTCCGCGCAGCTCCGGCTGGTGCCGCCGTGCTGCTTCGCCACGGCCTTTCGCGCTCGCGCCCGAAGCGGCGCTGCGCCTCTCGAAACCAGCGTTTATAGCAGCCAGCCGGCTTCTGGCGCCGGTCTCCATCCATGAGATCTTGGAGGCTCCACCGATGGCGACTCCGGTTGAAACCGACAGGTCGACCTCGAAACCCGTACACTTCGAAGTGCAATGTGGCGGTGCAAGTCGGTCAACCGCGCGACTTCCGCCATAATCGGGAGGACCGCCCGCCATCGCGGCTGCCGGAGGTGGCAGCACCCGACGAGGCGGATCATCCAAGGCCACCCGACCAGCCCCGGCAAGCAATGAAGGCTGAAACTGGCTGCCCAGACTTCGGCAAAACGCGTTGACCAGCGGGCGAAAGTCAACCTGCGAGCCACGCGGCGCAAGCGGCGCGCCGCAGCGCAGCAGGCGCGTCGGTCACATACCGTGATTGGATTGAAGCGATTAGCGCCCATGCTTCCTCTCGAGCAAAACCGCGCGGACGATCTTTGCTCAGCGGCATCCCAACTCGCGAGCGAGGCAGGCCACCTACGGCACCTCCGGGAAGCGGTAGAAACCTTGTGCCGTCAGCATGTACTGCGCCCACGGCCCCACATAGAGTCTCGCTTCCGAACCGTCCGCAGCCAGACCCCGCCGTGAAAGCAGGAAGGCAGCCCTAGCCGCGGCGGCGAACCCTACACGGCGTCATCGCCTTGGCGCAGCTTACGACTGTTGCCCGACACTCGGCGGCCTTCGAAGCGGCCGCGGCGGTATGCTCGCTCCGGGTCGCCCGGCAGCGGTCGTCGCCGCCGCGGCCCGACCCCACGAGGGCCGGGGCCCCGAGCTTTCTCACAGGAGATCCGCGGGCGGATTTTCCCGCCCGATTGAGCACCGGACCAACATCGCCAAGTACAGGCGGCAGACCGGCGTCTGGTTAGAAGATTAAAACTCTTTAACCGAGAAGAGAATATCTAGTGACCTCTTCATCATTGATTACCTCCTCTATCTGGCGGACTCGGCTCAAACTGGCTCAGTACCTGCCCGCGGGACTATCGAGCTGGGCCGACTTGAAGCGTCTTCGTCGGCAACTTCCGAGAACGCGTACAAAGCGCCACAGGAACTCTGGGACTGAAAGTGGCTAGGCGGCGACTGAGGCAGCTCAGGGACTACATCCGCCTAACTCTCCAGCAATGTGAACTCCCGACATCGGCGGCTTAAGGCGTCGTTAGAAGCGTTCATATCTGACACCTATGCACGGGGCCTGGTCCTAGGCCCAGGCTGCCTCAAGCCTAGGACCACCAGGACACCTCGACGCCGCCATACGCCTGCCTCCGGCGAGGCGTGGGTGCCATCTTGATAAGCGAAGGACAAGCGAGAACCCGGCCCGGCTGGATGGCGCCTCCCGACCTGCAGAAGCAGGCGGAGGAAAGAAGGCCCGCGAGACCACCGGTCGCGCCGCGGCGTCTGACAAAGCGGCGGTGGCGACCACCCGACCACCGAAAAGCTAATGGATAGCCGTGCGAACCACGGGTACCCGTCGAACACAAATCTGGGACTGCGAAGTCTGAGGCGCTTTCTCTCGGAAACCCCACGCTACAGGGGCAAAGGAAGAAAGCGCGACTCGGCCGGGCCGGGGAGGACAAAGTTAGCGCCGGTATGCGGAACCCAGCAGGTGCCTTATGATCGCCGGCGGACCAGAGACTCGCCGACAAGCGCCCAGCGAAGCCTCGCCTACGAGGTGCACACGGTGACCCCGTGGTCCCAAAAGTACAACCATGTCGGAAACCCGATCTGCTTGGATCGGGCGGACCACCGACCGCGTCCACATGCCGGAAGGTACCCACTGCGTCGTCGACCCCCGCGTGAGGATCAAGCGCCTCACCAAAGTCCTCAGACGGCGGCGGCGGCCTCAACATCTGTATGTCGAGGCGCTCGGCATACTGAAATCCCGCTTCGACTACGACCAGAGCAAAGCGCCCTTCCGGCGTCATCCGGTCATCAAGCCTACCGGCTGAGGCGAATCGACTGCCGTTACGCTGGAGGACCGAAAACTTCGCACGAGATCCTCGCATTCGAGGTGGTGGGGTTCAGCGGGTTCCTACCACGCCGATTACAGGGAGGCCGTGCTTTCATCAAGTTCATGGCGGTCCCCACCTACCTACAGCTGAAGATCCGGGGCCACGGGCATCATCACCGTGTCCTCATCCTTCGAGCTTGCTTTCAGCTATGAGCAAGGCGATTCGCGAGCTAACCTCGGCGGTCATCGCGTCTGCCGAAACTCGGCTCGGCTCTGACCGAGCGACCCTCCGAGCTCCATCCGGCTCGGCAAGTCGGGACACGGGTCGCTTCAGCCCGCGACACCGAAGGGATCGCATAATCGATCGAAGGCCGAAGCCAAGGCTAGTCGCGGTGGGGTCCGCCCTCCGCGCCAAATAGGAAGGCGCTCGTCGACTTCTCTCAGAACAAATCGGGATGTCTTCGCTGGAAGACCTCCGACATCGCGGAGCATCCCAAAAGAAGTCGCCCGAGCACACCTGAACATCCGACACAGCGCCCGGATGCCGGCTCGCCGCCTGCCGTTTCGGCGAGCAAAGAGCTCATAGGGAAAAAGTAGCCAAGCTTTTGGGCGGGATTCATAAAGAGTGCATACCAGGTGGCTCGCCAATCTGTCCTTGTAAAAGAAATCAGGGCAATGGAGAATGTGTATGGCGACTACGAGGGCTGAACAAGGCATGTCCCAGGACCATTTTCCCTTGCCTCGGATTGACCAAGTCATTGATTCTACGGCCAGGTGCGAGTCGCTCTCGTTCTAGGCGCCTACTCGGGCTACCACGGATTACGATGAAAGAGTCCGACCCATTTCGCCACCTCTTTCATCACTCCGTTAAAGCTCGTTTTGTTACGTAACCATGCCCTTGCCCGATTACGAAGCATTGGTAGCGACATACCAACTTATTTATGTACACTTTTTGAAGACGGATCGGTGCTGTAACTTGTCGAGGTGTCACGTGGGCGACTTTATCGTCGTAAAATCGAGAAAGGCAATGACCTCATCAGCAGGCCTAGAAGAGACTTTGCGAACCTCGCCGGTTCGCGCAAAACTCAACCCGAAGTGTGTTTTCGGGGGTCCCCGAAAAAACTCACCGGATTCATCATATCGGTAGCGGCATCAGCTAACCGGTGAAGGTCTCGCGATCATGAAGATGGGGCGATTCTGAACCTAAAAAGGCGTCGAGAGGCGGCGGGGTGCCTAGCGGCCTTGAGCGTTCGTGTCTCGCCTCGGCGGCCAGCGGAGATCTGCTCTACAAGCGCTTTCGAAATCCGACCGCCGGCAGACACACGAGGCTCGGGAGGCCCTTGACGATTGAAACCTTCAGGCGTCACCCGGTTCGGCAATGCCGTCGCCCGTGTGAACCTCTGCTCCTCTACATAGCCGCCACGACCAATTCGTGGCGGCGGCACTTCGTCGTCAGCGGCGGGCGGAGGGCCATGCCCTCAAAGTCGCGGCGGCGATCTACTTCATCGGCGAGTACTCTCGGCATCAAGGCTCGTTACCCAAAGTCACGACTGCTCTCGCGTTGCTAATGTCGCCAGAAAAGCCGATCCACTACTTGGCCCGGCACCCCATCTCGGTGGTGACATCTTCGCCGCTAAGCGAGATTACACTGTAGTGGCCTCGGGGAGGATAGCCAAGTGGCGCTTCGAACACGCCCACGACATCTCGTTCGTTCCCCAAAACGCGATCAAGTCCCAAACCCTTACAAAACCGTTCTTTGAGTGGACGAAGCCAGGCGCCACCGACACTCGCGACCACGAATATTGGACAATGTGCTTGATGGGTCCTACACCAAGAAGCGGGCGGTAGCAAGAATCGTCATTGTCTCCCCGCTCGGCGGCGGACTCCGATCTGTTGTCCGACTTCTCTTCACGCATACCAACAAGCGTCGCATGAAAAGACCCTCAAATCCATGACCTCCGGATCGCCGCATGACCTCGGCGTCTGACGGCTTTACATATCTGGCGACTCAAGGCGGTGGTCGACGGGTCATGAAGACCTCAGAGCCGAGAGACCCACGCATGGCGGCGTCTTTGCCGCGAGTGCGTAAACGAAGAAAGAAATTCAAGGTTTGAGCTCCATCACGCGCTACTGGATGATACAGCAATGAGGCCGACCACCTGCGCCAACTATCGCCCTCGGGCAAGGGGCCGGTTCGTGAGTCTTGCCCGACCTTCAACGGCCGTCCGTCCGAGCGGACTGGCGGTCGTCGAGGCTTCAGCTTCGCCCTTCCCGCCCGAACGAGCGTAGGCAGCGGTCGCCGTCCTTGGTCGAGCAAAGCGTGTTGATGACGAATCCATTGGAGGAAGCCTTCGTCGACGCGGACGGATGGGACTCTCCCCAAAGACCGGCGAGGCTCGGCGCCTGGCCCGTGGCCATAAAGTCTTTTGCCCTAGTCGGTGAAGACCTTCCTGAGAGTCCCTCGGGGTTCTCAGTCGTCCTACGAGCCGGGCAAGGGAGTTCTTCTGGCGACATCCATCTTTGGAATATCACGGACACCGCGACGCATGGATCCCTCGTGGGAAAAGGCTTTTCGTCAAGGTTTCTCTTGGCGGAGCCGCCGTGGTGATCTGCGAAGCGGTCGTTCGCCACTTTCGAAGGTGCCAATTCTTCCTTCGGCAGACACACCTCCGGCTCAAGCCCTCGGGCGATTCCCATCACATGGCGTTCGCGATCACGGGGACTCGACCTGGTCGGCCCCTTCAAAAAAGCGCCCGGGGCTTCACCCGCCTCTTTGTCGCGATGACAAGTTTACCAAGTGGATAGAGGCTAAGCACATCGCTACCATCACGTCCTGGCGGTTGTGAAGCTTCTTCCATGACATCGTTCCGGTTTGGAGTCGAACTCCATCATCACCGACAATGGTGTGATTCACGGGAGAAATTTCTCGAGTCTCACGAGCGACTTCAACATCGGTGTCGGTAGGCGTACGTCGCCCGCGCAAACCAGCGGCCGGCGGAAGGCTGACGGCATGATCATTCAAGGCTCAAGCAGCGAATCTTGATCGTGAGCGATCGTGAGGTATTGGGCTGATTGCGCCCTCCGTCGCTGGAGTCTCGGACTACTCAACGCAGATCAGCCGGGTTCACCATTCTTCTTGGTGTTGGTAACAAAGCTGTCTGCTTGAGCCAGACACAGGTCTGGCGCCCTAGGCCAGTCTTCGGCCAGGGCCGGGGACTCGATTAGCGACAAGGCGCGTCGACCCAGCTCGACGAGCAGCGACATCGCCGATCCTCCGATCGACCAAATACCAACAAGCGGCTGCGTTATCAGTCGCCGGGTCGTGGCGGCGAACCTTCAACGATGGCGACTTGGTCCTGCATGAAGTTCAATCCAGCAGCGGCAAACACAAGCTTTCGCCCGTGGGAAGGCTTCACGTCGTGGAGTAATCGACTGGCACTTACGGCTCAAAGATGCCAAGGGCGACATTGTTTCAAGCGCTGGAACATCAGCTCGAGGCGGTTCTTCCCTAAGCGATCGCTCCTTTCTTGAACCGATTATCTACGACCCTCGGGCGGCGAAACCGCTCGAGGCTTGCAAATCGTAGCCTTGCTCGTGGCGCCCTAAGCGCAGCCGCCTTCCCTGAAGAAACCGCCGTCCGAGCTATCACGGTCTCGTCGTGAAAACCGGTGGTTTTCTTGACTCTGACGCTAAAGTGATGGCATGACGAAACAATCTTCATCTGAGGTAACCGAGGCGTCGCCAAAGGTTTTTTCGCAAGCATCCCACAACCATCGAGCGTTCAACAACAAAACAAATATAAGCAGCGCATACAAAACTTGGACATAAGCATATCTATTCTGAACCCGAAGCGAAGGGTGCAAAAATCAGCAAAACAACAAAAGACGCGGGCGTCAAGGATACCTACGCTTTGCACGCGACAAAGTCCAGGCGGAGCCTGGCGGCTACCTAAGGTCGGGGCCAATGAAGCGTCACCGGCGTCTTCCCGGAGACCTCGGGCGTCCGTCTCGTCATCCAGAGACCTCGAGTCAGACCTCCCGCCACGCTCTGCCGCCTCCGCGCTCGGGCCAGCGCTTAGGCAGCGTTGCCTCGGATATGGAAGCGGCGTCCTCGGTCGAAAAACGCACTGGTGGCGGCGCACGCCGCGCCGCATACTCGCCGCGCCAGCGGCAACCCTCCCGCCGCCAGCGAGCGGTGACTCCCGCGAACTGAAGGCGGCCCTCAGCGCCTCGGCGCTTCGGGTGAGGCGAAGGCATCTTTGCGCCCGCGGTGGGCGTAAGCTCGTTGAGCTCCACCCCGATGGCCTCGAGCTCCTACCCATGCTTTAAATGGCGGCGAACGCATGAAGGAAGAGACCCAGCGTGTGGCGCCCGAAGTCCTCGTTCGCGCGAACCACCTCCGCCTCAGCGGACCTCGGCCTTGCGCCAGCCGCCGCCTGCGTCTCGGCGGCTGCACCGCGCCTCGGCGCCGTCACCCGCGCCCCTAGAGGCGGCGGAAAAACCACTTTGAGACACGGTCGGCATGGGACCGCAGCTGCGTCCACCATCAACCGCCCGATCCCCAGCGGCGATTCCGGCCCCCGAAGCGTGGAACCACCTCGGCGTCGCTTCATGGCGCCTTGCGCTAAACGGTCGGACTGCGAAAGCAAGGCCGAAAAACAACGTCAACGAACCTCCTAACAACCCCGCCCGTCGAACAACGAAGAGCACCTACCGCGGCAGAGCTCGGATGAAGAACCTTGGCGGCGGTAGGTCGGTCAGCCCCTCGCCTTGGGAGAAGGCCCCCTCCGTCCGGCGCTTCTTGAGGTGAGCCCCAGGACTCCCCACCGCTCGTTTGCAGGCCCCCTCTCCGTCTCGCCCACGCTTACCACTGCTGCCGGCGAAACTTCCTCGGGAAAACGGGCTTGGAAGGCAAAGGGTCTAAAACGCTGCTTGGCGTTAGAGGCTGAAAGTGGTTTACCACCTCCTCCCGCCCGTATTTATAAGGGGATTCACCGAACGCCATGCGCAAGCGCCTCGCGCGCTCGCGCGTCCTGGCAGCGCCCTCGGCCCGGCCTTCGATCGCGGCAGCGCATTAAATCGCACTTGACATTTAATGCGCGGCGACCTGAAGTCTGACGCGCCGCTCCACACTCCGTGATCGGCAACCGGTCTTCCGCGCACCTAATTATCACGGACATCCTCGGAATCCGCACTGCATGTTGACGCCGCGGCGACCCAAAGATAAGTCACGACTCCCTCTCCTTCATAATTCTCTTGAGCGACCGGCGTCGTGCCGACCACACCCAGTGCGCCGCGTCGCTCGAGGGCAGGGTAACATCGTCTGAGCCGTGATCCGTGTGACATGCGGCTCCCTAACCGCTAGCTTTGTCAGGCCCAAGCTTCGACCTCGCCCGCGTGATTCACGGTCTCGAGTAAGCGAGGGAAGGGTAACTTTGCGGTCACGAGCCATGGGCGATCAGCGATCCTATACATTCAAGATCACGAAATCGTACTCCGCTTCATAGCGACATCCACATTCATCACGAATCGATGATCCGGTAGGCCCCTCGGCCCCCTAATGGGTAACCGCGTCAAGACCAGCGGCTGACTCGACCCTCGCCCGTGACCTCACGGTTTGAGTTGCACCTCGTGGTAGCGAGTTACCTATCTGACGCGAACCATGGGCGATCGGAGCGTCCTTTTCCCGACCAAAAGTCTGACGGGTGCTCTCGCTCCCCGTCATTCATGTTCATACAATTCGGCGTCCGGCCAAACTACTCGACCTAGTGGGTACCCGTTGACCATGCATTGCGACCTCGCAAGGCGCTCACGGTCTCGAAATGGCGTTTTCGGCAAGGGATACCCATACGGTGCGACCTCAAGTCGGTCGGGCTACTCCTTCCTACGTAAGGCTTGAATGAGCGTAATCCGACCTCGGGGTCTTCCTCTCTTTAGCCCCTTCTTGGCGCTCCTTAGTAAAATCAAAAGCGCCCTTGAGAAAACCCTCGGTGGTTTCGGGGTCCAACTTTGGCATAAAGAAAAGCTTAAGTCATAAGCAAGCACAAAAAAACCGGTTCATTATGCAAAGTTCTTTACATTAGCATAAATATCTAACGCTATTCGTAAACCCGTGGAGGGCGTTCTGCGGGGATATTGGTCGGCGATCGCCGGGCATAGGGCTCGGCACGGAGGCCAGCCTCACGACCTCCTCGTCGGTCCGATTCAAGGCGATCAGCGCCAACTGGCGAGTCAAGACCATTGTAGAAGGACATGGCGTTAGCGGCGCGGAAGTGGCCCCGAGCGGCGCTTCGTCTTCCGCAAACTTCTCGACATGTTCGGCTGCGAACCCTTCGATGTGGCAGACTTCGTGCCAGCGACCCCGGCGATCGGTATGAGCGGTCGGCGACCTTCCTAAGGTCCCCAACTCGTGATCGGTGGACCGCTCATCCTCCAATTCCTTCCAGGTCGTCGCGGCGCTTCGCTGCTCCACGCCGCGTGGCGTCGCGCTCTTCGCCGCCAAGCGCGCGTGCCTCGCGACTTCTCCGAATCTTTTTGCAGCTCACGAAGATCAAGGCAAAAGTTAGGACAGCGCGTCCACCTTCCGAACCAACCCGAACGGCAACAACCTCTGGGACGTGGCGCTTTCCATGCAAGTCTCCCGGGGTCTCCGCGGGACTTCACGCCACTGCTTTAGCCTCCTCGGCGGCGTCCGGGCGTTCTGAGCCTCCTCCCGACCGTGTCGCGCGGCGCTCCGCCTCGGCGGCGGCCCTCGCGCTATTGGCCTCGCGCGAGGACTCAACTCGGACCACCCTCGCCCTCGAGGACTCACCCCAGGCGCTCTTCTGCGGTAGGCGTCCTCTCACCACCATCGTGAGCCTCTTCGCCCTTGCTCGCGTCCACGGCTTCCGGCGAGCCTCCAGCCACGAGTCCCGTTGGTCGCGATCCTCCTCGGCGGCCCTCTGGCTGTGACGGCGGACGGAGGAGTTCGGATTGCCTCCGAGCGCGCGAAGGCCAGCTGCGGCCCGGCCGCGCTCAACCGAATCCGTCGGCGTCCGGGAAAAACAAAAGTTCGAGCATAACTTACCGCACCGGTGGTCGATCCCGTGCGCATCCGCCCCTCCGGGAAGACTCAAGAGGGAGATTGAGACTGAATCGCTAGCCGCGATCCGGGCGTTGAACCCTCATGAGGACTCCCATTCTGCTCCGCCCGTCATCGGCGAAACGATGTCTCATGGGAGGTCATCGCTGGCCGGATCGGGGTGGTCGAAAGCGGCGAGGCTCCATTGATCGTCAGTGGCCCGCTCGAGCAGTGATCGGATCCCATCACCTCGCCCGGCCAGTCGCGGCCTCTCCGCCACCATGCGCACCGCCCCAGTAGCTCCGCCAGCGGCGATGGCGCCACCGCCTCCGGTGCGAGACTCCCGAGGCCAGCACGCCTGGCAGCGGCGGCGCGAGATCGATCCGCCCTCTCGGCCCTCGTTCGTGGCGGCGAGCTCTGACGATGGCCGGGACATGCCGTGGGCGCCAACTCCACAGACGCCTCGGCATCACCATGGCCGATCTCCACATCGTCGGCGGCAGCGCCAGCGCGACCTCCGCCGCCTCCGGCGTTTGCCCCTGGGCCGGTGTATCTTGACTCGCCGCGAGGCGCGCGTATGATCGTGGCGATTCGCCCCGCCGCTTCATCCAAGCCTTCCCATAATCCTAAAGCGAGGCCGGTGAGGACATTTGAACAAATCGACATGCGGTGAGGGGCGAGGGCTAACGCCGCGGCGGGTGCGAACAACCGCGCCCTCTTGCCAGTCTTCTGGCGAGGATAGCCATCACCCCCTCCTCGAGGGCACCCTCGGTGGTGTCCTGCCGAGGCAGCAGCGACGGCGACCTCTGTATCAACATCCTCCATTGGGTCGTCGTGGCGGCAGCTAAAGTCATACTCCTCGTATATATGTGTAGGGGACTTATTGTCGTCGGTGGGCGACCCCATCCGGCCGAAAAAGCGCCGTCGACTCGGCGCCTCCTGCCGTGCAGCCTTGCGGCTTGCAGACCGCCTCTTTCCTTCTTCTTGCTCTCCAGCGCTCCTTCAGCGGACTCCGCAACTTCGGCTTTCTTGGCGGATCGCCGCCCTCATCTCCTTCTCCCGTGACAGCGGGAAGGCCTTCGGCGAGCCACAGTGGCGGGAACTCTGTCCAGTCGGGCGGGAAATCAAAATGCGCGAAGGGATAGGAGGCTTCCCTCCTGCTTCGGAGGGTTTCAGCGAAAGGTTCGGGGCGCCACCACTTGCCAAGTGGTTTTCAATGTCGGGCGGCCACAGAGCCTCCACCTCCGGCGAGAGTCGAACCCTCCATCCTCATGGGGTGGGCGCCCCCGTGTATCAGAGCTGCTCGGGTGGGCACATGTCCATGAGGGTTACGCAGCGCCTCGCCATGAAACGCCCGCCTGACAGCGTACCCGTCGAGCCTCGCCTCTTCGGCGCAAGGCTGCTCAAGAAATCTGCCACCATCTTCAGCTTCTCCCTCTCGTCAGTGGGCGACCCCATTCGAACACCGCCGGGCCGTCCCCGTGAAGGCAGGCCAGCTGTCCGGCGTTCGAATGTAAAACCACTCGGGTGCCATCCCGGTTAGTAAGCGACTTCATGTCAAGGTACTCCCGTGGAATTGGGCCGGAGTAGATGGCGGCACTGCGATTAAGCATAGCAGCAGCGCCCGACTTGCCCGCCCTACCCTCGCACATGGAAGAAAGTACCTCGGAAGGCCCAATGGGGCTCGATCCCGGAAAGCCTCGCCTGGCGTGATGAAGATCGCGATGTCGCGGCACCGATGGGGAGTTCGGATGGTGCACCTCCACCTTGTAGAAGTGGAAAGCCAGCAGACGAATGTATCACGAGGGAGGCGAACCAGCGCTTTCGAAGAAGGCCAGCGGCTACTTGCGACCTCGCCGTCGCCAGACTCGAACCCACGACCCGTCGGCACCCTCCACAGAAACCACCTCGCTGGCCAGCGGGAACGTTCTTCGCCGAGGCGAGCACGGCGTCGAGAATCGCGCTTTCCGTACAATCATCTCAAAGGCGCGGACATTTGGGTGAAAAAGGCTAAAACGAAGATCCTTCTCTCGAGTTCTCTTTGATTTCCCTCACGATCGCCCTCGCCTCTCTTCCTTCGCGGCGAAAAACGAGGACAACGAGGAACCCGCCCTCAGCCCCCCTTTTCTTTTAAAGCTTATAAAGAAGCATAGCGATGCGCTGAGCCGGACGAGCGTCAACCAAGCGAGGCGTCATGACGAAGCGAGCGCCCATTCCGCTCCCGGCCGTCAAAACGGTTCAGCGATCGTATTGCCCTAAACTCTTGATCGCCCTCGCATTTAATCCTTAGCGGGGCCGCGACCGGCGAAAGGGCATCGAGGCGCGTCTGACCCCTCGGGCCTCGCCCTCAGTTCAAAAGTAAGCCTGCGGCCGAGAAAACGTCTGAAAAGCATACGGTCCGTAAACCACGAAAGGTTCTGGAGCTTATGCTCGAGGCTCGACCAAGTCTTTGTGGGCCCGGCGCCCGCCCCGCCGGACGCCTTGCGTCGCCTGCGCATAAGAAAAAAAAATCGGCGAGGGCGAGGATAAGCGAGCTCGGTGGGCCCTTGTTGGGTGGTGGTGACGACCATCGCCTTGAATCGTGTTGAGGTCATCGTCCTCTCCGCGGGCCGTCGGCCAATTGGCGGCAATGCGCCCAGTGTGGCGACGACACGAGTCGACTTCGGGATCGAATGTGAAAAGCTCTCATGGGTCGCCCCGGTGGGTGAGACGCCCGCGGCAGGATAACGTCGCTCGAAATAGCTTTCCCTCGAAAACCACGAGGCCCGCTCGAACCACCCTTCGGCTCGTCACGAAACCGCAGCGTTGAAACCAACGCGCATAACAGCGCGTTCGCTCACCCTCCGGAGTCCCACACGCGGGCCGAAGGCGTACTTCGTGGGAAGCGGCGCCTCTGCACTCGAAATATGGGGCGGACGCCTCTATCACTTCACAGCAAGCGGGCCTTACTCATGCGGATAAACCCCAGGCCGGTTCTCCAGGCACGCTTTCGAGGGCTCGAAACTCCATCCCCGGATCTTCGCGCGCACCCGAACCAGCCGGCCGAAACCCATTCGATCGGACGCCCGACAGCAGAAACCGCCCTGCGGAACCAACACGATTGCGATTACTGCGTGGCCTTGCAGGGGTTGAGCAGCCAGCCCGCAACCGCGCTTCGCTCGGACAAACCCGACCAGCTCTCCAGGCACCTTTCCGGGGCTCAAAACTCCATCCAGGATCGCTTCGCGCGCGAACCGCCCGGCTAAACACAGGCGGTCGGGCATCGAACACATCCGGCCGCCTCCAGTGCTTCGCTCGACCAACATCCACAAGCAAGAAACAAACCCGGCTTCCCAACCGCTCGGGGGCTCGGGGGCTATTAATGGATACGGCACCTGGTATCCCCAGGGGAAAGCGTATGGGCGCTGTTGTGCCTAAAACAGGGGCCCAAGGCCTCGGCCAAATAACAGGGGCGGTCGACCAAACACTGGCAGGCGGACTCCCCCGAGGTCTCTGGCAGCGGCTCGAGATGCCCGGCCGGCAGTCAGACGGGCCAAAACCTCAATCAAACTTCGAACCCCGTAGCCGTCAACAAGCCAACATCAAATCGCCGGAAGTCGGCGCCGAGACCCGGCCACCTACCCCCGATCTGGCGTTTGATATGACCAAGCGAGGGAGGAGCGGCGCCTTCCTAGGCAATCCCAGTGACACCCGTCGGCCTGACGAACCCTGAGAAGCGGTCTGTTGCTTCCGGAGGCGGACGCGCTCTCGCTTCAATGCCTCACCAACCCGACAGAGGCCAACCACTATCCATCGAGGTCAAGTCCGAGACCAGACGGCGAGGCCGAAGCGGACTCGGGCGTAAAGGAGCCCCATCATTTTTTCCTTTACACGCTCTATGTAACCGACTTCCCGGCTATATAAGGGAGGTTGACCCTCAGGGGGGCACGCACACTAGGACAAACATACAAGCAGGCGCGCATTGGAGCGACCGGCCACACACCCAAGCTCAGGTCCTCGCTCGGTGCTCTCTCGCTCACCTCCGTGTCAGGCGCTGCGCAGCCCTCGCTTGTAATCCGGCGGGTTCATCGGCATCAATACAAACCGCACACCCGCCTGGCTGGAGTAGGGACATTGGCCGAACGGTTATATATCTGGACCCTCCTTTCTCTCTCTCTGGGGTCTAACCATTCAAGGAGGCGGAGGCAGCGGCCCCTCTAGACTTACAAATTTCACTTGCCGGTTCTCGAAACACCGACACTTCTATTATAGTTGGATGATATTGCCATACATTCTGGAGGTGAGGTGAGGTGATTATTATTTGTGAGCATTATTTATTTCTACAGCAACTGTAATTAGAGATGAGGTTGGGTAGTTCTTTATTGTTACTGACCTTGCTGCTATCAAAGCCCCTCGGTTTTTCAGGATGAACTACAATTACTTGAAGGAGCTCAAGCAGTTTGTCTTTCTGGATGCTTCTCTGGAACCAAGCCGAGGTGATTGGTGCACAAGGTCTCCTCATGATATGGTATGAGTGGCTAAAAAAGAGGTCCTTTCTAAGATCTATTGTCTGCAAGAGCTTCTTGTACCTGCACAATTAGTAAAGGTTGGCTTATCAAGAACATACAAGATATTACGGTCGCGATGAGTTCAGCATAGGAAATAAATCTATAGCTTTGTTGTTCAAGTGTTTTTAGAAAAAAAGAACCAGATGCCCCACAGTTAGAAAATATTACCAGCAATCCAATCATTGTAAGGTAATGTAAAGTCCACAACAACAATGATATAAGGGATGCAACATACCTGTTCTCATCCTTGGAATTAAGAAATATTGGCCTCATCTTGGAATTTGATAACTCAATCATTGCAGTCTTAGTAACTTGGTAAATAGGATGGTCAAATACAGCCCCAATTTTTCTCTGCTCGGTGATAATTAACATGTAATAAGGCCCGAGGAACTTAATGAAACCTGTACAGAAAATTTACCATTCATTGTTGCAGCTGTGCAAGATTCCTGGTACATCCTATCACAAGTGGTTGTAATATTATAGTAGCATTTTTATCAATGATAGCAATACACCTTAATTCATTGCGAAGGTGGAGAATGGGAAAGTAGATGAGCAACGCCTTTGTATAACTGGGAGATCAGCAGTCTCATGTTATTCTTATTATAACCTGTATATTGTTCATGCATGATTTACATTTATCTTTCTATTTTGTTCATGCATGATTACTTGTTTCAGTTGCTAAATTGGCTGCATCTCTGTGCCTGCTTCAAGATTAAAGATGGATTTATTCAAGAACTTTTTTTCTGCACCCTTATAGTGTCTTATTGCTTGATAGTTAGTACTAAGAAATAACAACTTGACTTATTTTCTGAAATAAAGGTGCTAAAGCAATACTGCATGCTTATTCTTGGTTCCTTGCTCTGATTTAATGTGACTTCTTCCATCCTGTCCTTTATGTAATGAAAGAGCTTACTATGAGAGATCACCAATCAACTTTGTCGATAAATTTACATGCCCTGTCATTTTGTTTCAAGGGTTGGTTGACAAGGTATATTGCTGACCATTTTTCACTCTTGAGCTTCTGTTTGTCCTGTAATGCATGTGACAGGAAGGAATGAACATGTGAAGAGCAGTCCACCACACCAGGATCTTCACAAGATCTTTTGTTCATTTCAGGTGGTACAAGAAATCGAAAAGCAGGCAATACAATTTGATGGGAGGAAGAGTGGTGGACCTATAGCCAGTGCTCGAATTGCAAAAGGTGTTAGTGCTTCTGTAACTTCAGACATATACAGAATCATCAAGGTACGTGATCACTGACATATGTTAGTATATCAAGCCAATGGTCAAATTGTATTTATTTTTGCCTGAAGCTGAAAAACAGGAACTTTCCACAAATTGAGCTAGGTAGATCAACAAAATAAATCAACAAAACTGACACATTCAGAACTAAACTCCCAGTACATTTGGTTTAGAAAACTGAAAGAAAAACAATGCACTTAACTACGTATTGAAAATAAATTTCAATTATTCCAAACTTTCTACTGTTGTCCATGGCGCTCCCACAGATGTTCAATTAGATCCTATTGCAGTTGGGCATGCACTCGGGGATCCCTTATTTTTTTATGGATGCTAAAAAACTTTGAGAAGTCAGATGTTCCTTCACGGGAAACCACATTTGTGACATTAGCACCATTCTCATCATATGGTATGTCAAGAACATCGACATCCCGTTCATCTTCAATTATCATGTTGTGCATTATGATGCATGCTTTCATTATGTCTATGAGTGTTTCTTCATCCCAAAAGCGAGTGGGCCTCGCCACGATGTGCGAGCACTGTGATACTCAAATGCACGCTCGACATCTTTTCTCTGTGCCTCTTGAATAGTAGCAAAATGTTTTGCCTTTGCACTTGGTGGGGCTTTTATTGTCTTCACAAATGTCGACCAGTTAGGATAAATCCCATCGGCTAGATAATAACCCATGTTATATTTATGTCCATTAATGGTATAGTTCACAGCTGGGGCCTCATCTTGAGCAAGTCTATCAAACAAAGGTGATCGATGTAGAACATTGATATCATTGTGCGAACCAGGTAACCCAAAAAAGGCATGCCATATCCATAAATCATTAGAAGCCACTGCTTCCAATATGATCGTCGGCTCATGTACATGACCAGAGTACATACCTTGCCATGCAGTAGGGCAATTCTTCCACTTCCAGTGCATACAGTCGATACTACCTAGCATTCCAGGAAAACCACATTGTTCACCAATATGAAGCAACCTAGCTGTATCACTTTCATTGGGAAGTCTTAGATATTCATCGCCAAACACTTCACAAACAATTTCTAAACTTCCTTAGGCTCTCAATAGCGGTGCTCTCACCAATCCGCATATTCATCAAGCATGTCGGTGGCACACCATAAGCTAGTGCCTAAAAGTCAAGTGACATACGTAAGCAAGATAAACCAAGAATCCCCACGGCATTTAGTTTACGAACAAAGTCACGGATCATTCTCTTCAACGGCTGCTTTGATCCGATTATATAGAGACCGTGTCATCCGAAATCTTCGTCGGAAGATGTTTTCAGGATAGGTTGGATTTTCATAAAGTAATCTTGATATAATCTGTTATGGCCTTCTTCTATCCCGATTAATTGTCCTATGACCAAGAAGCGAACCACGATGCCACGAAGATAGTGATGCAATCTCTTACGATATTTGCCCATCTGAACAAGTACTAAGTAGTCAAATTCATCATCTACCTCATCTTCTTCCCGATTAGCCATACATCTTTTGATTCCTGACATCCTTCTATTCAACACAAAACAATACAAGAATATGTCAGAATGCTCCTTTAATTACATATTTTTGGTTAAATTTGCTTAACGCTTTAATGATGTACTTTCTTTATTTGTTCTTAAGTATTCAAGTGGTCATATTTCATTGCATTGCAGACTGAAAAAGGTGATGAAGAACTATGCAGTGTCTATGTGCCAACCAATCATCTATATATTGCTGACATATTTTTTGTGAAATCTGACAAAATTATGAGCCCCAATTAGTCCATTCGACAAGGGATAGGTTGGTTATTTCAGTCTTGCTTTAAGATGGTCTATACGTTCTACTACTACTACCTAAAAATAAACGAAGAAAGATTTGATCTCTCCTAATAGCAATTGCTTTTTAATGCTCTGGGTTTGAGATGTCAGGTAAATTCTATTTGCATATCGAAATATTACTTGCTGCTATTGTTAAGTTACTCTCCGTATGTTAGATTTATTTTCGCAATTTAACCAAGCTAATATAAACTCACTGTCGACTAGGAGTTCCCGTGATCTTTCTCTGCCATTCAGTTTGTTCATGCATACACCGGCGCGAGGATTTTTCTCACCGGTGTTGTTGGAACAAGCACCTCTGTAGCCTCTGGCCGGGCGGAGCGGTCTGCAGCCGACCACCCGTCGCCCAGCCGCAGATGTGAGGCCTTGAGGAGGCGCGGTGGGGCGGTGGCTAGAGCGAGCCGAACAACGTCGCTTGTTAAATCGCTTCTTCGTCATTGAGAACCAAGCGAACAACGTCATTGGGAACAAAGCGGTATTGGAGGCGATGAAAAAAAAAAGCGCCTGACATCTGAGCTAATGGCACCAAAAATTTTCCCACGAAGATTAAAGGGTAGTTGAGTTTAGGGTCTAATTGCTGGAGTTAATACTTATCTTGGGCCCTAATTATGTTAGGTAAGGCCCTTTTTTGAGGTATAGAACTCTATTTTAAGGCTTCACTTTTGGAGATGCTCTAAGTGAAACAGATTTGCTAATCATCGGTCACCTGAAATTTTGCAAAATTTTTAGTAGCTTTTCTAACTTTTTGATCTTGCATTGTGATTCGGGCTCCGTCCTCTTTGATGCCACCGACAGGTTAAGGCACAAGTGCACCAGTCAGGGTTCAAGTTCATCGAACCCTGAACCTTAGACGGAGGGAGGAGGCATGGGATTGAGGCACCGTGGTGAGCAATGGCAACAGCAACAACGGTGTGGTGCGGCTGGTGCCGCCTCGGTCACGGGACAGAGAAGGTCGGCGGCGAGTTGCGACGAACTCCAGATGAATTAGGATGGACGGTGGGAGGTAGTGGCATCTCCAGCGCCGATGCCACCAGAGACGAGGAAGGGAGGCGGTCAGGGGTGGAGGCGAGGAGGAGGAGGAGGTGGGTGGCAATTGAAGGAGGGGCAGAGAGGAGTGGGTTAGGGTTTTGCTTAGGGGATGAGCCTTATATATGAAGTGAGGATTGTGGATAAGGATCGTTGGATTTTGATCCAACAGTTGAAAAATGTGGCTGAAACTTAACCAAACTACGGAATTTTCGCGCAATTGAACATTTAAATATCGCGACATATTGTATATATTACCTAACTCTTTTACCTTTCATAAATATAATTGTATCTGTTATACAATTGATAGTTGTAATATGCACATATGATTAATCTGCATTATTATAGTCTAACTCCATCAAAATAAGTAGCGTAAATCTTCTCTTTTTTCATCTACACATGATTAATCTGCATCGTTAAAATATAGCCTCGACGACATAAGTGTAGATCTTCTCTTTTTCTCTCGATTAATAAGGGAATTTCTAGAAAATTTTCTTTCTAATTTAAGGATTATCCTGGGTTTCTTTGGACCTCTAATATAAAAAATACCTTGGATATCACAAAGATCAATTAAAGGATTATCTGATCCCCGTCGTAGGTAAAGGTAGGGGTGAAACCGGGTCGGATACGGACGGATATTGTTCGTCCCGTATCCTAACACATATTTTTTTTAGATTGGTCGGATCACGGATCTGGTCGGATTATTCGGGATTCGGATACTGAGGCGGATACGATAGATTGAGTTGGGATCGAATATCATAATCGGATAGTAGTATAGTACATAATTGTATGCGTAAAAGAGCGAATGAAGCATTAACCTTACAACATTAGCTTCAAGTCATAATTATTTCAACGTAGGATAGTAGTATAGTTAGAGGTGCAATTTAGTAACTCAACTAATTCCAGTAATTTGAATAGAAAAGAAGTTTATCAAATAAGTTGAACAAATCAATTTAGGTAAAAGTATTATGTCATCACTCTATTTGTTTGTTCATAGATTTGTTGAAGTTCACGCTTAATAACAAAGTAGTGTTTTTTAGTGCCAGTATCAAACAACTATTCTATCTATCCAATAATGAACCAAATTAATGGAAGAATAATTGATTTTATCCGGATATCGGATGGGATATTTGCGAATCACTACAAGAGCAGGGAAAAATTAGTGGGCCAAAACCCACGAATTTAGGCAAAAACTCCAAATTTAGGTTAAATTAGGTGGGCAAACCGTCAATTTAGTTCACGAATTTAACTCGACGAATTTAATCAATTAAATTAATTGGTAGCCAATTTAAATTAAATTAAATGGGTTAATGGAAAAACCACAATTTAAGCTGTTAAATTAGGTAGGCCAACAAAACCCACAATTTAGTTAAATTAGTGGGTCAAAAAACCACAATTTATTTAAATTAGTGGGCGAAAAACTCACAATTTAGTTAAATTAGGTGGGCTATAAACTCCACAATTTAGTTAAATTAAGTGGGCCAAATAAAACCACGAATTTAGCTGTTAAATTGGTGGGTATTCTCAAACCTCACAATTTAACAGACATTTGTACAAAAATATATATATATCACATCGACGAGATAAAATATATGGCCTAAAAATGAATATTAATTTATGTATTATGCAGTCAATATTAATTTATGAGATGCAAATCGAGGCGGTGATTCTTCATTAAGGCATATAACAAAATTATAAAAGCAATTCTAGAAGACAATCAACGAGATCACATGATATTACTACATCCTTAAAGCCACTAGTCGGCAATTACATCAAATATTGTTTATAAATATAAAAGGACAGATATCGTTTGAAATATAAAAGGATAAAGTAGCAATAATGACCTCAATATATTTTTTGCTCGTATATCTAGAACTTAGCATTTCAACTCAATCTTATAAGGCAATGACCTAGATCAAGAATAACAACGATCCGTCTGCGGAGGCCCAAGCCTCCGGCGACGACCTCCGCTTCGCTCCGCTGAAGTTAGCCTTCTTACGAATTTGGATCATAATAGAAACAACGAGAACTTAGTCAAATGAACTCATTTTTCTTGTAATTTTGCAAGTTTACTGAATTTTCTCACTAGTCACTACTAAACAATGCAGGATGCCAAGAGTTAATTGGGTATGACGGAGAAAATGACTTGGGTCTAAGCGCTAAGCTGTGAGTCGAATCATTCCTCTATCTTTCTAGCAAATATACTATTAGAGAAATACTTTAATCCTCGAGGAGAAATCCCATCTTATTCCATATTGCGAACCATAGATACTCGATCGAAAAGCGGCGACAATTGTAATTGCATACGACATGGAGATAAGAGTTATCAAGTTATATACCTTAAACCAAGAATCTTGATCTGAATTCGATTTCTTGGGGAAAAACAACATAGACATGGATCGTTTCACACTCATCTTGTATTGCATGTAAATCAGTAGCGACATTAGCTTCCACTTCCTACTTTGAGTCGCCAACTTGCCACCCTCTTTGCTAGCAAGATTCGCAGACTTTTATCTTCTTGCATTGGATAATGAACTAGGTGAGTTCTGAAAATACAGATATTATATTCATTGTTAGTTTGTTACTAAAACATGAAACTAAGGACAACCATAATTACAAAATAGAGTTTCATAAATTTTCTGTTAATGTACTGTCGTTTTGTTCACTTTTAAGCGAGTTGCACGATCCAAGGACTACAGACTAAAAAAATCAAAAAGTGCACTCTGTTGGGTTGCAACACAACATGATTCTTCTCTCTGAAATACTGAAAACTCAATAGTAACAGCAGCACATTTAGTTAGGAGTAGAAATATCAGCACAATTTTTGTTTGATGACAAACAATAACTTTTTTAGAATGTGCCAGTCAATAAACATACAAGTGAATAAATTGCTAGGCATCAACAGCAGTTCCAGGTAAAAGAGCAGTACCATCAACCAAACTGTTTTGCTAAGGACGTGGTCTAATTTTGAGCCGATCTGGGCATCTCAATCCCAGTTTACCTCATCCTTGCTATCAAAGAGCAGTACCATTAAGCAGGTGCTCGCTCCTCTGTGAAGCATACAAAAAGTTTGATTAGCACAGCAAGATATTACCTCATCCTTGCTATCAAAGAATATGTTTCATGCAGAATAGCATACATGATGACATCAAATCACACACACGCGATAGGATTGGAGGAATGCATGAGTCAACTCAGAACATTAACAATCGAGCATTAGCACACCGTGTGTAGAAACTATCTGAACATTCATCATATCTAGTAGTAATATATAACACTAAAGTAGTAGTACAGAACACTTATAGTACAGAGCCGAGGTAGACATGCCTGCATCTTCGTGACTTGATCTGTCTCGCTTCTGCACCAATCAAGAAACAACAACATGGTCAATTTCTTGCTATTCGCGTATAATCCGCGGCAGAATACAATAAGCAGTCGCACTTTGCTATTATAATCAGCAACTACATGCATGTATCATTATCATGTTTGGTACTACAGCTATCTTCAAGGCCACTACTCGCAGTCAGCCTATAAACAAATTAGAGTTCTTATCCATAACCGTACTATATCCAAAGACCAATCAGTGTGGGAACTAGCTTTTGAATTCTTAACACTTCAACAATTCAACTATACAAACAATGAGGTGACATGCTCTGAATTTATTCAAGTCTTATTTATTTCATGCTCTATTTAATTTGCTATCATCCAAGGGTGGTAAGCTGGCAAGTCAACAAGTAGCCCATGACTAGTTAACTAGTCGGCAAGTTGGTCCCTCCGCGAATCGACTCGAATTACCGACTCAATAACCATGTTGCAAACAAAGCTGCTATTGGTCATATTCTAAGGAGAAAACTAAAGTTTACAAAGACCCCAGAAACAAGAAAAAGTCTGTGAAGCTTTTCAAAATTTGAAAGCATACAATATTCCCACTACAAAAGTAGAGTTCTTACGGATCAACCATCCAACGTCTGCGCCTCTGAAATCTAGGATTTTTGTTTGCATGAGCATAGTAGCAATTCAGTGCCTCCACATTATCAACTTTGTAGTGACGACCCGGAGAAAGTGGCGAAGCTGTAGTGATGTGTGCAAACTATCTTCGAGACATTAGTCATATTACATCAAACATCAAACAACCTCATCCCTAAGCAATATGAAACTTAAATTCATGTCATAAAGAAATAGAACTCATTCACCCAACCAAACACACCTTAAATTCATGTCATAACGAAAAGCCTGACAATTATTTATGTGAAGCCACCAAAGCACTTACTCTAGTGGAATAGCATAAAATGCAAAAATCATGTCTACATTGCACACATTCATCAACTTGCCACACTTGATCATAAATTTAAATAGATTCTGCATTACAAGAAAAGAGAAACTTAATGAAAAATCGATAGCGGCGCAAACCCAAAACAATACCATCTTGACGACCTTATGGTAGTGTTGACGATGCGTGATCGAAGTCGGTCTTGGTGTCTTTCTCCATAAACTTTACTACAAGGGCGTTGTCATCACCAACTATTTTACGTAGATGAGTCCTAGTGGTCAAACATAACAATCACAATCAACTGAGATTAACCTTCCAAATATGTGACACACACAACAGAGATATCAGCTTTTGAATACTAATGCAGCTAGAAAGATTAAACAATTCAGGAAGCAAGTTCAGGACTCCAAGTTACATACATAAGGTCCACCAGATGTTACTGAATGACCACATCGTGGAGGCGGAGATTGTCCTGGGATCTTCAATTGTGTCCAACCTGGTGTCTCATTATCTTACAAAATAAACAATGTCAGGTTCTGGCAAAGTGGCAATAGCAAATTTGCAAATATTGCAGTAACAATCCAATTAAGATTCCCAGCGAATCATTACTTAAATCAACTGAGGAATGCAATTTCATACTAAAACACAAAACCATTGCAATAGGAGAAACATTGACAAAGGCAAACTAATTTTTTTATAAGCATTTGGCATTTTGGCATGTATCAACTAAAATATGGGTGATCTCCCCGGCTCCACAAATGAGCCCCGAGTGCTACTAACTCCCAATTTCACTAGAAATTTTGGCAGCACTTCCCTAAATATCTGGACATCCACTCGGTGAGACATAAGAACCATTCGATACACTAACACAAGTAATAACGCAGGATATCATAAGCGGTGCATAATAAGTTGCAAGCGTTCCATCTCACAATAAATGTCTCAATCACGTCGCACTAGCTAGTTTAGCGCTAAACATCCATGATATCAAGAAAAACATCTCGGAGTTCAACATAAAGTATCATCTCAAGTAAAAACTAAGACTATGTAAGTAAAGTGGCGTGAGTGATTATTCTAGTCCTTTTCGCATGTCACTCATCATAACACCTACAAAAAAAGCATTGAAACAATAAGGGTGAGTTAAAAGACTCAGCAAGCGCATCCAAATAATTGACAAGCAAACATAATTTCTTGGACCTGTATGAAAAAAAATCAATTCAGCCCTATGAAGAAATGCAAATTGATGAAGAGAAGCAAGTACATACAAACATCATACCAGTGGAGCCTCCTTGTGGCTGCTTGGGTTCTTCAATATTAACTGTGAAATTTTTAATCTTTGACTAGGGCTCACTGAAGTTGTAAATCTTCACTGTCTGAGCGTCTTATATAATGCATCAGACATTGTAAAAAGAATTCTTTACACCTTTGAACTGTATGATCAGCAATGAACATATCCATTGTTCTTGTTAGAATTCACTAATACATTCACCTACTATTTTGTGAAATGTTACACACTTGTGTTTTCTGATTTTAGCTCAGTAGTTGAACTACAAGGTTCACTGTTCAGTCTCTTCTGATTTTTACTACTACTCAGTCTCCTACCTGCTGCCTGGTGACAAAAACATTCTGCTTATAATCTGAAGCCTGATTTTCTAAAAAAAAATGAACTAAATGTTGCTGTCTACGGCACCGGAGATCTTCATATTCAACTTTTTTCCTGAATCACCAATTACTTTTACCTGACTATAAAGGTGCACATATATGACGACCTTCATGTTTTATTACCATGCAGTCTTGACGTCCAGGGGATTATCATCTGATGCTACTGAAGTGGTGCTTTGTTCCAAATGCTGCATATGTACCTCACCAAACAATCTGATTCCTCCTTTTTTTTGTCATGCTTCAGTAGTTATCATCAGACCTCGGTGTTACTACTACATCTAATTCGTCTTTGAAATGGATTTTTAAGTACTTGCCCAACTTAATCTATATCTTTCAGTCTTGTTAAAAGTTTGATCTTCCATGTTATTCACTCCATGTGTTCGATTCGGTTGATCTGAACTAGCTGGACTTCAAGGGCATTTAATTATGGGCACCAGCTTCTGTATCCTAATACAATCCACAAAACATTTGACAAATTGGCAACAAAGGCTCTCTTCACCGATCCTTCTCCCTCCCAAGCTCCCCACGAGCTCGTATTGCTTAAACCCACATATGAACACTCAAATCACCCCATTTTTTTTCCAATAACAAGAGCTAGTTCATCAATACGAGTTGCGCTTCAAAATCCTGCCGATGTGAGCTGAGTGGTCTATATCTAATAAGGCTAAGCACTGAAACTCCCATTCGCGTGAAGAAATTTGACACACCGGAGCCTATAACCCTATACTCAAAACGATTCGCGAGTAAATGTTTGGTGGGGAGAGCAGGGTGCCGTACCTCGTCGGGTTCGGCGGGGTCGGGGCAGGAGTACCGTCTCCGCCGCCCGGACGACAGTGGCGTTGGGACGTGGTCCCAACGGCGGCGGCATCGCAGGGGCCTCGTCAGCAGCGGCGTCGTCGACCTCGTAAGCGAGCCGGGAGAGGCTCTCGCGGTAGGTCGCGACGGAGCTCCGCATTGCCGCGGGCGCCACCGCTCGGCGGCCGGGCGCGGGGGCTGCGAAGAAGCGGCGACCGGCGGGGGCGGCGAACCGACTGGCGGCGACCGGCGGGGGCGACGAGGGGGCGGCGAACGGACTGGCGGCGACCGGCGGGGGCGGAATGGGGAGGAGATTACGGGAGCTGGAATGGGGAGGGGATATTACGGGAGCTGGAATGGGGAGGAGATTACAAGCGCGGTTTATCTCTCGGCAAGAAAGAGATCGATCGGCCAGCACTTAAATTCGTGGGCTCCGCAAGCGCACGAATTTAACTTAATTCGTGCACCTAGTATAAAAAAACCCACGAATTTAACTAAATTCGTGCTGTAGGTGGCCCACGAATTTAATTAAATTAAATGGGTTTCCTATGGAATGACAATTTAATCTGTAAATTCGTGGGTTTTTACCCACGAATTTAAAAACCCAATTTTTCCTGTTTCTTGTAGTGAATATCGGGTCGGATATTGCTCTTCCCATATCCTAACCCATATTACATGAAATTTTTCGGATACGAATCGGATATTGCTCTTCCCATATCCTAACTCATATTACATCGGATTTTCCGGATACGGATCGGATAACATCGGTATAGATTTTAAACGGATTCAAGATCGGTTCGGACGGATATTTTCTGTCCTGTTTTCACTCCTAGGCAAAGGCCCAATTTAGACCATTGGTTCTCCAACCGTGTGCATTGAGAGTTGTGCGCAATAAAGATACAAATTGCAAATACCAGGAATATACATCACATGGGTGGCCCACGTACACTATGCACCACAAAATACTCCCACCCTGCGTCTGTCCTTTCTCATTTGTCCCTCCCGGCTCTGTTTCTTTTTGTGTCCCCTCTCTATCTATCCCCACCACGGCCGGCGAGCGCCGAGCGGTAGGAGGCAACCCACGAGGAGCGGCGGTAGCTAGATTAGCGCTTTTGAGCCCGCCACAGATAGATGCGGTCGCACCGAGCCCACCATCGCCGAATGTGCTGGCACCGAGCTTGCCGTCGTCCTTGGTAATGTGTCGTCGCATCTGGCCAACCCTACGCGCTGCTGCCAGATTGACCTACCATGCGTGCTTCTTCCCCAGTGTCCCCCTCTGCACCGGCAGCCAGATCCGGCACCCCCGACCATGGTGCCGCCCAATAGCGGAGCCAGAGTTTTGATAAGCCTCGGGCCAAAAATTTAGCGGCTATTACTAATATGAAAGACTATGTTGAGTCTAAGGGCAAAAATTTGTGTGGAGTATATAAAATAGGCACCATTCTTGGCTTACAAGCAGCCACCTATATTGCCGCATATTGTCTCTGACATTCTATTCCCAACCAAGCACTTCTCTCGCATATGGATTACTTAGCACCTTGGACGGTTGGAAATACAAACATGTTTGAACCCATCCTTCCCCAATTCAGCAATTTTAGCAAAACAAGAGGTAGCACTGAAATGTTCAATTGTCCACATTGACGGGAGATAGCCATTTTTATTTATGATACAAGAACAAGTAACCAGGTCTTCCTATACCTGATCTTGAGCAGATTATAACAATATCACCAGCCTTCAGAAACTCCTTTGCCAGTGCATATCTTATACCTGTTTAAGAACATATAAAAGTTATTGAATAACGACATACAAAGGTTAAAGAAGCATTTAGAATATCTGTCACTGCTACCAATTTATGTAAGCTTCTTTGACCACAATAGAATATCTAATTAATGATCTTACAAAGTTTCAAGCTCAAATTATCAACCATTAACCAATGAAAGAATCAAAAATCAATTATCCTGTGATTCTTGATTTCCTTCATCCAACAAAAATGGCATCAAGGGAACTTAGGAAAGGTCAAGGCATCATAAATTCATCGTTCAATCATTCATCAACAAAGAAAAAAGAAAGGAAAAAAATTCATCACTTGATTCACCTCCAAAGCTCCACTTTGTATGCCCGATGGCGAGTTGTGAACACTTGGCAGTTCGCCCTTTCTTGGCTTGTGGCTTGCAACCGATGGGCGAGGGGACGGCGATGGCGATCGAGGCGGACGTGGGTGGGATCAACAGAGCTGCGGAGGCACGGAGCCGTCGGGTCACCAAGTCATGGAGGCGTGGAGTCACCGGGCCCGTCATTGGGGCAGGATCAGCGAAGGCGTGGTGCGCTACTGTGCCAGGTCACTGGGGCAGTGGTTGATGGCCAGCAAACGGGATCCGGATCCAGATGATGATATGGCGTGGCCAGTGGTGGCGTGGCTGGAGTCGGGAGGCGGCAGTCCAGCGGGTGGCGGCCGTCCGGCGTCCCATGCCCAGATCGGTGAACCGGAGGCCAGAGCAGCCGACTAGGGCTAAGCGCCGTGGCGGGAAGCAATGCGGCGTTTCTTAACCGGCGCATGTGGGGAGGCCAAACGGCGGTGTGGCGCTCTCAAAGCGATGGGTGGCGAAGCGGCGGGTGGAGTGGGCGCCGGCCGAGGCAGGAGGCGGGGTGTCGGACCGTCAGGTGGGGCCAGGCGGAGGCTGCGAGCCATCGGCGGGGCGTGGGCCGAGGCTGGGAACCGCCAGCGTCCAGGTCAGGCGGTTAGCGATCGCTGGCGCTTAGCGTCGAGAACTTCGGGATTGGGCGAGGTCACGAGGAGATTGGAGATTGGAAGAGCTAGGCGCCTAGGGTTAGTGCAGGGCTGTGGGCTGTGCTATTTGAGCTAGGCCTCGGGCCCAGCCCAGTGGCCCGAGGCCCAGCTCCGCCCCTGTCAAGGACTGTTTATGTAATGCATCCTATTATTTGGCATCAAGGACTAATTTCTATGTTCTACTCCTATGTCCTTTATTTTACATCAAGGACTAATTTCTATGTAATGCATCCTGTTATTTGGCTTCAAGGACTAATTTCTATGCATCCTGTTGTTCTGTATTTGTGTTTTACATTTAACTCCTAGCAGTTCATCTATTCCTATGTCCTCTAATGTTTCATTAGAGTGCTGGATTGTATTATCCTCTATTTGGTTAAAAAAGCAACTCACTTGCAAATGCATAAATGGGAACTTACTGTTACCAGGAGCAATATTTAGCTTTTCTTCTTCAGTACCATCAGCTTTTCATGTCTCACTGAATCAGGTTGAGAAGTGGAACGGGCAGAGGTAGAATGGGACATTTGCATAGCCCCTCTAAATCTTCTGATTGTGATTGTGAGTATCATGAATCCAGATTCCTTATAAAACCCTGCACTTGTCATCTAAACCTCTCCTTTCCTCTGATTCAGAATTAGCAACTCTTTGCAAGAGGGTGTGGCAAGATGAGGTGTGCACGTGTCCTTTTGGTGCTTCTGCTCTTCTTGTCTGCTCTGTCTGCCTCCACTGCTGAAGCAAACAAGGTTAGTAGAATTTTGCACATTTCTTTTTGTTGATGGTATAGTAGTAGTAGACTGTAGAGTAGTAGTGCTAGTAGCAAAGTGGTAATGTTTCCTGCTTATTGTGAAAATGCAGGAACGCTTGAACGACAATGTGATTATGAGTACAGTAGTGCTACTTATTTTCGTTGGTTCTTGCCACTGATTACGAGTACAGTAGTGCTACTTACTTTCGTTGTAGGTTCTGATATCTTCCAACTAATCATCCGAACTTGAACTTGTAATTAGTTCTTTTTGCAAATGCATCACATAGCGAAGTGTGATTAATTGTACTGCTTTTCTGACATCAAATCACTAATGCAATACAAACTCTTAATGACGGACTGAAATGTGCCATTTCTGTTATTGCATGAGCAAATCAAGAGGCAAATGCATCTGCTGGAGTTGTACACGATGAGGTATGTGCATCAGTTGTTTACACCTTTGCCTTACATGCATTTGTACAGCACATGGCCTCCTGCCTCCTTGCATCTACTGGCCGGCCACTTCCTACTATATATGTACTTATTAGCCAAAAGGGGCTAATAAGTATCTTGGGTTGGGCAATCAGGCTACATGTCTTGCACAAGCCCAGATAGCTCGCGAACCAATGAGCTGACTTGAGCATGGTGACAAGCCAAGCCAAGCCAAGATTCTAGCTCATTCTAGCCAAAGTTCCAGATAAGCACGAGCGAGTCTGACTCGAGCCGACTCAGCTCGACTCTGCTCGCTTCCAACCCACCTAAGTTGGAGTAGCCATCCGACCGATACCAAATTCGAGCAGCTAGAAAACTTCAGCATGTGACTCTGCTCTCCCTGCTCGGAGCACAACAAAAAGCAAGTCAACTATCAAAGCGCTGCAAACTCATCCGCGTGTTATTGCCCTGTGTCGCCATGGACGCCGGCGGCTCCTCCTCTCCCCCGCTGCACGTGGTGATCTGCCCGTGGCTCGCCTTCGGCCACCTGCTCCCCTGCCTTGAACTCGCTGAGCGCCTGGCGTCGCGGGGCCACCGCGTGTCGTTCGTCTCAACGCCGCGGAACATCGCCCGCCTCCCGCCGGTGTGCCCCGCCGTGGCGCCTCTCCTCGACTTCGTGGAGCTGCCGCTTCCGCGCATCGAAGGGCTCCCCGACGGCGCCGAGTCTACCAACGATATCCCCTACGAGAAGTTCGAGCTCCACCAAAAGGCCTTCGACGGCCTCGCCGCGCCCTTCTCGGAGTTCTTGGGGTCCGCGTGCGCCGACGAGGGCAAGAAGCCCGACTGGGTCATCGTCGACACCTTCCACCACTGGGCCGCCGCCGCCGCCCTTCAACACAAGGTTCAACGAAAGTCAGATAGCTCAATGTTCTGTCCTTACTTGCATAGCTCGATCCATGTTGGCTTCTTACTGGGTTCTTCCAATAGGTGCCATGTGCGATGCTTCTCCTGAGCGCTGCAAGTTGTGTAGCTGCCTGGATCAGCCGGCAGTCCGAGCGCACCGAGTCCCCTGCTGCTGCCGGACAGGGGCGATCGGCAGCAGCACCAGCGTTTGAGACGGAGATGAGAAAAACGTTGGCCGCCATAGGCGCCTCGGGGTTGTCCTTGGCCGAGCGCTGCTCCCTTACGCTCCAGAGGTCCAGTCTCGTCGCCATGCGGAGCTGCCTCGAGTGGGAGCCGGAGGTCGTCCCTCTTGTGCCAACGCTCGGTGGCAAGCCGGTTGTTCCCCTCGGCCTCCTGCCGCCGTCGCCCGACGGGCGCCGCGGCATCAGCAAGGACGGGCAGGACGCCACCGTGCGTTGGCTCGACGCGCAGCCGACCAAGTCCGTCGTGTACGTCGCGCTGGGAAGCGAGGTGCCGCTTCGCGTGGAGCAGGTGCACGAGCTGGCCCTCGGGCTGGAGCTCGCCGGGACGCGCTTCCTCTGGGCCCTGAGGAAGCCCAGCGGCGTCCTTGACAGGGACATCCTTCCTCCGGGCTTCAACGAGCGCACGCACGGCCGCGGGCTCGTCACGACGGGGTGGGTTCCTCAGATCAGCATACTGGCGCACGACGCCGTGGGCGCATTCCTGACGCACTGCGGGTGGAACTCGATCATCGAGGGACTTCTGTTCGGGCATCCACTGATCATGCTGCCCATCTTGGGCGACCAAGGGCCGAACGCGCGGCTGATGGAAGGGAGAAAGGTCGGAGTGCAAGTGCCAAGAAACGAAAACGATGGATCGTTCAACCGAGAAGGCGTCGCGGCGGTGGTTCGGGCCGTCGCGGTGGGGGAAGATGGTAGGAGGGCCTTTGCGGCCAATGCCAAAAAGCTACAAGAGATCGTGGCTGACAGGGAGATCCATGAGAGGTACGTCGACGGATTTATCCAGGAGCTGAGATCTTACGAGGAGTGAAGCGTTCGGGGCCGGGGTACCTAGTGCCTACCTAGAGTAGTACTGCGTACAATTTGTTGGTACTAGTTTGAAGTCCTGCATACTGTGATTTTGTAGCCCTGTCAGCGGAAAACAATTCCAAAGTGATCATAAGAGCCTAAGGGGCTGTTTGGTTTGTAGTCATGAAAAGCCATGCTAAATATTTAGTCATGATCAACTCATGGCATGATCAAATATTTGGCAAAATAAGGCTATTTGGATTGTATCTAATAATTGGCATGGTAACAAAAAAATGGTGTTTGGTTCACAGTCCTAGAAAGTAACCAATTGTTGGCATGGCACATTGGCAATGTTTGGTTTGATACCAAATATTTAAATACACTGAATAGAGTAGGAGGCAACATTCTTCTTCTGATGTCGGCATAACACCGATAGGTTCCAAAGTTTTCGCCATCATAAATAACTGGTTTCCTCATTAAACACCATGTATTCAAAGAAGTATTTTCTAAAAGCGAGTACATGAAAAAACATGCCATCGAACACTCGCAAAGCATCAGCTATCAACCACCAAGGAGACACTTTCTAATGTTAAAATGCTCACATAATTCGGAGCTCCTCTTGCAAAAGCTTTATCACCGATCATCTGTTGGAGTACGATGACCAGACAAAGCACTAGAATTCAACAGCTTGTACTCCATTTCATTCTTTTCGCGAAAACACTGACCAAGATCATAAAATATGACAATTAAGCTAGGGTGGCAGGTAGAACCCTAAGACAAGAATAATAGCAGACGAAATTCTACGGAAGCTACCATATTGAAGATCTTAACTATATGTTATTCGTCTAATTCCGAATTCGCACTGAAAAGATACAAAATCAAAAAGATATGCGATGAACTAGTACTAAATTTGCATGCACACGTTGTTATCTCCAGGGTGCTGTGCGTGGTCGATGTCAAATTGTGAATTTTTTAAATAATATATATATTTTTTAATAATTGCAACATTAATACGTGGAATAAAAAAATTGCAAGAATAATACACCGTAGTCAAATGGTGTGGTGAAATGGGAGTTATCGTCATGTGGTTAGGCGAAGATGCTATTTTCGCCAACATTGAGTGATTATATGTTAATCCGTGATTAGAACCCAAGTAGAACCACTCCGACAGTGAGCAGCATATTTTTTGCCAAATGGTGTGGCGAAAACAGTATTTTCGCCACACCATTTGGCAAAAATAAATACTTCTGATTCTGATTGCAATATGAAAATTATAGAATATTAGAAAATTAAAGTATGAAAATTGTAGAATATTAGAAAATTAAATTTACACTAAATATTTTTTTACATTGATTTCGTTCGAAAATTCGTTGTAACTTGTGAGCGTTAACGATTTTTTTTTAGTATGACATTTTTTTCAAATTGCAAAAATATACCATGCTCTTTCTCCCGGACTCCCTCGCCTGCTCTATCACCCTCAGTGAAAAATCGCCCTTCCTAACCCGTGAAAAACTGCAACACATGCTGCCTAAGCCAAGGATTTGGTACCGGCCCACCTTGGCTTCCTCCCCTCTGTCCTGCTGATTGCTACGCTGTTACGAGGATAATTCATGTAATATTTTACAAAATTATTATTCAATGTCTTTTGGTTGACAAAAAATTCATATTTGTCAGTGATAATTCATGTAGTATTTTATAAAATTATTATTTAGTGTATTTTGGTTGACAAAAATTCAAATTTCACTATTCTTCATTCTCTTGGATGACAAATTTCACGAGAAATCATATTAAAACATTGAATAAATCATTTATATAACAAAGCGTAATAAGTATGACAACTACAGTAGTACAGCTTGTGAACAACAAGAAAGATGCAGAAGAAATTCATAAAATTGGGATACAACATAGGTACATGTCACAGAATCATGCATTCTATAGCCATGGATCATAGAATAGGGAATTCGAACGGTCAATTGAGTGTCACGGAACCATACATTCTATGGCCTAGGTGGCATGAAATCATCGTTATTGTCATTTATTATGTTAGGAGGTACCCGTCCTTCAATTTTGATAGTGCTTGAACGTCGAGGTGGAGGTGACACGAAATCATCATCGTCGTCATCGTCGTCATCGTCGTCGTCATAGTTCCTAAAATGGCCAATTCTGATAGTGCTTGAACGGCCAGTTGTGTTAGTGCTTGAACGTCGAGGTGGAGGTGACACGAAATCATCATCATCATCGTCATCGCCATTGTTCCCGAAACAGCCTATTGTAGTAGTGTTCAAACGACCAGTTGTGCTAGTGCTTGAACGTCGAGGTGGAGGTGACACGAAATCGCCATCATCATCGTCATAGCCATAGTTCCTAGAACGGCCTGTTGTAGTAGTGCCTGGACGGCCAGTTCTGATAGTGCTTGAATGTCCTCTTGAACTTCCTACTGTAACAGCATTCGGTAGACCTCTATCCCTCCAATTAGATCCTCTTGTGCGGCTTCTACGCGAACCAGGCATGACACCACCGCCAAAGAGCACAAACATTGGTACAAATTCTAGGATATCTTTGTTGATCAACTCTTTATCCTCGGGGAATGACTAACACACAAGACAAGCATACGAAGCAGTGAAGTTATGGATGATGCTAAAAAGATTAGTACGGAGAACGAATATGAAATAACTAATCTTAATATGCTCTTCATACTGATGGGGTAGCATTAGTACCCTACGAGATATTGATGAGAAACTGTTACCAGAAGGGTGGTTGGCTAGTTCGCACACCCTTAAATACCTTTGACGATGTTGGATGCAACTCTTGCAATGTGGACACCAATTTACTTAGGTTCTTCTCCTTGAACGGATCATTCTCCCCGTTACGCGTAACCTTTATCGTGTAATGAAGGGCTAAGCTGCTCATATCTGGTATCCACGAGAATGCTCTGCTAAAGGATCCATCCATGGTGAAGTGTAAGTGGGAGATGTGTATGTGTGCTTGCTCTTTGGAGTGGAGGTTGGGGTAGGGAAGAAGAGCTGCTTAGGTGAGGAGTGGTTTTATATGCCACTTTGGTCTGAAAAAGTGGGCAACAGCGTGTTGTCGTTTCAGTCTGAAAAAACGGTGGGTTGTAGGGTGTTGTCACTTCGCTGAGATAGGGAGCGTGTTGTCGTTTCAGTCTGAAAAAGCGGGCTGTAGCGTGTTGTCGAATCAGTCTGAGAAAGCTACCACGTGCGTGCTGTCACATTGCATTAACATTGGAAAGGCTATGAATTGCATCAGTATCCAGTGTTGTGTTGTCATGTCATCAGAGAAAGCAAATGTAGGAAACGATGAGTAAAGTAAAAAAACAATAACAGCGCTATTAACACTATAAAATAGTAGAGTATGAAACACAAATAGAACAATAGCCTAACAATGAGTTACTGATCGGCCGCACCCCTAATGTTGACCTTGACCTACACCCTTACTAGACCTCTCTTTGACCTACGTGCTGAAGCTGGTACATCGTCTAGAGGGCATGTGTGAAACTCCTACGATGGGTGCGCCTGCCTGTAGTTTGAAGGGCTATATCGTTGCATCGGTCGACGCTCGCAGGGAAGCAATGCGTACCCGTAGGAGGTGTCGTAGTCCTGCTGCGTGAACTGCGTCGCTGGAGGGGGCTGCGTGATCTGCGTCGGTGGAAGAGGCTACGTGAACTACGTGCCAGTGAAGAATTGATCCGCCTAGTGCTCAAGATCGGCATACCCTGACGAGTGTGGCAATAGAGAGAACTGTCCTCTACCCTGAGGGCAACCTGCATGTTCAAGTAGTAACTTTTAATTATAGTTAGGTGATACTTATACCCAACGTGAATAATTGAATATTGCTCGACTTACCTGGTGTGGGGACCATAATGGGACCGCGTGGTGCCTGCCAGCTGGATCCTCCTACCACATGTGGGGTCGGAGGCAAAGGGGTGTGGAAGCTTGTCGACGATTAGAGAGCCGGTCCCCGAAGCTTACTTGTTGAATGAGGATCAACCTAAGACCCTTTTTGAGGGGTGTAGCCCGAGAGCACCTTAGCTATAAAACGAGGTGGCCAAGACAATGCATAGCGAGCAAGGGTCTCTTTTTGTCGGTTCGGGCCTCGCGAGGAGATAACAAACCTACATCCAGTGATTGCCTTCTTTGTGTGAAGGTGGATTACATCGAGCTTGCTCGGGGGAGCCCTGGATGGTTCTAAGGAGGACCCTCTAGGTCGACCGCAACAAGCGCTGTGTACAAGTGAAAATAGTAGGTGAAATCGAACCCTCAACCCTTCGCGCGAGAGGGTATTTATAGGGATCCGCAGGCGACCACGGCATTTATTACGTAGCGCCCTGTTACAGTCGTGGGCAGCGCCGCTTCCTTGCTTCCCGGTAGCGGCGACGGCGTGGTGCAGTGGAGCGCAGATTAAAGTAGCGCGGACCGCGGCGTGTAGATCGCCCGAGCAGCGATCCGCCAGACGCCCGCGTAATGTCTCCACGTCGTCCTTGTGGACTACGTCCGGCTTTAAGTGGCCGAGGTCCTTCGGCCGGCTCGGTCGTGCAGTCATGAGCTCCGAGCAAGTATGCTTTCGAGCGAAGCTTAGCGAGAGGGCGGGGGTCGGTCGGGTCGGCGACCAAGATCTTTCTTGGGGACGATGTCCGAGCCTGGGCATGCTCGGGGGCCGCCGGGATGCAATGGCCGCCTATGGAGAATATCCAATCCCCGATAGCTAGCCCCCGAGGCTAAAGGGGGGATTCGCCTCGCCGAGGCCTCCCTTAAGCCTCGACTCTTGGTAAGGATTGAAGCCTGCGATGAAGAGCCTCTGCGGTCGTCGAGCAAGACTGCCGGGGTGAGCATCGTCTTGGCGAAGAGCTAGCGCGTCATCCGAGCGACTTTCGCTCGGGAACAAATAATCTTGCAGCGAAGAGCTACTGCAGCATCCGGGCAACCATGCCCGGGGACGATCATTGTGCGGTGAAGAACTACCGTGCCATCCGAACGACTTTCGCTCGGGAGCGAAATCTTCGCGTGACGGCTCTTGAAGCATCAAGACAACTTTTGCAGGAACAATCGATTGTCGGCGAAGAACTCTGCGCCATCGGCGACTTTCGCAGGAGCGAAATCTTCGGCGAAAGAGCTATTGCGACATCCGGACAATCATGCGGGGACAAGCATGTCAGCCGAGGCCGCGCGTTTGGCCGTGGTCTTAGTCGAGGATGCGGATCGAGAAGAAGCGAAAGGTCATAGCGGTTCCTTCCCATGAAACCTTGTAGTGCGGTTCAGCGATTTTTGAAACTACGCCGTTACAATACAATTTTGAAAACCACATTGCCATGCATCGGCTCACGAGCGGATGGGGTAGGTTTGACTGTTAAACTTCTCCGCTTATAAGTCTGGTGATGCGGACACAAACCCTTTCTTCCCTATGACTCGCCATCAAAACTCAAAAGCCGCCTTTTCAAAACTTCCCTTGGTCGGCCTTCTTCCCAGCTCTCTTCATGGCGAAATTCGGCGTAAGAAAGACCACCGCGGAGAGGCTTGGGTACTCGGAACTTGAATACCTCGGCAGACCACTGGCGGCTCCCGATGGTGAGGCAGCTCGGTGCCATGTGACAGCACGAGATAGTTACGTCTTGAGTGTACACCATCAGCGACTTGAATGCGAGTGAGTTCCTGGAATCTGTTCTTGTGCATTACGAGTGCGAGATCACCCATCTGAACCCCAACTCCATCCTCATCTTGGCCATACTCTCCCATCTTTGCGAGGGCTTCGTAGGCATTCCACCCACGGCAAGCCTTTTCTTTCATTTCTATTCCTTGTTCCGCATCGGGAGCGCTTCTGCCAAGTGCTCAGTACTTTCCTGCGGCCCAACCACCGTACTACCTTCTTCTCCTCGAGGATTGATGGCGTCTTTGGGGTGACTATTGGTTTATCTGCGGAAGCGGAGGAGCTCATGCGCTACAATGTGGCGGCGCCCTAACATCGACACCCGCGCCGCCCATCGCACAAGGAGGCTGTCACGATCTTTGATCGTGAGCTCATGAACATGGGGCTCACCAGTCGAGACATCGTCTGCGACTTCCTTAGGAACCGGGTGTCCCCTTTGAGGAGGAGGGAGCACCCTTTCTTCAAGATCACAGGGTGGGACGACATGACCCGGGAGAGTGAGTCTGGTAGGTTCACGGTCTTGGCGACTCTTGCTTACCGCGCCATGTCAAACTGTCTTGATCTTATTTGTTGACCAACAACGGCCGGGCTTTGGTGGGAGCGGAGAAAGAGAGTCGCCCGAGATGTTCGGCACCCCAACAAGAACTCGAGCACAAGTGGCAAGTCGAGACAGCGTGCTCGGCGAAAGCGGCGTGGTAAAATTGCCGTGGTTCATGCTCGGGAAAGCGTCCGAGCTCTTGGCGTCTTTGTCTTCGGCGGAGGCTTCGCTCTGGAGGTGGCGGTGGCGAGTTCAAGCCCTTGGTGGGCGGCAAGGAATAATTATTCGTACGCCAAGACCAAGAGCTTAAGAGCAGAGAGCATGCCCATCGCCATGAAGCGGTGGCGAAAAAGCGGGCGAGCTCGTCGGCAATCCGGTGGTCAGCGGCACATGGGGTTTGCCAATCTAAAGGAATGTGACTGAATGCTTGGTTGGAGAATCTGGCAAGGACCCTGGGCGGCTCGAGAAGGAAAGGGCTGACCAGAAGGCTGCGGAGTTGAGCAAAAGAAGCTAGAGGAGGAGCTACATGAGATTCGGGCCCAAGTTCAAGCAGTCAGGAGGCTCGTTCAGCTGAACTGAGGCGGCCAGTGGGAGGAGAGGAGGAGGACCAGGCCGCCCCTTAGGACGGCCGCGGCGTCTGCGGAAGACTGGAGGAGGTCGACCCCTCTGGCGAAGATCAGTGCGCCATGGAGAAGAAGGCAGTGGTGGTCATGGCCCAATCCATCCGTGGGTGACAACGAGGACTGGCCGGGTGAGCCACGAACTTCACTTTTCTTCTTTTCCTCGCCCTTTGCCCGCGCATTGAGCTAACCCCACTCTTCTAGCGTGGGCGAAATAGCTCGTAGGACTTTCCGGTTGTCGCAAAATAATTGGCGAGCTCCTTGATCCGCGTCTTAGCGGGGTGCTCGTCGATCGCGGCTGACTTTGTCGTGATGGCGAGGGTGTGGCGGTGGAGAAGTTAAGTCGTCGACGACGATCGAGTGGACCCCTCCGCCCGGAGAACACTACCTGGCGGGCTCCCTGCCTTACGACAAATCTCATACCGGTACCCACGAGAAAAGTATACATCTATTTCAAGATCGTCTCTCTCTCTCGATCGTTCGGACGTGGCGGCGAATTAGCGGCCACGCAGAAGTCTTGGAGGGGGTATTACCAATGTCTCCGTCCCTCACAGATGGGATTATCACTTGAATATTGGTGGAACACCAACTGATATAACCCTCGGCCTCGATCAAGCCCACGGGCGGTCAGGCACAACCTCGGTCGGACGCTCCCGCGAACCGACCGGCCTCGGGTCGGACCTCCATGAGCTCAGAGCCAGCCATAGGTGGGAGCCCCGCGAACTCGACACGGCCTCAAGTCGGATCCCTAACGAGCTCCAACTCAGCGACCTCCGCCCGTCGCCCGATCAACCGAAGTGGTCACCCGCCAGAACCACAGCCATCTTTGGAGCAAGTGGCTCCTTCCCGAGGTGGCCAAGAGGCCACCTAAGTCAAGCGCCAGTCCCTTCACCCCGTCATGCACAGTGGAGAAACACGCTCCGTCCCGAGGTGGTACGAGGCCTTGTGTAAGCAGCGTCGGCACAGCAGTGCGCCGGGAAGAGAGTCGCCTCTTCCCAACGGAATGCCACCCGCTGTGTCTACCAACCCAGACGTGGGGTGACCAGGAGCCTATCAGTCGCCAGGACCAAAGACCGGGACTCCCGGGCGTAGCATACCCCTACTCTTTCTCTTCCAAACTCCCGTGTAACCTGCTCCCCCGCCTATATAAAGGGGAGCAGGGCCCCCAGGGAAGGGCATTCGATTCGATCCGACCCATCTGATTCAATCGGTCAAACATCTGAACGAACACCCTTAGCCCACACGGCTTGAGCGCTCCCATGATGTTAAGCCCTTAGCTTCTCAAAGCTCGAGCTCCCCACTTTCAGACGGCGCTCAAGGCAGGCCTTAGCCCTCGCTTGTAACACTGTGTAATCCGTTGCGCCCCGAGCAATACAAAACCACCACCACGAACTGGACGTAGGGATATTCAGCCCAAACCAGTATACATCTTGGACTCCCTTCGTCTAACCATTCAAGGAGAGAGAACGCGCGGCCCCTATACTTACAAATTTACTTGCCGGTTTTATGAAACACCGACACCCCCTAGCACGGGGAGTGTAGAAGGAGGGAAGAAGATCGACCTCGCAGCCTTGGGCGAAAAAGCTACCCAAGAAGGCTCGGGGTCTCCGGGCACGTCACCCGCCCGAGACAAAGCGCGAAACCCCGGCGAACAACATGCTCGGGATGAGGCAGCGCGCCCGACGAATCGCATGCTCGGGGGCGTCCGCGCTAAGCGAACAACATGCTCGGGCGGACGGTAGAAGATCTGGCCCGCGCCGCTCGGGGAGGCGTGGTGCCCCAGGGCGAACCTCATGCCCGGGGGGATGATTCGTCGTCTTCAATCAGCCCACCCTCTTGGAAGGACTCTGGGGAAGTCCGCAGCCCCCTGCCGTACCTTGAAGATCTTCGGGGGCGTGAAGTTACCAAACACTTTCGGGATAATCTCAGTGCGGGCCTTACTCAGGTGAGGATGCTTCTTTTGTTATCGTCGTAATTTCTCACTTCTTTGGGTCTTAGGGGCGGCGTCTGAAGTTTTCCCGCCTGCAGCTCCTTCAGAAAACCTTGGAAGACTTCGACGCGGCGATGGTCATCCCTGAGACCATGGCCCAGCTGCACGCTGAGCATGACGCCCGGATAGCCAAGCTTGAGCAGCGTGTAGGCGACCTCAAGGCTTGGGACAACTTGCTTGTGCATAGATGCCTTGAGCGGAGAAAGATATCACCGAGGCTACGGAGAAGAATCTTGGGCTCGAGCAAGAAAAAGCGTGCTCCCGCCGAAGGGGGCAGAAGTCTCCAGCAAGGAGAAGATCCTCGCTCGGCGAGGAGCTCGCCGAGGCGGACGAAGATTCTTGGGCTCGAGCAAGAGCTTGAAGAAGGAAGACAATAGGCTCGCACCCTCGAATCAAAGGTGGCAGACCTGGAACAGGCGGCATGATCTGGTCGCCGACCTTCGAGAACAAGGCAATGAAGAAGTCGAGCGACTCGCCAGAGCTGCCATGGTCATGGCCCGGCGGAAGGTGATTGATCTTGAGGCCAAGATTGATGACCTAAAGGCGAAATTTTGTGGCCCTCGGGGCGAAGCCCGGTAGCGTGAAGGATTTATTCTTTTCTTTTTGACAATTTTGGATGACTTTAGATGATGCGATTAGGCGTACATTTTCTTTAAGCCAAGAAGTGTGCCTCTTGCAATGCTCCTTTTACGTGCTCTAAGCTATTTCACGCAAACAACAAGCACAAGATAGATAGCAAGATGTGAGCGGGTGAAAGCGCGAGGTTAGGGACGAAGCATGGGCAACGTGATCCCGAAATAGGTGAAGAAAGGACTTCACATAGGTAACAAGTTCTTAAGAAATAAGCAACATTACAATGTTAAACTGGTACGAGGCACTTAGCGACGATTTTTGGAGCAGGGCAGCTTAACGTGACAACTCACTCCCCACCAAGCCCATTTGCAAATGAAGGTCGTGTACCTAAATTGCGAGCACGAGCTTGTTCGCGGAGAGTTGGGAAAGCGTGCTGCCCTACGATCAAGGCACCGGTTTCTCGGCGGCGATCTGGTTTAGTTAAGGAGGAGAGCGTGCAAGGCCTAGAATTCCTTAACACTTAGGCGCATACACGAGTTGCGAGTATAGTCGTGGCGAGAAAAAATCTTGATAGCTCGGCGAGATCTTGTGACGACCAAACACCGCATGAGCAGGACTAAATCTCTGGACCCGGCCAGAGAGATGTCAGTATGCGACTTATGTCACGCAGTGAAAAACTCTGCGAGACCAAATTAAACTTATCGAGGCCAGGAGCCTCACGGGGTGAGTCTTAGTGATAGGGTGTTGGTCGTGGCACCTTGTCTTGATCGTCTTGTGTGACCCGATTTTAGAACAAAAAAGCTTGGGCGATTGATCTTGCCGGCGTGCTCGTCTCATCACCAAGATCGTGAGAAGAGTATGCCCTTGTGCGAGACTAGGCGGCTTACTGCGAGCAATGACCTTGCATATATTCACAAAATCTTGAAGGTAATAGACATCAGCGTGGGTGAGAGCAGCAAGACTTGCCATTTTCCAAAAGAAAAACCATGAGAACTAGAGCTAGACACAAAAGTAAGTGTGAGTTTAGACAATGAACTTGCGCGGTGGTCGATGTTCCATGAGCTTGTGAGCCTGCAGAGTCCTCCATCGCAGGTGAGCAGCCCGGCGTGCTACTCGAGGCAGCGGTGAGCAGTCCTTCCCACTTGGGGAGAGTTTGTTGGCCTTGACTTATCTGGATCGGCGTGGGGCAGGTCCCCGACCTGCGGGGCTCGGGGCGAATTGATTTGGCAGCGTGGCTGCGAAGAGCTTGTTGGTAGACGGCGGATCGGAGCAGCGCCCTTTCTCGCGCCTTTTCGGCAAGGTCGAGGTCGAGGCGATGCTCGCGTCCTTGGTGGATGCTATCGGCCAGGTGCATTCTTTGGGACCCAAAGCACGACTTCGTTAGGTAGGGCAACCGGCACCATAGGCGAATTTGGAAGGGTGTTTAAGCTTCGTAGCAACTTCTTTGTGGTGTGCCGCAGACGAGAGAGACGAAGAAGCTTCGTCCACCCATGACCCGCCCGTGCGGGCGAGGTCTTTGAAGACCCTCTTCTTGATCCCTTGGAGAATCGGCCATTTGCCCGCTCGGCGCTCCGTTGCTCTGCGGATGAGCTCTGAATCTGAAAGCGGACCTTTGTTCGATGTCTTCCTGATAGACTTGAAAAAGCTCACTAGTGAAGCGGGTGCCGTTGTCGTGATGAGGCGATGGGGACCGGCGGCGTCACCACGTTCTTCTGCGAAAAAATCTCTTAGTTTGCTGAGCCAAAATGGTTGATCTGAGCTCGGCCCGATCCATAGAGAAAGTGTCGGCGGCTATGAGCAAGTATTTGCAACCCTTTCGACCACGGGAAAAGGCACGAGAATGTCGATCCCAGTTCGAGAATAGCCATGAGAGTGGGATAGTCTGCGTATGTCACGCCGGTGGTGAGGCCTTCTTGAGGCGTGGAATTGGCACGCCGGCAGTCGCCCACGAGCACCGGCGGCGTCTAAAAATGTCGACGATAGTAGCCCAACCAGAATGCTTTGCTCACAAGGGTCTGAAGGATGAGTGAGCCCGCATTTCCTCATGGATATCTCTAAGAAGAAATCGCTCTCTTCTCGAGATATGCACTTGGAGAGGACTCCAAGTGCTCCTTCTTGATATAAAGCGCCCTCGACTAGTCTGTATGTGAGAGGATCGCCTTATGGTAGGGAACGCTTCAGTGCTTCCTCGGGTAGTGTCCGTGGGCAAGATCTTTGGGCCGAATGGCGTCATCCGTTTGCATACCTTTCGAGGAGAGGCGTTCTTGCCTGCGCCTCTTGTGCCTCCTCTCTGAGAGGAATGGAGGGCTTGTGCGGATGCTCGGCAGCACCCGGGCGAGGCGGGCATCTGGGGTTTACCTCCTCTCTGAGAGGAATGGAGGGCTTGTCTGCGGATGCTCAGCGGCGCCCGGGCGAGGCGGGCATCCTGAGAACCGACCTTGGAAAGATGGTCGGCGAGGTGTCCTTCACAGGATGTAGAGTACTTGAAATTTCTAAAGTACCGCTCCATCTTCCTCACCTCAACCAAGTAAAGCGCTATTGGTGGTCGGAACACTGATACTCCTTGTTGACTTGGTTGGCGACCAAGCGTGAATCGCCCTTCACGGTTAGTCGGCTGAACTCGGCGCCTTGCGCTTCGCGGCCGGCTCAAGGCCTTCATACTCCGCGCGTTGTTGGTCACGGCGAAGTGCAATTGGATGGCGTATTGGGCTGATCTCCTTGAGGACATCGACCTGGCCTTGACCAGCCTCAGCTTCGAGACCCGTCGAAATACATGGTCAGTGAGTCGTCCCAGACCCGTGAGACTCGGTGGCGGGTGGGGCGGGATTAAATCCATTCGCTCTGAAGTCCACCAAAATCTGGGACTTGATCGCCGTCGAGCGAGAAGTGGATGTCGAACTCGGTGAGCTCCATGGCCCACCAGCTATTCGGCGTGGCGTCTGGATTCTTAGGATCTCCTAAGCGGAAAACTAGTTGGCCGGTGATCTTGTGGGCTTGAAAGTAGTGGCGCGGCTTCCTCGAAACCCTGGCGGCGAGTACAAGAGCTCGAACCTCGAGTACCGCTCCTTGGTCCGTGCAAAACCTCGGCGGCGTAGTAAAGCTGGTGTTTGTGCTCCTTCGCTCATTGCCAATACCGCGCTTCATACAGAAGTCCTGCGAGGTATAGCAAGATCGGCTCCTCCAACCTCGGTGTGGCCAAGATCGGAGGGCTGGATAGATATCGCTTCAGCTTTTCGAAGGAGCGGTTAGCTTCTTCAGTCAAGCGAAGCCCTCGTGCTGTAGTGCCTTGAAAAAGGCGACTGCGCTCGCTTGAGGCAAAATGAAGCGACTTAGGGCCGCCATGCGTCCGGTCAGGGTTTGGACCTCCTTTACAGAGCTCGGAGGTCGCATCCTTTTGATGGCTTCAATTTTCTCCGGGTTGGGGTCGATGCCTTGCGGCCCGATGTAAGTGTAGAGCACCTTGCTCGCTTTCACCCGAAGACACATTTATCGAGGATTAAGCTTTATTCGATGTCTATTGAGATTACAAAAGGTCTCCTCGAGGTCGGATAAATGACCGAGGTGAGCTTACTCTTAACTCGATATCATCTACATATACTTCGAGTTCCGACCTATCGGTCTGGAAGGTCTTACACATCAAGCTATTTGGAAGGTCGGCGGCGTTCCGCAAACCGAACATGGTCATATAGCGAGCGTCTTAGAATGGCGTGATGAAGAGGTCTTCTCTTAGTCCTCGGGGATAAGCTGATCTGGTGGTAGCCCGAGTAGGCGTCCAGAAAGCTCATCACATGGGACTCTGCCGTTGCATCGACCGGTGGTCAATCTGTGGCGTGAAAGTTAATCGCCAGGCGGCGTTGGGCGGTGTGGTCGACACACATGCGCCACTTGCCACCCTTCTTCTTGACAATGATTGGGTTTGCTAGCCACTCCGAATGCTCGACTTCCCTGATGAAGCCGGCCTTAAGGAGTTTGTCGAGTTCATCCTGGATGATCGCTTGCTTCTCCGGGGAAAATCGCTGAGCCGGCGCGCAGTCTTTTATCGGTAGAACGGCTAGCTGTGCTCAATCACTTCCCTTGGGACTCGGGCATGTCGAGCGGTTCCCGGTAGCGAACACGTCAGCGCTCATCCGGAGGAAAGTGATGAGCTCGAGTTCCTATTGGGATCTAAGGAAGACCCGGATGGAAGACCTTGGTCGGTCGGCCTCGTTCGGAGGACCGCCTTGGTTTCTCCTCCGGGTTGGAAGGTAACTTTAAGTTTGGGAGTGCACGGGCTGTTGGTCGGGAGCATGTTGGCATTGTCCAGACCATGTCGGCGACTTCTCATCGCGATTGAGGGCAGCCCTAAGTTAGCCCTTCACGGTGATAGCGCCCTTGACGAGGACCTTGAACCTTGGTAGGCGTGGTGCGTGGTGACCATGAACTTGGAGAGGGCGGTCTGAGGATGGCATTATAGGCGACATGAAGTCGGCGACCTCGAAGTTGATTAGCTTCGGTCCGGAAGTTGTTGATGCTCCCGAGCGTCCGCAGGCGGGGCGATCGGCCAGAAGCTTGCCAGGGTGCGGGGCGATCGAAGAAGGGACGGCTATGCTCTTGATCTTGGAGCGAGGGACTTGCATCTCATCTAGGACCGTAGCAGATATTAGATCCAAGGAGCTCCCGCCGTCGATTAGAACCCAGCCTACTTTGGCATTACTGATGGTCGGGCTTACGACCTACGGGAGCTTCTATGGCTTGGTCATTCCAAGGGGACAATCGTCCTTGGAGAAAGTGATTGACAGCTCAGACCACCTGAGCTGCTGCATGGGCGGCTTGCCATGAGCGATGTGGCAAACCTCCCGCGCTGCCTCCTTCAGGTCCCTGCGGGACTTGTACGTCGAGGAGCCCCCGAATATGATGGCTATGTGGTTGTGGGGCTACTGGTAACCCATATCGTCGTCCTCGTCCGCGGGACCCTTGCCTTTGCCATCGTCTCCTTTTCTGGCAGCGTGGGCATGGGGCCTTCGCTGTTGTAGAACTTCTCCGGCAGTGCGCCCGGTCCTCTGATTCTGCGAAGGTAAGGTGGCCTACTGCTGATGGAGCAGGCGATGGCATGCGCCAAAGGGCATTCCTTTCCTCGACCTTGACCTTGGAGCCACGGTAAATCGCGACCTTAGCGGCTGACCTTGGTCATCGATACCTTGAGTCGATTCTTGCGTGGGCCTGGCCGACCTCGCCCTTCGGCCTTCTGCAGTGGCGGAGCTTTCTGCGGAGATGCTCGATGGCGGCCACCGCCCGGCGCTGCGATCTCTTCTTCTTCTTGATTTTCTTCTCGTGAGCCGAGTGCTTTTGCTTGAGAGCCCTCGAGGCGGTGGCGGTAGCTTGCCTTCATCGAGCATCTTCTTCTATTACGGCCGTCGGCATTAGCGTGTGATCGACCCTCTGAACGGCTCGTTGGCCGAGAGGTTGGGGTGGATCTTCAGGTCTTGCGTGAATCGAACATCGCGGACCCCGAACTTGAAGGCCCGGACGACCGCCTCATCCGAGATGCTCGGAATGGAGTTCCGCACCGATGAATCTTTGAGCGAAGTCCGCAAAGATTCCTTTTCTGTCTGGATCGGCCGCTCGGTCGCGTGCATTGCGGGCGGGTGTATGCGACTCTGAAGTTTGCTCGGAGGGCCTCGCAGCTGCTACAAGCGGATCGATCCTCCTTCGACCAAAAAGCCCGTCTGGCGAGGCCGTCAGGGCCGTGGGGAGGTAGTTAGCCATGACCCCTCATCCCTCGGCTACGGAATGGCGGTGGAGTAGATCGAAAGGAACTTCGTCTGGGTTACGAGTTCCGTTAAAGCGCTTTCGATGTGGCGGGCTTGAATTTGCTCGACCACGAGGCGTCGCGAGAGGATGCGAAAAGGCACAGCATCCGAGCGCGGGTTGTAATGGCGACCTCACCGGGCATAGAGGCCGTGGCGACGGCGTCTCGATGGTCCTCCGTCTTGTGAGCGAGCGAAGAATCGTCGCCGTCTTGCGTGGCACGACGAACAACCAGGTGGAACACTCGGTGAGCTCGTGAGTGGGAGGCGGGCCGGGCCCTTGGCTGTCGGGAACCGCTCGACGTCCTAACAGTGCAGCTCTGCTTCCGCGGCCTTCCCGGCGGGACTTGGGAGGTGCTATGGCGGGAGGCGAGCAGTGGTGCTGCTATGGCCCCGGAAACACTCGGGGCCTTTCTCCGCCAGAGGGCCACAGGAGCCCTATGTCGTGATGAGCTTTCAGTTCTTAGCTCGACCGCTCCCATGGCCACCAGTCCGCTGGCGAAGAAATTTTGGGCTGCGCCACGGCCGTCGTCATGGCTCATAACGCTTCGGCTCTGGGAGCGGCGAAGGCGACTCGGGAGGCGGTCGCGCACATGCTCCGAGGCGATATTATTGGGATCCCCTGAGCGAACCTCCAGCCTGGCGTCGCCCTCCGCTAGCTTGGCGGCGGACGGTCGTCGAGTCTTGCCGAGGACAACTCCGGCGGTTTTCGCGATATTGCGGCGAGTGGCGATGGGAGGTCTCTGGGGACTGGACCTCGCGGACCTCTTCCCTTCCCGCCATGTTGACGCTGCGGGAGCACCAGGACCGCAAGGGTGACGTCGCGGCGTCACCCCGCGTCGCGATCCTCCGGCGCACTCGAGGCAGTCGGGAGAGTCTGGCCGAATCACGATGGCGCCAATTCCTCCTCGTCAGCGAGGTGTCGAGCCATGGCGGAGAAGCAGCTCTCCGCAGCTGCGACCACCGGGAAAGACTCCCAATTTCAGCGTGGCCCTCCGGATCAGCCACACCAGCCACGCCATCGCTGGCGTAGTAGGCGTCATCGTCCTCTACGTCGTCGAAGACGCAGAGGTCTTGATTGTCTTGTGAGTTCGGCATCTTGAGGATTCCTCGTGAAAGGACTCGATCGATCCCCACAGACGGCGCCAATTTGTCGGCGATTCGAGAACCGGTCCCCGCCGAGCTTACTTGTTGAATGAGGATCAACCTAAGGCCCCTTTTTGCGGGGTGTGCTTCCAGGGCTGTCGAGCTATGAAGCGAGGTGGCCAAGACAATCGCATAGCGAGCAAGGGTCTCTTTTTATCAGGTTCAGACCTCTCAGAGAGATAACAACCTTCGTCCGATGATTGCCTTCTTTGTGTGAAGGTGGATTACAACGCGCTTGCTCGAGGAGCCTGGATGGTTCTAAGGAGGACCCTCGGTCGACCGCAACAAGCGCCAAGCGTACAAGTGAAAATAGTAGGTGAAGTCAGACCCTCAACCCTTGGCGAGAGGTATTTATAGGGGATTCTGAGCGACACAGGCATTTATTACAGGGGCCTTTCCTGCTTGCAGTCAGTGAACGCGCAGCTTCCTTGCTTCCGTCGGCGCTGTTGCGGCGACGTGGGTCTGATGGTAGATTGCGAACCTGCAGAACCCATGGCCTTGTTGCGATGTGGGTACTGATAGTCTTCCATTGTATATGATGTCCTTTTTCGATATCCCTAAAGGTGTTCTTAAAAAGATTGATTACTTACGTTCTCGTTTCTTCTGGCAAGGTGATGGGGTTAAAAGAAAATATCGTCTTGCCAAATGGAGTAATCTTTGTCTCCCTAAGGATTATGGGGGTCTAGGGATTCACAATTTAAAGGCTAAGAACATTGCACTTCTAAGTAAATGGTTATTTAAGCTTTTAACATCGGATGGTCCTTAGCAACAGTTGCTTAGAAATAAGTATCTTGGATCTAAACCATTAGTTCAAGTCGAGTGGAAACCAGGAGATTCGTAATTCTGATTTAGCTTGATGAAAGTAAAACAAGATTTCCTTTGTTTTGGTACATTCAAAATCAATAATGGATCACAGGTCTGATTTTGGGAGGATTCTTGGCTCGGAAGTAGCGCTTTAAAGTACCAATTCCCTGGGTTATATAGCATCGCAAGGAAGAAATGCATAACCATTGCTGAAGTTTTCACGGCTTCTCAACCAAATATATTCTGACGACGGTCATTGATTGGTTCTAAGTTGGCGGCGTGGAATGAGTTGCTTTCACGTATGGCTAACTTACAATTGATGCAGATTGATGATGAGTTTAGTTGGAATTTATGCCAATCTAGGCAATTCTCTGTAAAGTCTCATTATCTGGCATTGATTAATCGTGATGTTCCTAATTTAAATAAGCGTTTGTGGAAGTTAAAAGCTCCGTTACGAATCAAAGTGTTTTTGTGGTACCTTCGAAGAGGGATAATTTTGACCAAGGACAATCTGGCCAAACGCAATTGGAAAGGTAGTAAAACATGTTGCTTTTGTCACGAAAGGGGGACGATTAGGCATTTGTTTTTTAACTATCGCTTTGCTCGTATGGTTTGGGGGTTTTTGGTATCTAGCTTTTGGCATTGATAGACTGGTTAGTGTCTCTCACATGTTTGGAAATTGGCTTCTTCATTTTGAGAAGGGTCTTAAGAATGTTGCCTTACTAGGAGCCGTAGCCATTTGCTGGTCTCTTTGGTTAAGAAGGAATGATATAAATTTTGAAAGGAAATCAAACTCTACTCCATTGCAGGTTACTTATGCTATTTCCCACTGGCTGCGTACATGGGCTGTGTTGCAGAACACGGATTTACGAAATGTTATGGTGGAGGCTATGCATCGATTGGTGCAGGTAGCCAAGGATTTCTTTTCCCAGGCGTATGGGTGGCGGTCTAGTCTTCGGATTGATAATCATTAGTGTGTGTGGTTCTATTTGTCCTTTTCTTTTATGCTTTTTCTTTTTATTGGCTGTGTGCTGTTTAAGCAGAGGCCGGGAGAAGTTTTAAGGAGTTGTATCATTTAGATGTAAGACTCTTGAAATTAATAAATTCTTCCTTCATAAAAAAAAAATAGAAAATGTGTATTACTCTAATCCACATATTTGAATATCCCGCTAAAGCTTGACATAAAACGCTACACGATCAAATAAAATTCCGCAAACACAGCTACAACTGCTATAGCCACTATTTTGTAACCATGATAGCTCCGCTATGCTGCATGTCTCAATTCTCTATATATTTCTAAATATCAATTGTGTTTTGTTCATGATCTTCTTCTTTTATTATATATGTTATATTTAAATTGAATTAATTTGGCTCCTAGAAATAATATATATTAGTTAAAATCTAAAGTAAAAGGTCCATATAACAATCTAAATTTTGCTCAAAAGTCCATCCAATACTTTAAACTTTTAAACCGGTTATCTAATATTCCGAATTTTTCAATCATGTTTGTTTAACACACAAAGCTAATTTTGTAGGTGAAAATCTATATAATGCTCTGAACTTTGCTCAAAAGTCTGTCCGCTTCCAATCCATCGCCATCTCTGGCCGGCCGTCAGCTCTGGGCCACCACCGATGCATCCTTCCGGCTCCCGCCGTCCGCACCTCTGGCAGCCAGTCGCAGCCTCCGTCATGCCCGCCTCCTCCCCGGCCACCCCGATGCGCCGTCTCGGCCGGCCACTTCCCGGTGCCTCGCCCGTGCCTCCTCGGGCTCCTGCCTTGGCCCGAGAGAAGCTCCAGCTCCCGATTGGATTTGAAACAAGGATGACAAGTAAGGATAGGTAGATATGCATGAAACAAGGATCTCGACTTGGAAACCATTGGCAACCATCACGGCACAAAGACTCATCCTCTATCCGCACCTCGTTGTGCAGTTCTAGCTTCATTCCTTTTGCTAGCATTCTTTTTGACAGAGAAAGGTATTGGCCTCTATATATTATGTAATAAGGTATTGTATTTGGGATTATTTGCTTGTGTTAAATCTTTCTCAGTGTACCCCTAATCTGTTAGTACAAGTTTCGCACTATCTGCAATTGGGGCACAATGTTTGCTCATCTTGCTATAGTTTGATGTAGTTTAATTAAGAGGATAACGTGCATTGCTCGATTGCAAGTGCATCTTTTACATTGTTCACGTATTGTTCTTGGTCGATGCTATGAAATATATGATTAGAGCAGACCTTGATTTGATCTTTTAACTTTGTAGATGATGGTTGTAGCTTCCAAGGAGGAACACAATGGAGCATGGACAATGATGTGCAGCCGTCTTCATATGGACCTGTGGTTCCTGAAGTGATGAGCTTCTTGAAATCGAAAATGATGTGTATGGTTAACAAATGAAATGGGATGTCGGATCTCTGAACATTGTTCAACTAATAATGTTAAGACAATATAATAAATGTAATGATCTTTGCTATGCTATTTCATGTCCACCCATGGTTGTGCTCATACCTGTGACAAGTTCCAGGTTCCAACATACGTATTCGAATGTTTGCTCTGTTGCTAATCCACTGCACGTACATTATGCTTGTAGAGTACATATTGCTCGACATGATCCGCGGCCCGTGAGCTTGTCTGCTGCAGCTTGCATATGGCGCAACCGCGCACCAGCAATGCCTGAATCGCCGCCTGGCCTAGCGCTAGCTGATGCCTCATGCCAGCAACGTGCAGCGTGGACCGTGGCTAGCCACAATGCCATATCGAACAGTCCGCTTGCCCTTGCCCTGTCGCCCAAGAGAAGCTCCAGCTCCGATCGGATTTGAAAATGATCCCAAAACTCATTTAATCCGGTTGTTTTGAGTATGTTGGTATATAGTTTTCAGTCAAATTTGATATATTTGGAAAGATCATGTACCATATTCTTGTGGCATTTTTTGCTTTCATTTTCATATCAACTCTATTCCGTTCCGCATCTGTTTCTGTCACTATCCATTTTCGAGGTTTTTGATTTTGTTTCCGTTACAGTAAAAAATATAGAAATGGAAACGGAACAACCATTTACCGACCGTTTCTATTCTGTTTTCATCCCTACTTGTGGGTATCGCAATGTGCCCAACCACTTTAGGAACAGCCGGGTCTACCATGTTTTTGACAAAAAAATAAAAATAAAATTATCTAACCCAACTCATGTGCTCGTAAGTTGGAGGAAACATCCGACCGATAACAAATTCGAGCAGTTGGAACTTCAGCATGTGACACAGCTAAGCCTACGACGAATACAAACGAGCGTGTGACGTGCTCTCCCTGCTCGGAGCACAACAAAAAGAATTAATTACTAGATATGGTAGTGTGCTACTGTACACCGTGTTGTGTGGACGCGAAAATAGAAGAAAAAAATCTGGCACAAGGTTTTTGCTAATCGAATTTGCGGGAAAACGGGTCTCCTTTTTAAAAATAACCGGCAGAAGGATATATCTACGATTCCGTTTTTTTAATCTTCTGGATCGAAAGAACCGGTTTTTTTTTTTGCAAAATAACCGGTGGAAGGACCCCCACCGGCGAATCAATGGGACCATTATAAACCTTCGACTTCTTTTGTCGAGCCTAACACTCTACGCGTTCACCGAGTAATAATACATGTCTAAAAAAATATCAGAGATCGAGATGGAAAATCGAGCCGGGGAAAAAGTCTAGAGATAGAGCTGCACATATATTTCTAGTGACGAAAACAATTTTTTTGGGAAAAACGGAGAAAGGACCTAAACGTAAGGAGCAAGGGCCTGTTTGTTACGTTTTTGGACCTGTTCGCTATTCTGAAAAATTAGAAAAGGGCTTGCTCGCGATTTGAATATAACGGGAGGTTTTTTCTGCAAAACAGCGCGCGAGGGACCCAAATGCGATTTAGAAAAAAATATCTTCCCCCTCACAAAAAAATCATGAATGACTTATTCGTAATTTATAAGAATCTATCCGTAATTTAAAGAAATAGAGAGATTTTTTCGTAAATCGCCAAAATGGACAGGTGGACTCGCTCTTCTTGCGCCATTCCCAGACGCGTTAATATAGTAAATATAACACGCCGCCCCCCAAAGTAAAATATGACACACAGTCATCACAAGAGATGCCAGTGACAATTCAGAAAAAACAAGAGTAGTTGGCGAAGACACGACTTCCCAAGACCAAAGCGAAGTCAACTATCACGCAACGACGTACAAATTTATAAAAATACTAAATTATCTCTTTTTATTAAGCCAATAGATAGTGTGTTAGTCTGATCCAGAGATTTAAATAGCCCTCCTCCATAGCTTTTTCAGACATAAAACGCTACATGATCAGATAAAATTCCGCAAACATAGCTATAACTGTTATAGCCACTATATTGACCACTATTTTTTAACCACGATAGCTCTGTTATGCTACATGTCTCAATTCTCTTTATATTTCTAAGTATTAATTATGTTTTGTTCATGATCTTCTTCTTTTATCATATTTGTTATATTTAAATTGATTTAATTTGCCACCTAGAAATAATATATATTAGTTACAATCTAAAGTAAAAAGTCCATATAACAAGTTAAAATCTAAAGTAAAAGGTCCATATAACACTTTGAACTTTACTCAAAAGTCCATCCAATATCCTAAACTTTGAAACTAGTTATCTAATACCCCGAATTTTTCAATCCCGTTTGTTTAACAACCTAAACTAGTTTTGTAGGGGGAAAGCCTATATAACACCCTAAATTTTGCTCAAAAATTCGTCCAACACCCTAAACTTTGAAACCGGTTATCTAGCACCCCAAACTTTTTAATCCCATTCTTTTAACATCATAAGCTTTTAACCAGTTTCAGTGTGTTAAACGAACAAAATTGAAAAGTCTAGAGTATCAAATGAACTTTTGAGCAAACTTTGGGGTGTTATATAGATTTTTTTTCCTACAAAATCTGTTTAAGGTGTTAAACGAATGTGATTGGAAAGTTCGGAGTGCTAGATAACGGGTTTCAAAGTTAGGATGTCAGATGGACTTTTAAGTAAAGTTCAGAATGTTATATGAATTTTTTCCAAATTTAAATCCATCTTCTAAATTTACATAATTATATAAATTATTTTTAGTTACATATTATCGACTAACATATAACAATCATAACATGTACTCAAAATTTAAATATAGTTCATTATATATAAATTACCGATGTCACATACTTGAAGTAGGAAAAAATGCATATATTATTCTAAATTGTGACGTGTAGCATAACTTCTACGATAATCCGTGATATCTTTTTCATATCTCTCAGCGTAACAAACCGTGAATCGCGATTTAAATCCTTGCTCTAATATATAGTATTAAATATTTTGAAAATAATCAAATGAGAGGAGTACATGTGAAAAAATGAGTGAAATATTATCATAAAATTGTAAAATAACATGTATTTAGAAATAAGATTTGCAATATACAATGATACATATTTCGGAGGGGGTGCTAGTAACAATTGCGTTTAAATATCGTATCGAGTCGACCTGCCGCTGTAAGCACGTACCACACCACCAGCGACCGGTTTTCCGATACCTTTTTCCCGCGGGGCTCCGCACTCTCATGCCCGCGACGCGAGCAAACTCTTCCGCGTGCGCATGCCCTGTGTCGCCATGGACGCCGGCGGCTCCTCCTCTCCCCCGCTGCACGTGGTGATCTGCCCGTGGCTCGCCTTCGGCCACCTGCTCCCCTGCCTTGAACTCGCTGAGCGCCTGGCGTCGCGGGGCCACCGCGTGTCGTTCGTCTCCACGCCGCGGAACATCGCCCGCCTCCCGCCGGTGTGCCCCGCCGTGGCGCCTCTCCTCGACTTCGTGGAGCTGCCGCTTCCGCGCATTGAAGGGCTCCCCGACGGCGCCGAGTCTACCAACGATATCCCCTACGAGAAGTTCGAGCTCCACCGAAAGGCCTTCGACGGCCTCGCCGCGCCCTTCTCGGAGTTCTTGGGGTCCGCGTGCGCCGACGAGGGCAAGAAGCCCGACTGGGTCATCGTCGACACCTTCCACCATTGGGCCGCCGCCGCCGCCCTTCAACACAAGGTTCAACGAAAGTCAGATAGCTCAATGTAGCTCGATCCATGTTGGCTTCTCACTGGGTTCTTCCATTAGGTGCCATGTGCGATGCTTCTCCTGGGCGCTGCAAGTTTTGTAGCTGCCTGGACCAGCCGGCGGCAGTCCGAGCGCACCGAGTCCCCTGCTGCTGCCGAAGAGGGGCGATCGGCAGCGGCAGCAGCACCAGCGTTTGAGACGGAGATGAGAAAAATGTTGACCGCCATAGGCGCCTCGGGGGTGTCCATGGCCGAGCGCTGCTCCCTTACGCTCCAGAGGTCCAGTCTCGTCGCCATGCGGAGCTGCCTCGAGTGGGAGCCGGAGGCCGTCCCTCTTGTGCCAACGCTCCGTGGCAAGCCGGTTGTCCCCCTCGGCCTCCTGCCGCCGTCGCCCGACGGGCGCCGCGGCATCAGCAAGGACGGGCAGGACGCCACCGTGAGTTGGCTCGACGCGCAGCCGACCAAATCCGTCGTGTACGTCGCGCTGGGAAGCGAGGTGCCGCTTCGCGTGGAGCAGGTCCACGAGCTGGCCCTCGGGCTGGAGCTCGCCGGGACGCGCTTCCTCTGGGCCCTGAGGAAGCCCAGCGGCGTCGTCCTTGACAGGGACATCCTTCCTCCGGGCTTCAACGAGCGCACACACGGCCGCGGGCTCGTCACGACGGGGTGGGTTCCTCAGATCAGCATACTGGCGCACGACGCCGTGGGCGCGTTCCTGACGCACTGCGGGTGGAACTCGATCATCGAGGGACTTCTGTTCGGGCATCCACTGATCATGCTGCCCATCTTGGGCGACCAAGGGCCGAACGCGCGGCTGATGGAAGGGAGAAAGGTCGGAGTGCAAGTGCCAAGAAACGAAAACGATGGATCGTTCAACCGAGACGGCGTCGCGGCGGTGGTTCGGGCCGTCGCGGTGGGGGAAGATGGTAGGAGGGCCTTTGCGGCCAATGCCAAGAAGCTACAAGAGATCGTGGCTGACCGGGAGATCCATGAGAGGTACGTCGACGGATTTATCCAGGAGCTGAGATCTTACAAGCAGTGAAGCGTTCGGGGCCGGGGTACCTAGTGCCTACCCAGAGTAGTACTGCGTACAATCTGTTGGTACTAGTTTGAAATCCTGCATACTGTGATTTTGTATCCCTGTGAGCGGAAAACTATTCCAAAGTGATCATAAGAGCCTAAAGATTTGTTGGGATCCAAATTTGACAATTAAGGGTGGCAGGTAGAACACTAGGACAAGAATAATAGCATACGAAATTGTACGGAAGCTACCATGCATATTGAAGATCTTAACTATATGTTATTCGTCTAATTCCGAATTCGCAAGGAAAAGATGCAAAATCAAAAAGATATGCGATGAACTAGTACTAATTATGCGTGCACACGTTGTGTCCAGGGTGCTGTGCGTGGTCGATGTCAAATTGTCAATCAGCTTGCTGTATGAGAACGCTGTGCTTATGGAGCCCCCGTAGCTCTTCTTTGCAATCCTGACCTTCTGTCCTTTGCGAATGAATTTGCAAAAATAGCTTCCTCGCTCACTGCAGAAGTCGTGACGGGAGATGCTATCCCCTACCGTGCCTGGGAGCGTGAGAGTAGGCTGGTGTCGTGGCAACACAGGAGAGCACGGGAGGACACACTCCCACGCTCGGCCACCCGCCCACCCATGCTGCCACGAGCAATGCGTTGCCACGACGCCGGACTCCTGCCGCATTTCCTGGGCGTGATAGGGGATATTTGTCGTTCGCGTGCCTTCTATAATGGGAAAGGGACCATTTTTGCAAATTCATTCGGGGTAGTTTTGCCAAAAAAAAAAGAGAGTCATAGCGGGCTAGATAAGCACAACATTTGCTATATGAAGCCAAGTAGTAGAAGAGGAAATCATTTTGTATTTGTCAACGATTCGGGAACCGGTCTCGCCGAGCTTACTTGTTGAATGAGGAATCAACCTAGGGCCCCTTTTCCGCGAGGGGTGTAATCCTAGCCAGACGAGGCTCGGCCTTCTCCATGTCAATCTCGACCAGCGCCCCCCCCCCCGAGCTTCCGCGCTTGGCCGTGGGATGATGCGCTTCCAGGTCGGCGATCGCGAGGGCTCCCCTCCCCGAGCATGCTTGCTCGGGTGTTAGCAACCTTACGACTCAGCCCGTCAAGGACACCTCGAAGTTCTCCCAAAAGCCGGGCACGGTCTGCGAGGCGGGTCCAACATTAATTGCGGGGCGCTTGGTGGTCTGCTACCGCAATACACGCCATTGTACCCACGTCGCGTGGTGCGTGCGGGGTGGCGGCAAATGACTCACGATGTCCGAGAACAGTGGAGCGCCCCCTGTAATAAATGATTTGTCGCCTGTAATCCCCTATAAATACCCTCTCGTGCGAAGGATTGCGGGCTCCTCCTGGCTGAGTTAGCTCCACGAGACTTTCACTCACACCTGTACGCAGTATTTGTAGCAATCTTTACATATCGCTGCAATTCGACGAGCGTCATTATCTCCCCCGCGAGAGGCCCGAACCAGATCAAAAAAGTCTCCCTCTGTGCTTTGCAACTGCTCTAACTACCTCGTCCCGTAGCTCGGTAGGGTCTCGGACGCTACACCCCTCGTGGAAAAGGGGCCCTAGGTTGATCCCTCATTCAACAAGTAAGCTCGGCGAGGGACCGGTTCCCGAATCGTCGACAGCTGGCGCCCACCGTGGGGCTCAACTGAAGTCCTTTCGCGAGGAATCCCTGAGGATGCCGAACTCACAAGACAATCAAGACCTCTGCGTCTTCGATGACGTGGAGGACGGCGACGAATACTACGCCAGCGATGGCGCGGGCGGTGCGGCCGATCCAGAAGGCCACACCGAGACCGGGAGTCTTTCCCCAGTGGCTGCAGCGCGAGAGCGTTTTCTCCGCTTGCAGTCAGATACCCTCGTTCGTGAGGAAGAGCATGGCGACCTCCGTGACGATCGGGACGTGCCCGACCGTCTCGAGCTCAGCCAAGGGACCATGGTGTACGACACCGCTTCGGCGTCATTCACGCGGTCCTGGTACTCCCGCAGTGTCTGCATGGTGGAAAGAGAAGGCGACCAAGGAGAGCGGCAGTCTCCAGCAATCTCTTCCCTTCACTAGCAAAACGCTGGTGAGGTTGACCCGGAGTTGCCCCTGGGCGGGAACCCAGCGATCGTCCACCACCAACAGAGCGAGGGATCGGCGCCGGACCGGGACCGCCCGCAAGATCCCAAATAATACCACTCCCTGGAGCATGTGCGCAACCGCCTTCAAGGTCGCCTATCCGCTCCTCAAAGCGCCGAGCGCCAAGCACCATGGCGGCGGTCGCGCGCCACCAGAACTTCTCCAACCAGCGGACTGGCCGCCATGGGGGCCCTCGTGGCAAAAACACGAAAACTCACGGTGACATAGGGCTCCCAGACCACTGCCTTCAAGGGCCCCGAGTGTTTCGGGGCCATCACGCCACTCCGGTCCAAGGCTTCCCAAGTCTGCGCCGGGAGGACCGGGAGAGCAAAGACCGCACCACGAGGACATTTGGAGCGGTTCCGGATCGCCTCGGCCATGAGCATGCCTAGCCCACCCGCGAGCTCTCCCTGTGCTCCACCTCAAATCCGCAATCGTCGTGCCGACATGACGGCGTGTTCTCTCGCCTCACCTTGTGCACGAAGGACCGCCTGGGACCCGGCCGCCACGATCGCCATGTCCGGAGGGGTCGCCACGACGGCCCGGCGTTCGGATGCCGAGCTTTTTTAGCGTCCCTCCGCGACATTAAGTGGCCGAGCAAGTTTAAGTCCGGCCACATCGAGCGTTTCAACGGGACCCAGAACCCCGACGAGTTCATCTCGATTTACTCGCTGCTTCGGCGGCGGCGAGACGAGGGTCATGGCTAACTACCTCCCCACGTTCCTCGACGGCTCCGCCAGAACTTGGCTCTTCAACCAGAAAGAAGGGTCTATCCGCTCCTGGAGGCAGCTCTCTAAGGCCCTCCGGGCAAACTTCCAGAGCTGTTATACCCGCCCGAGCAACGAGCGCGACCTCGAGCGGTTGATCCAGACGGACAAGGAGACACTGCGTGACTTCGTCCAAAGATTTATTAAGGTGAGAAACTCCATCCCGAGCATCTCGGATGAGGCGGTCGTCCGGGCCTTCAAATTCGGGGTCCGCGACGTTCGCTTCACACAAGACTTGGAGATCCATCCCGACCTACGGCCAACGAGCTATTCTGCATGGCCGATCGCTATGCAAATGCGGACAAAGCTGTGTAGTGGAAAAAGGCGCTCGATGAGGGCAAGCTGCCGCCCCAGCCGGGCCTAGAGGGTCCCTCAAGCAAAAGACCCTCAGGCTCCACAGAAAAGAAGGCCAAGAAGAAGAAGAAGTCGCGCGCCCCGGACATGGTGGCGGCCGTGGAGCGCCATTGTTGCCTCGTGCCCCGCCACTCAACAGTGAGGGGTGGTCGGGCGGCCACGCCATGCACCCACGACCAAGACGGCCACGACCAAGATCACGATGATCAGGGTCCCAGGACCAGGGTCGTGGCGGCCAGGACCGCGACGAAAGGGGCGCCCCTGCAGGCGACCGCTTCTACCCGCTCCACCAAGTGGCCGGCCACGACCTCCGCAATTGTAGGACCTGGGCCTACCGCCTGGAGAAATTCTACAAGAGTGAGGGCCCCATGCCGACTCTCCCGGGCAAGGGGGAGAGCAACAAGGGCAAGGGTCCCGCAGACGACGACGACATGGACTACCAGGAGCCCCAAAACCACATAGCCGTCATATTTGGGGGCTCCTCGGCCTACAAGTCCCGTAGGGATTTGAAGGAGGCCGCGCGGGAGGTTGGCCACATTACTCAAGGCAAGTCACCTGTGCAGCAGCTCAGGTGGTCCGAGATGCCCATCACCTTCTCCAAGGAGGATTGTCCCCTTGGAATGTCCAAACCCCAGAAGCTCCTATTGGTCGTAAGCCCGACCGTCAACAACGCCAAGGTTGGTTGGGTCCTCGTCGATGGAGGGAGCTCCTTAGACCTCATATCCGCTACGGTCTTGGACGAGATGCAAGTCCCTCGTTCCAGGATCAAGAGCATAGCTATCCCGTTCTTCGGGATTGTCCCCGGCACCTCGATCAAGCCTCTGGGCCAGATCGTCCTACCTGTGACGTTCGGGGACATCGCGAACTTCCGGACCGAGCTAGTCAATTTCGAAGTCGTGGACTTCAAGTCGGCCTACAACGCCATCCTTGGCAGGCCGGCCCTCTCCAAGTTCATGGCCGCCACGCATCACGCCTACCAGTGCCTGAAGGTCCCCGGACCAAAGGGCGTCATCACCATCAAAGGCGACCATCGGGCGGCCCTGAACTGCGATGAGAAGTCCCTCGACATGGTCGGGCAGCTGCCTCAGCGTGGCCCCGACCAAGCGCCGACGCACTCCCGGCCAAAAGTTACCCTCCAGCCCGGAGGAGAAACCAAGGCGGTCCCTCTCAATGAGGCTGACCCGACCAAGGTCCTCTATCTGGGATCCTCCTTAGATCCCAAATAGGAACTCGAGCTCATCACTTTCCTCCGGAGGAGCGCGGACGTGTTCGCTTGGGAACCGTCCGACATGCCCGGAGTCCCAAGGGAAGTGATTGAGCACAGCTAGCTGTTCGGCCTGCTCTAACTACCTCGTCCCGTAGCTCGGTAGGGTCTCGGACGCTACACCCCTCGTGGAAAAGGGGCCCTAGGTTGATCCCTCATTCAACAAGTAAGCTCGGCGAGGGACCAGTTCCCGAATCGTCGACAGTATTAAAGTCAATGTTGATCAATCAATAACGTATAAACACGATATAATAACATAGACGTAAGATATAGATTCATAGCTCTTTTTTTATTGATATTTTCTTGTGTGTGTACAAAGTAACTTTATACCTCTACTTATATATAGGATATAATGGAACTTTTCTCTCGGGAGAAGAAAGCTAGACCCTAGAGTAATCTATTAGAATTTTAGGTCCTAATTAGTAACCACATAAGAGTATGTTTAGAAAAATGTACACACACATGTGAAACATAATATTCCACAAAACTTCTCCTTGGACACTTCTTCAATGCCACGTTGATGTCTCGTTAAAAACTCCTTCCAAAAATCCAATAGGAAAGAACTGACAGAGAAAAGAATACATAATTCGTGTATCTCGTACCATTACACATGTTACCTTATTAAAAACCTTCAACTGAAAAAACAAAAACCCAGTGGGACAAAACTCAATTAAGGAAAAAAGGAGTACAATATACCATTCAAAAGATAATCACATATTAATGTGAAATCATGTGCTAAAAAATTGCCTTAGTGATGAAATTGGCATTGCAAAGTGGTTGTGTTCATGGCATATGTGGTGTTTATGTATGTGCTGTAAAATGGTTGTGCTCATGGCATGTGTGGTACTTATGTATATGCTATTTCAGATGATTACTTAATATGTTTGTGATAGCATGGTAATGATTTTGCTTGATGCAATACGCTTGTATGAGTGGTTGCATGGACTGATCTTGAGTCAAGTCATGGACTTATGCTTGTACATGGTTTCATGTTTGTTCATGTGCAGGTATTGTTTGAGGGCGAATATGGTCGGTGATCGGACCGGAACTAAATTTATAGAGGAATTGAGATTCAGGACTAGGTTAAGGGAGAAATCAAGATTCTAGTGGTTAAGGATATCGTGCGAGATATTCGTACTAGAGAACGGTGCACATGGAGGCAAGTAAGTTACGCAAGAGTGGCAGGTGGGCCGTACACATGCATGTGTGAATTTTAGATTGTATGTATGTATTGGACCATGTGTTATTAGGCTTGGTGCGTTTGCAAGTATCTCTACTAATATAAATTTGCAATTGGTGGCAGCGGTCCGTTCTTCCTAACCCCCCTATCTCCAATAGTGGCCAGTCATTATAACTAATTATTCTTTCCTGATTTACAGCCAGCCATATCTCTCTAAATATGGCTGATTATTATAGCAAAATCTCTGATTATTGCTGGTAATTAATAACCGACCAATCATTCCTTTTGTACTTTATATATGATGTACAGTTTTCACAGAATCAATCAAGGGAATTCATTCAAGATCTTCCATGTCGTGCCGCCGTGGTGAATGAACTCGACGAACTGATCAATAAGTGACGGATCGACGTACATGGCCACGAGGCGCAGGAGGACGAGCGTCGTGGTCAGTAGTAACTGCGGCCAGAAGGACAACCAGAGCGCAATGCCCACCGGGTGCCGTGACCTCAGCGCCAGCCAGTTGGACGTGAATAAAACGTATGACGTTTCGGCTCGGTTGCCCGGCGACACCGATGGGATGTTGTCGGCGGTGAGAGAGTCATTGACATACCCCTTAGAGATAAACGGGTTGATTTAGCTGAACGTCGTGAGAGAGATGAACGACGCGGCGGCGCATGGAGTGGCGAGTTCCTCGGTGCTGGTGTTATCTGGTTCACCATTATGGGCTCCGGCGTCATGGCCGGTGAAGCCAGTGATGGCTAGGTACGCCAGAGGCATGGAGACAAGTAGGCCGGCAAAGGCGAGAGAGTCATCTGGGAAGAGCAGCGAACCGTCGGCGCAGCACCACCGCCGAAGCGGAGAAGAGCGCGGCGCCGAGGGCGGTGGCGATCCAGAAGACGCGGAGGTGCAAAGGCTGGGTGGTGGCGGCGGTCCCTTTCTCTAAGGCGACTGACCATGCGGCCATAGCGTGCGCGACGAAGTGGGCGGCGAAGAAGGCGGACTCCACAGCGCTCCATGGCGTGCTCGGCAGGAGGAAGAACACGAGCGCGAGGAGGACGTCGGATGCCCCGAGCGCGACCGCGTAGCGGCCAGTGGTCCGGAATGGCGATGACTTCGGCAGTAGTGCCTCATGCTCGGGGGAAGCCCCCGTGTCGCCCTGCGAAGGCGGTGGATGACGAGGACGAGCGAGGCGACGAGGAAGACTAGGTCGACGATGCCGAGGAGCGCACGCTATGGGCATGGCGATAGGAAGAGAAATGCGAGCTAGTAATATAAATTGCAAAAAGGGATAAAAATGATTGATTGATTTTTGAGATTGGTAATATATATTGCTACGTACAATATATTTGGTTTTAATTCATACCGGAGAAGAAACCATAAAAACTTTCGTAATCAGGAGAAATAGATGTTTGATTTTGTAGCATAATTTTCTTTTATTGCTTGACCTTTATATTTCGTTACTAATTTTATTTTTCGTAGCAACGCACGGACATTGATCTAGTATATATGTAATTTAGGGTTAAGTGGGAGTTGATTGCAGCTTGAAAAAGTCCCTGGCGGCGAGAGTTCCGGTGCAAGGAAAGCAGAGCGAGACAGGCAGGGGCTTCGCATGACGCACGACACGAACAGCAGTAGCATCTTCTTTCCGGCAGTCGTCTCACGTATTTTAATCTTTGATCCAATTCCAATAATTTAGAGATTATTTGAGGATACTTTGAAGGCATCTTATGAACACATCTCGGTAATAAAAATCAAGATTTGCAAGTTGATGTGTTGGTAATTTTATTCTTTCTTTTTCGTTCTTCGTTTGCATGCCATTTTTGTTTTTCTAGATTGATTCGTTGTTACACCATGATAATTTTGATTTGATCTATTCAAAACCTTTCTAGGGCATCAAATGATTGATCTGAAAAGTTTGATTGGTTAATTCCTTGTAGATCCTGATTAATCTCGTAATTAGGGTTTGATCTTTTTCGTCATTATTTGCTACAGTCATCTTGTGAAGGTCATAATTCATCCGTAGATTCGATTGAGTTGATTCTTATTGGGTTAGTTTCAAAATTGAATCTAGTTTCTACAGTCCAAATTTCATATTAATCCAATGGTGGCATCTTCAGGAATTACTATTTTAATGAACATATATCAATTTGTTTTTGTGAAACCGAAGAAATTTTTCATAATTTGTTTAGAGGTGTTTTGAGAATCACTAAAAAATTGATTTTAGCTTCCGCGCAATCATTCACCCCCTCTCGGATTGCTAACTAATATCAATCCTACAATTAAGTTGAATCATCCCCGCTTCAACTTTACGAGTGTTTTCATGCATATGCCTTCCACATAGTTCTTAAACATAAAAGTTAGTAAGGCTTTAGTAAATAGATCAGCTAGTGAAATCAAGTTGAATCTTCTGTATTGCTGCTGCTCATGGGAACATAAATAAATATGTAGGAGATATTTTCTTTGTCAAGTTTATCTTGGCATAACTTATCTTTATTTGTCCAATGCATGCTGCATTATCCTTATGGATAATCGTAAGGATTTTATCTACCTCTACACCACTTTTAAGCTAAATACACCTATGAGTTGTCTTATATAGTGTAGTTATCTTGAAATAATTAGTTGACGTAGCAAATATTAACTGTTTTAGTGATTTACATGAAATCCCAATTCTTTCACTTAAAAAGATATATCCAGCTTGAGATTAGGCATTATGGGGATCAGATAAATAGCCAGCATTGTAGTAACTACTTATTTTGGTATCTTGACCTTTTAGGTAAAAGAGTTTAAGATCTTTTGTGCCTTTCAGGTATCTGAGAATATATTTAATTAAAGTCTAATGCTTCTGTGGAATATATGGATCCGGGTACCTGGTTGATGGGCCGACTGGATCGTCTCAAGGGGGTGTGCTAGGCCGGCCATGCAGAAAAGAGAGATCCTCTAGAAGGTCCAACAGACGCAAAGAGAGAAAAAGACCTGGAGAAGGAACAGACAGGTAGGTAGATAAAGACTGCGCCCTGCAGGGCGGCTCTGTCCTGCGCCCACAAAGGGCGGCTCTGCCCTGATGCTATCAGACATGGTCGGCTAGCTGGGACAATCTCTCCTCTGCGCCCAACTACCCCTGCAACCCCTGCTGCTCCTGCTACGCCTCAACAATTTCCTTCTTTGTACCAGTGACCCTTCTCTGTCAGATAAAGAGGAGGGGAGCTCCGAGAGAATGAGAGAGAGAGAGGAGAAATCTGTAAGAGAGAACTTGTAAGCAAGAATACTCATTCATACATCAGAAACACCGAATGCAGGACTAGGTATTATCTCCACTGGAGGGCCCAAACCTGGTAAAATCGTCTTGTGTCTTGCATTACCATCAGACTCAGATCTTCCGCCTTGCCCAGTTCATTCTTCTTTATTGCCGATCATAAACATCGACAGTTGGCACGCCAGGTAGGGGCCAGCGCGAAGATCATCTTTCTCGAGTTTGATGGCGACACCCAGCGGGATCATCGCCTCCTTCACCCCCAGCCAGGTCTTCCGCTTTGGAAGCCTGGACTTCGTTGCCGATGGCTTCGACAAGCTTGCTCTCTCAGGGCAGGGTCTGACCCGCTCTGGGGAAGATCTCATCGCTCCCTCACACGAGCTCCAGTCCGGATTGCGGAGCGCTGCGGCCACTCGCTCTCAAGGAGCCTTCCGCGGCGTCTTTGCGATCGAGGACGATCGGACCGACACCCTACACCAGCAAGAAGCTGCAGACATGGTGGAGGCGAACCGCCTCCGTCACGTGGCCCGGGAGGAGCGCGCGAGGTCCCTCCAAAACCGAGGGCGCAACATCAACAAAGAGTTTCTACAGGCAAAGAAGGGCGATCAACTGGTCTTCCACACGCCGCAGCAGAAAATCGTCGCCTCCAAGACGCTGCTCGACACTCTAGGACCAATCCTTGGTCCTAACAACCCCACAGCCCCGATCGTGGCCCAAGTCAAGGCCATGGTGACGGCGGCAGTGATCCAGCAAAACCAGGAAGCACCCGTAGAGAAGACATACTCTCATGCCCGTGCGACCACCCAGACCAGCAGCAGTCGGACGACCCAAAGTCGGCCCCGGGGCAGTCGGCTCGAGCTTCGCCGCGGGGAGGACGCCCACTGAAGCCTCAACCGCGATCTCTGCCTGGATCTTAACGCCAGACGGCGTGAACGGGAAGAGGGGGAGCGGCGCCGACGTGAGGATGACTACGAACGTTTCGGCATCAGCTATGATGGCTGGGACGATCGCAATGGCCGACGCGACGACCATGCCGACCGCAAGGATCATGGTCGCCGGCCGAGAGTGACAATGGAGATCACAAAGGCGGGACGCCCCCGCGCCGATCGCCTCGACGGCGCAGTAGCGGGCCCATTGATGGGGTCCGAGCCTTCACCCCCTGACTCCGCCGAGTGGTTTGGCCCAGCGGTTTCAACCCTAGGGGCATCGTCAAGTTCGATGGAGAAAGAGATCCGGAGGCCTGGCTGCACGTCTATGCCCTCGCAGTCAAGGCAGCTGGGGGTGACCAGAGAATGATGGCAAACTACTTGCCGGTCACGCTCGCCCCATCAGCCCAAGCTTGGCTCACGGGACTTCCAGCGGGTTCTATTGATTCCTGGGGTGATCTATGTGAGCAGTTCATCTCAAACTTTTAGGGCACCTATGAGAAGCCTGGGACCGCATGGAACCTGTACCAGCTTCATCAGAAGAAGAACGAATCTCTGCGGGAGTTCATTCGGCGCTTCATGCAGAAGAAAAATACCGTTCGAGATGTTTCGAAAGCGGTCGTCATAGCTGTCTTCCAGAAGGGAGTCAGCGACCCTGACTTGATCAAGAAGATGTCCCGGAGTCCGCCGGCCACCGTTAGGGAGATGTTCGCCTTGGCCGACCGCTATGCCACGGCCTTGGACGCCCTGGCGGAGCGCCAGGAAGATCGTCCGCGGCAGAAGGATAAAAAGGACCACGCCGAGTCCTCCAAACAAAGGGACAAGAAGCGTGGGCCTGGAGAGCTGGTCGCGGCGGCCGAGCACGGTCGGCCCCGAGTGCCGCGGGGCAGCGGCTACGATGAGGTAATGGATGCTATTTGCCCATTCCACCCCCAGGGGAGGCACGCGGCCAAGGACTGCTACACTCTGAAGAGGTTTGCCCGCGAGAGCAGCAATAGGGCGAACCGAGGCAAGGGAGAAGCGGTAAAGAAGCAAGATCCGCCCGAGGAAGACGGGGGCGATTACCAGGTAACCGAGCGTGAGCTCAACTATATATTCGGGGGCTCAGCTGCGTATGAGTCCAAGCGGAAGCAGAAGCTTACCGCTCGGGAAGTCAACGCAGTAACGTCGGCGACTCCCCAATTCTTAAGGTGGTCCGAGGTCCCGATCACATTTGATTGCTCGGATCACCCCGACTGCGTCCCATTCCCATGAAGATATCCTCTGGTCCTGGACCCGGTCGTGCGCAGTGTCAAGCTCAAGAGGGTGCTGGTCGACGTAGGAAGTGGGCTCAACGTCGTTTTTTCCAAAACCTTCGACGATATGAAAACCCTCGCTCCGAGTTGAAGCGTGAATCATCGCTGTTCCACGGGGTAATCCCCGGGACCTCGACGGTACCACTCGGGCAAATCACGCTCCCGGTGACGTTTGGGGCTAAGGAGAACTACCGAACGGAATACCTAAACTTCGAGGTGGCCGATTTCGAGACAACATACCATGCTATCTTGGGAAGGCCAGGGTTGGCCAGGTTCATGGCCATCCCCCACTACACGTATCTGATGCTGAAGATGCCGAGTCCAAATGGCGTCATCACGGTTCGGGGGATGTCAAGCAGTCCTTCATGTGTGACAGAGAAAGCTGCGACCTGGCCGAGCTGCTGGTGGCATCGGCCGAGGCTGAGAAGATCCGGCAGTCGGCCGCCCTCCCGCAAGGCGAAGGCGACATCCCGACTGCAAAGCAAGCCAAGTCGGGTATGAAGTCCGACGAGAGAGTCAAGAAGGTGATTCTCGACCCGTCCAACTTGGCTCAGACGGCCTTGATTGGGACAGGGCTCGATCCCAAATAAGAAGATGCGCTGTCGCTTTCCTTCGGGCGAACCGGGACATTTTCACTTGGAAGCCATCCGACATGCCCGGTGTCCCTAGGGAGGTGATCGAGCATTCTCTTAATGTTGACGAAAAAGCAAAGCCCATCAAGCAACGACTCCGACGGTTCGCACAAGATCACCGCAATGCCATCAGGGAGGAGATCACCAAGCTCTTAGCTGCTAATTTTATAAAACAAGTGTATCATCCCGACTAGTTGGCGAATCCGGTCCTTGTACGCAAAAAGAATAAAAGTTGGCGCATGTGTGTCGATTACAACGATCTCAATAGGGCGTGCCTAAAGGATCCCTTCGGGTTGCCCCGCATCGATCAGGTAGTGGACTCGACCGCCAGGTGTGAGCTCCTGAGTTTCCTAGATGCATACTCAGGGTACCACTAAATCAGGCTGAAGGAAGAAGACTGCATCAAGACCTCATTCATCACTCCGTTCGGCGCGTATTGCTACATCACAATGCCATTCGGGTTGGAAAACGCTGGCGCGACCTACCAGCGCGCCATACAGCGGTGTTTTCACACTCAACTCGGATGCAACGTGGAGGCATACGTAGACGGCGTTGTGGTTAAACCCGAGCGAAGGAAGACCTCACCTCCGATCTGGCCGAGATGTTCGAAAGCCTGAGGGCCTTCAAGATGAAGCTCAACCCCGAGAAGTGCGTTTTCGGAGACTCAAACATTACTTTCAAGAACATTCCATTTTGGTGGTCACATCTTTTCCGATTGGGGATATACTCCACAATCGGGAGTCCACTGGGAGAATCGCCAAATGGGTAGTCGAGCTTGGGGCCTTCGAAATCTCCTTCAAACCTCGGACTGCCATCAAGTCTCAAGCGCTTGCTGACTTCGTCGCCGAGTGGACAGAGTTGCAAGATCCCACAGTTGTGGAGGACCTCGAATACTGGATAATGTATTTCGATGGTTCTCTCACGCTGAATGGCGCGGGGGCTGGCGTCGTGCTCATCTCCCCGACGGGAGAAAAGCTGAAGTACGTCCTTCAACTCCATTTTTCGGCATCAAACAACGCCACCGAGTACGAGGCGCTCATACACGGACTCCGTATCGCCATATCGTTCGGTATCCAGCGATTGACGGTTCACGGAGATTCTCAGCTGGTGATTAACCAAGTACAGAAAGAGTGGTCGTGCGTCGATGATAGCATGGTTGCATACTTCCAGGAGGTGCGTAAGCTAGAGGACAAGTTCGACGGACTAGAGCTCACTCGTGTGCTCCGCCGGGATAATGAAGCGGCAGACGAGCTCGCCAGGCTAGGCTCCAGCCGGGCCACAGTCCCAGTCGAAATCTTCGTGGAAGAACTTCACAAGCCGACAACAAGCCGACAACGGGAGTCGGGCAAATCAGGGGAGAAGTCTGCCGAGGCAGAAATCTTGGTCATCAACCCCGACTGGACAAAACCTTATCTGGATTATCTGTTGAGAGACGAGCTTCCTGAAGATCGCGTCCAGGCCGAGTGCATCACGCGGCGAAACAAAAGCTATGTGGTGGTCGGGGAGGAGCTCTTTCGAAAGAGCACCTCTGGGGTCCTCAAGCGGTGCATATCAGAGCAAGAAGGGAAGGACCTCCTCAGAGAAATCCACTCGAATCTGTGGGCATCATGCAGCCTCAAGCACTTTGGTAGGCAAGGCTTATCGTCAAGGTTTCTTCTGGCCGACTGTTGTAACTGACGCGGAGGATGTCGTCCGCACGTGTGAAGGCTGTCAGTTTTTTGCCCGGCAAATTCATATACCGGCGCAGGAGTTGCAGACCATTCCGATCACTTGGCCGTTTGCTGTCCGGGGGCTCGACATAGTCGGACCTCTCAAAAAAGCCCAAGGTGGATTTGCTTTCCTCTTTGTCACCATCGACAAGTTCACCAAATGGATTGAGGTCAAGCCAGTTGCAACGATCACCGCGGTCAAAGCCAAAGAATTTTTTCAAGAGATTGTCGTCAGATTCGGCGTGCCAAACAGGATCATCACCGACAACAAAGACCCGATTCGTATGAAGAATTCCAAGACTGGTGCGACGAGCTCGGCATCAAGATCTGCTTCACCTCCGTGGGTCATCTCCGGAGTAACGGGCAGGTCGAACCGGCTAATAGCATGGTCTTCCGCAGGCCTAAAGGCCGAATATTTGATCGCCTTAAGCCATATGCGCGATGGGTAAAAGAATTGCCTTCTGCTCTGAGGTCGAGGACTACACCCGTCAGAGCTCTCAAGGCCACCTTTTTTTCCTAGTATATGGTTCGGAGGCGGTCCTACCTACCGAGTTGACATTCGGATCCCAATGGGTTCGGAACTACAAGGAAGCCAAGTCAGAAGAAGCCCGACTAGAAGATCTCGACAAGCTGGAGGAGGCCGAGATGTTGCATCCATCCAGTCGGCTAAGACCTCCAGGGTCTGCGCCGTTATCACGATCGAAATGTTCGAGGCCGAGTTTCTCTAAAGGAGATCTGGTTCTCAGAAAGAATCAGAAAAGCGAGCACAAGCTCTCCCCAGGCTGGGAAGGCCCTTACATTGTCGACGAAGTAGTGCGCCCGGGATCTTACCGACTCAAGTGCAAAGACGCCGTGACACTCGGCAACACTTGGAACATAGAACAACTACGTCGCTTCTACACTTAAAATACGCATTTCATTGTATCATTGTAATTAAAGTCGTTCTAGACTTACTACTTACTTGATTCTCAACTAAGCAGTAAGTCGGGGGCTACACCTGACAGTGTCTACATGGGATGCAAACACTCACCTTATCCTTTTGAGATACTTTTCACCTTTTCTCTTCCTAGCGGCTATGACTAAAATCAAGTGCTAACTTCGAGTAACGAAACTCCGAACGATGAAACCTAGCTACCCGGATACGTGTCTGGGAAAAGGAGCCACGCGCTCACTCCCGGCACTTGGGGGCTAGGCCAATCGGACGGAACGCTCAAATAAAAAAGATAAGATGCATTCAGAGGAATTCAGAAAACCACAAAATATGTTATATATATATCATTATAGATTCATATTGAACATTATGTCCAATTACATATTTTTACATAAGTATCCTCAAAAGCAGCTGAACCTACACGGCGTGGCGAGCACGGCCCAAGGCCTTGACAAGGACGTCCGTGACCTCAGAGAGAGCCGGGACGACCTCAAGGAGGACCTCCACGGCGGCGGCGTCGCGGGCGGCGGCTTCCTCCTCCACAGCCAGTTCAGCAAGGGCGAGATCGTAGTCCGCCCAGAGCTCCTCCTCGGTGACCTCCGGGGCGGGAGCATCATCCCCGAAGTCAAAGTTCAACTCCTCCACCGGAGGCGGGGGCGGAGGCGAAGGCGGAGCCGCTTCGGCACCGGAGACGGTGGAGCTAGAGGAAGACGCCATTAGAAGACTTCTAAAGAAGTGAAGAAACGAAGATGCGAAAATGAGAAGAATGGGCGATCGCTCCGGTAGCGGTGACGCCCTATATATATAGCCGAAGGCAAACAGCCCAAACCATACCTCTACAGGAAGTTGAAACGCCTCTGAGGACACACGGGTGCCAAGGCAGCATTAAAAACGCACTAGCGCGGGAGACCAAGCGAGATGCTGACAACACATGACGCAGGGGAAAACCTCTTTGGGCGCGGTGAAGCCACTCATGATCAATAGTAATCGCATTAAAAGAAATGCGGTAATTACAATCCTAGTCAGCATTTACAAGAAATCCAAGTCTAGATTTTCTGACAAGGAGGAGGCCACGTCCCTAACTTCTTCAAGAAGGGCGTGGCTTGATCATCGTCGACGGAGCAGGCGAAGCCCTCCTTAACGGCCTCCAGCTCCACTCCGGGATAGAGTGACTTCACGATGGCCAATACTTGGCTAGCGCTCATGATCGACGTCTCCCGGATGTGGGCCTTAAGCCTTTCGGGACCCGTTGACACCAAGGAAAGGGCTTCATCTTCGCTGCTCGGCACAGCTCCTTCAGGGCTCAGGAACTTGGTCATCTCTTTGACGGAGTCGCGGAATTTGTCGTGAAGCTCGTGAGCGGCCTTGATCTCTCCACTGAGGATATCGACCTGCTCTCGCGACTCTCTCCGGTTCACTGCGAACCAGTCGGATCGTCATTAGAAGCATTACAAACGCAAGGGATATGGCGCCGAGTGGGGATAGGTATACCTTCCAGCTCCTGCGCTAGTTTGGCGTTGTCGGTCCGAGTTCGGGACTCGGAATCCTTCAGCGCTTGGACCTGCCCACGAAGGCCTAAAGTAATGGACGAAGTCAGAAAACAATAACAACCAAGTCGGTGACTAAGAAAGCAAAGGAGCACCCACCTTGAAGCGTCTCCGTCAGAGTTCGGACTTGGGCCTGGAGCTTTTGCTGCTCGGCCTTGCCGTCACGTCGGACGCGCTCCAAGTTCGCCTCATACTCCTCATGCTCCCTAACCTTGGGGAGTATTTTCTTGAGGAGGGCGTCCCTCTGCTCGGAGCGTTCTCCCAGTGCCTGAAGAATTCCGGGAGAATGAGGAACATACACCACTCGGCATGGATAGAAGAAGAAGACGGCTTACCTAGATCAGCTGGGCGCCTTTTATGGCGTTTTGGTAGAGCTCCTCCCTCAACTTCTCGTCCCCCTCGCCGAAAGCCTTCCACTTATACTAGTGGTAGAAAAAGATCCGGAGTGGAGGCTGGGGGCTGGGTGTGGGATGGGAGGGCCGTCGGGGAATCTCCTCCACGGGAGGCGAGGAGCAGGCGGTGGCCTCCGATGCTACAGCCTCAGCGGCCGGCTCGGGCGCCCCTACAGGCGGCGGAGGAGTCGCCCCTGGATCGCCGGGCTCAGCAGCAGTGGGCAGGGTGGCACCGACCCGCTCTGGCGCGGTTTCGTCCTCGTTGGACATCGCGGCCGGCGGTAAGACCGCTCCCTCCTGGCCCGCATCTACCAAGGTGCAGCAGTCAAGGCCTTCAGGGAGACTCCCGCTCTCGGCGCCCTGATCACCAGGGAAGAAGTTAAGCACACACCAAGAGAACAAGAATATGGAGTGGTGGGGGGACTGACCTGTCAGACCTCCTTATCTTCGTTTTGAGCCCTTTTCGAGTGGCTGAACCACTCGGGGAGGGGTCCGGCCGCTGGGCCTGGGGCCGAGGCGCCGACTCTGATATACGCCTGGGTTCCGGATGGACGGGCCCTGGGTGTTATGCAACCGGCCCCCCTCGGCTTCCTCGGTGGTGGGCCCCTTCCTCTTCGCGCTAGGTTCCTCAGATGAGGGATCAGCGGGCCGCTTCACCGCGGCACTCTGGCACGGAGAAGCATGAGGAAGGGGGATCTGAGGAAAAGGCAACGCGATCCTGCGAAGAACAACAAGAACAGAGTCAGCCGGCAGTCGGCTAGTGACCAGCAATCAAGCATCAGTAAGCTCGAAGTACTCACCCTGGGGGGATTCGCCAGGCCCTCGGGCCCTAACGCCTCGAAGGATTGCGACATCCGGGGCTAGGAGATCGCTCATCCAGATGATGAGCAGCTCTCGGTCGATGTCTTCGGCGGCCTCCCGCGTCGGATCGTTCTCCCGGTATTCATACCCCAGGAAGACTTGTTCCTTGATGGGCTGCACCCGACGAACGGCGAAGTTGGAAAGGATCCCGACACCGGTTAGGCCCGCCTCCTTCAAGTCGCAGATCAAGGCAAGGAGCTCGTTGACCTGCACCATTTCATGGTCTGGGGGGACTGCAGTCCAAGAAGAAGTAATCCTCGGGGGCTCCCCGGAGAAGGAAGGAAGGCCAGGATCAAGGTTGGCACAATAGAACCATTCCCAGTGCCAACCCTTGTTTGAAGTCCTAAAGGGGATGGCAAAATAAATCTTCCTCGCCCCATCTCTCAGTTGGAAACCGGTGCCTCCGACCGCCTTAGGGGCACTCCTGCTTGGGAAGGGCTTGAGGAGGAAAAGTTGGCGGAAAAGGTTGAAATGCGGGCGAATTCCAAGAAACGCCTCGCAAAGATGGATGAAGACGGCGATGTGGAGGATTGAGTTGGGATTCAAATGAACCAACTCGATGCCATAGAAATAAAGGAGCCCACGGAAAAAAGCGCTGGCCGGAAGCCCAAACCCGCGCTGGAAGAAGGATTCGAAGACGACGATCTCCTCAGAGCGAGGGGTAGGATAAGACTCACCGCAGGCCGGGCGGGCGCTGATAAATATCGCCGGAGGCATGACTCCCATGGTGACCATCGCGTCCAAATGCGCCTCCGTCAGTGTTGAAAGGACCCAATCATGAGCCGGAGGCGGCGCAGAGGTGTCTTGGGAAGGCGGAATCGACATTCTTGGAAGGAATTGTCGGCGGCGCAAAGGCAAAGGCGCGGCGGTGGCTAACCCTAGCAATGCAGCTCGTGAGAAAGGCGATGGACTTTTTGGAGACGAAGAAGCAGAGGCGCGATGTGTGAAGGAAGACTCGAGTCCTGTGCGACACCTTGGAACTATAAAGGTGATGATGGATCCTGCCGGGTGGGGGCCACGCCTCAACGTGCCCGTTGCTGCTAGGTTTGACCAGAACGAGCCTCATTTTGTCCTAGCCAACTGAGCACCACGATCATGGCAGGCAGTTGTCGCCAGGGCAAAAAATCAGTTTGGGATATGGTACACCCCACATTGGGTCAATCGCCGGTTTCCGTTCCGAACGGAACCTGGGTGCCTTCCGAACCGAAAATTGGAACGTGCCTCCGTGATATGCCCCATGTCGGGTCACTTGCTGGTTGCCGCATGACGGAATCAGATATTATGAAAAGGCACGGATCAAGGATTCCGAGGGTATGCCCCATGATGGGCCAAGCTGTGAACCGATACGATCGGGCATAGGTATCACTCGGCTAATCCAAGGTACGCTCCATGTTGAGCCAACTGCTGTACATGTACAGGTACCACTCGGCTAAAAGCCAAATGGTGGTGCGCCCCACGACGGGCCAAGCTATGCTCCGATATCATCGGGTATGGGCATCATTAAACTAATCCAAGGTACGCTCCATGTTGAGCCGACTACTATACATGTACAGGTACCACTCGGCTAAAAGCCAAATGATGGTGCACCCCACGATGGGCCAAGCTATGCTCCGATATCATCGGGTATGGGCATCATTAAACTAATCCAAGGTACGCTCCATGTTGAGCCGACTGCTGTACATGCACAGGTACCACTCGGCTAAAAGCCAAATGATGGTGCGCCCTACGACGGGCCAAGCTATGCTCCGATATCATCGGGTATGGGCATCATTAAACTAATCCCAACTACGCTCCATGTTGAGCCGACTGCCGTACACGTACGGGTACCACTCGGCTGAAAGCCAACCCAAATAAGGATATTCTCCAGGGGTGGCCGACCATCAATTTCCCGATAAATTGGGCTGGATACCACTCGGAAGAGTTAGCATGGGGTCATTGAGTTCTTCATGACCTCCGTGCCGACAGAACAACATTCGGCGAGGGAAGCCTATCAAGAAGTCACACCTGGACTAGGAAACCACCGGCAAGCATCATTGCCGTCAAAAAACAGCCAAAGGACGGTAGTCGGTCGCGAAACACTTGGGGGCTACTGTGGAATATATGGATCCAGGTACCTGGTTGATGGGCCGACTGGATCGTCTCAAGGGGGTGGGCTAGGCCGGCCATGCAGAAAAGAGAGATCCTCTAGAAGGTCCAGCTGTACGCAGCAGAGAAAAAGACCGGGAGAAGGAACGAACAGGGTAGGCAGACAACGCCATACCCCTGCAGGGCGGCTCGCCTCGCATGCTATCAGACATGGTCACCACCTACAGAGTCTCTCCTCTGCGCCCATCTACCCCTGCAACCCCTGTTGCTCATGCTACGCCTCAACAACTTCCACTGCTGTACCCAGGCGACCCTTCTCTGCTGTATAAAGAGGAGGGGAGCTCGAGAGAATGAGAGAGAGAGGAGAAATCTGTAAGAGAGAACTTGTAAGCAAGAATACTCATTCATACATTAGAAACACCGAATGCAGGACTATGGTATTATCTCCACTGGAGAGCCCGAACCTGGGTAAAATCGCCTTGTGTCTTGCATTACCATTAGACTCAGATCTTCCGCCTTGCCTAGTTCATTTTTCTTTATTGCCGATCATAAACATCGACAGCTTCTTTGTGGGCTTAGACAAATATCTTACCAAACAATTCGCTTCAAAAGCAATGTCAGGTCTGGTAAATTTAGTAAGGTATAGAAGTACAACAACAACACTCAAATATGGTGTTTCTGGCCCCAATATATCCTCATATTTTCATCTAGGACCATAGGAATCTTTCAGCCAATGTCCTAACGACCATAGGTATATTAAGTAATTTTGCTTCAACATGAGCAATTTTCTCCAATATCTTTAGGTGTAGATAGTTTGGTGAAAGAATATGCCACCATACATATTTTCAATCTGTAAAGTAATATAAAATTTGATTTTTCACCCAAATATGTCATCTCAAACTTTGCCTTTTGAGTATAAGCTAGCTTTGAAGATGTCCTTATTGGTTCCAATGATATTCAAATCATCTATATACACTGACGTGATACAAAATCTAGTAACGAATTTCTTTATGGACACATATGGACATACATCATTGTTGACATATCCTTTCTTCAAAAGGAAGTCACTCAATCGGTTGTACCACACACAACCAGGCTACTTTTAATCTATATAGTGAGTTTTTCTATTTCACATTATATATGTTGTGATTGTCATTCTTGCTCACAAGAGAGACTTTCAGTCCCTCGAGACTCTTCAAATAAATTTCTGAATCAAATGACCCATATAAATATATAGTCACAACATTCATGAGTTTTATATTTAGATTTAGGGCTGCTACCATAGATATCAGGTGACAACATGCAATGCCATATATACAGGAGAATAAGTTTTATCGTAATCGATGCCGAGACTCTATGTGCACCCTTGTGCTATTAATCTCACTTTGTACCTCACTACTTCATTGCTTCCATTCATCTTTCTCACAAATGCCCATTGTTGACAAATTGGAATGATATCTTGAGGAGTCTTGACAACTTGTTCAAAGACCTTCCTCTTATTCAGCTATATTAGTTTAGCCTCAATTCATCTTTCCATTTATCCTAATCAGGGCAACTTTTGTATTCAGCAAAAGTCTTCGGGTCAGCATCCGACTTATCAATATGGAAAGCAAACTTAGATGCAAAGCAGCTACTACAACTACTAGCACATACTTGTCTAAGCATATTTATCCTGTATTTGCATAATTTTTATTCAAATTAATTGGTACTTCCTTTAAACCAATTAACTCTCTTTTACGAGATCCCCTCTAATACTGGGACTTAGTCTTCATTAAATATACAATCAACATATCTCTCTTTTACGAGATCCCCTGTCATGGGCCAATTGACATATGCTGAGGTGTTGAGATCGACACATACACAACACAACCGAATTTACATAGATAGAAAATACATGGTTCTTTCCCACGTATTAACTGAAAAGGTGAAAAGTCATAATAAGCATATGGTTGAAGTTGTACCAATGCAGTGGCATGTAAAACTACATGTCCCTAACACGTAGTGGATGACTTACAACTCATCGCTAAAGATTTATCAATCAACTTAACCCGTTGATCCTTTTAATTAGCAATTCTGCAAGAGTATGAACTTGTGAGACAGAATATTCCATTTTAATATGTAAGGTCATACAATAATCTTTAAATGCTTTTGAGCTGAACTCTCATATAGTATCCATTCTTATTGATTGGATCTGATGATCCAAAATGTTGACCCTAAGTGCAATAATATGTGAAATCAGCTTAGCAAATGCATAATTTCTAGTTGAAAGTAGGCACATATTCGTCCACCTAGTAGATCATTACCATAAAAGTGCCTAAATGGGCTAGACCATGGGCTCAATTGGTCTACATATATCCCTCTGAATTCTCTCTAGAAAATCAGGTTTCTTATCACTTATCTTATGATACGAGGGTCTCATAATCAGCTTCCCTTTAGCAGAACCTTTATACCCAGAGTGTGATGGATTGTAGATTTTAATGGCCCTCAACTAGTGGCCAACAGAATGTTGTATGATCCGACGCATCATATGGTACCTAGAATGATCTACATGTTACTGTCATGTCCAGATGTATAAGTGGAAAGCTTTTTAAGGTTTTTCTTTTTGATATCCCACTTTCTTTGTTAACAGAAGTTATTTTAATCCATTCTACTCTTTTGTTTCCAGATGGAAACCATTATTTCAAATATCTTTAAAACTCAAGAGAGTGTGTGTTGATTCTAAGAATAATAATAATGCATCCTCGATAATTACTTTAGTTCCTACCAATAATACTACCGAAGCTTATTCAGATCCAACAATGTTACTACAATTGTCAGCTATGGTCTTATTATTGCCAGCCATCTTGCTCAATGTCAGAAAATACTTTCTATGTCTCATGACAGTATTCGTGGTGAAACTACATGCAAGATAGATTTTCTTTTCCCCTTCATTCATTGTATGTTCTCTGTAAGCAGTAGATAAATAACTGCATGTATTAAAATATAGATAAAATATTTATGCTAGTAAATGTCAAGCATAAACTATGCAAGTAAACATCAATGCATTAGCTAGTATTAAATTTTGTTCGTAGGTATGAACTAAAGATTATACTTTAATTCAATTTTATTAACTTTTTTACGAGGATAAACCAAAATTTGATATATTATAACTTAACACCGTCTTAACATATGATTCGACTCAAAGAAATTAAGGTGAATCACTTGTTCGCTGGATGAATGCCAAGTAATTTATCATCTACCAATGCAATGTACTCATAATCATATTAATGCATCATTGTCACATGCATCAGTCTTCATTGCATTATGAGTCTCTTTCTCTTGAATCTCATTATCTCTTGGAACTTCTAGAAAGTGGGTTTCATTCTTTGAGCCTTGATCCTTCTTCTTGAGGGTTTTCTAATATAGTTCTACTAGGTGCTTTGGAGTTTTGCAACTTCAATCCCAGTGATTCTTTCCTCACAATTGAAGGAAGGTCTGTCACTTGAGCTATGAAATTGTATTTCCCCTTTGTTTTCCAACTTGATGTGTGTCTTATTTATGCTCATCTTACATTTCTTTCACTTGCCCTTATAGCATTGATAACTTCTCTTCTGAAAGTTAGCATGTGCTTCTGGAGCATCTAACGCATCTGAAGGGCAAGCATTCTGATTCTTCATCAAGAGTTCATTATGCTTATTGGCAACTAATAGTACAGAGATTAAATCAACGTGGTTTAAAATCTTCTCTCTCTATACAGGTCACGAATGAACCTTTCTATCAATATATCTTATTGGCCACCAATTAGTTAGTGAATCTTAGATATACGAATTTCTTTCATCAACATTAGCAACCGGGGTTCCAGAAATAGGCATATATGGTCGTTGTTACTAGAAAAATCCCAAAGTAGTGTGGCAAGCATCCATAAGGAGGGTACAAAGATCAACCATACGGTGGACCAGGACCACGATGTGCTAGCCATTTGATTGAAATCATGAAATCGGCAAGGAGATACGAAACAGCGAAGAATGTCGATAGAAAATTGATAAGTAGATGTAGCTTAAGATTAAACAACACATTGATGCGACGAGTATTGATCAAAGTCAAATTACAAAGAGTAGGTTAGATCTACTACTATGGACTACTTTTAAGATATACAAAAAGTAGAGGAAGATAAAAGGTAAAAGCACAAATTTGGATGGTCATGAACAATCTCTCTAAGGAGCCCTTGAGTCCTTATTTATAGCTTAATTAACACCCTGGCTGATTGCCCTATTTAGAATGACTTCTTAACTGGTTGTGTCTTCATGGAAGCTGAAAGCTATCCCAAACAACAAGCTTTCTCATCGATGGAAGCCGACAGCTTGCAGCTACCCATAACATGGAGAAACCGAATGCCAAAAGCTGGCCTAGGGTGGCTTCCCATGGCTTTTACAGGTTGGAATTCCATGCCCCTAGAGTTGAAGAATTTTTACCTACCTCATACCAGGTACAAAAATATACCCCTCCCCTTCACCCCATTCCCTTCATTCCCCAACCCACATCGCCTAGTTCTTCATGACGAAAAGAGCGGCAATGCTAGGGTTAGCATGCCACATCCTCCCTATGCTGCCACACGCTGCCTCCACCTCCCTACCACCCACACTCCTTCCCATCACCCCTACCTCAATTCAAAGAAGCAGCAGCAAGTGGGACAAGGGCATTATTACCCGATTGGGGAGGAGGCTGGAGTAGTAAACGCCAATGTAGGGTGTTGGGGAGACATTTGTTATGAATAGCACTTGTTGTATTCAATATGAGGCCAATGGCCAGTATATATAGTTGTACAAGCGAGAATAAAAGGAAAACCTATATAAGGCAATACCTATACTAGGAAAACTTACACAAGGAAGACCTATATATAAAATTTTAATGTAAGATAATATATATATCCTTAACACCCCCACAATTGCAAGGCGTATACAATAGCATTGTATTTGGAAAGGGTTGACACTAAAATAAGAAAAATCCAATGTCTTGTTCGTGAAATAGTTGTCATAGCATTCAACTCTTGAATAATGAGCCAACAGTAGAAAATCGACGAAAGAGCCGAGTTGATGAAGAAGATTTGATGGTGGAGCCAAGTCGATGGCGGAAAGCCAATGAATTGAAGGAGCCAAATTGACAAAGAAGCCAAGTCAACGAAAGAGCCGAGTCAACAAAGTCAGCAGAATGAGCCAAGTTGACGAAATGAGTCGAGCCAATAAAAAGAGCTGAGCTAACGAAAGAGCCAAGATGCTTAGGACTTGGATGGATGCAACGGAGCTAAAAATAAAAAAGTCAAAGAAGAGCCGGAGTCGAGCCGAAGCCAAAGGGTAGGAGCCAAGCTGAGAGCCGGAGCTAAAGAGCTGAGCCGCCGAAAATGACTAAGAGACAAACCGGAGAAGGAGCCGACCAAGAGTCAAGCTAAAACAGAAGCCAGAGCCGGAGCCAAAAGCCAAGAAGCTGGAGCCGGGATCCAAAACCGGATTTAAAACCTACTTTGGGATTAGATTGGAGTTCGACTGAGCTCAAAAAGAAAACAATCGGGATAGTGCTTTCGTGAGGAAACCAGAGCTTCGGGCGTCACTTGGTGTGGCGAGCTGGCGAGCGAGGCAAATTAGGAGAAGGCCCAACGGTCAGTGGGCCGACGCAGGGGCCCGAAGGGAGCCACCGGTGAACGTCGGCTGGAGGGCGTTGGCGCGAAAGCTGCCCGGAGGCCAAAGACGATGTGAGAGGGTGCGGGCGGCTGAAGGCAGTGTCAATGTGGGAGTCTGAGGGGCGGCCAGTCGTCAACGGCTAGAGGCCGAGTGGCGCATGGGCCGCCGCGATGGTAGCGTGGCGTGTGGTGGTCGGCGGCGGGCTCACCGGCTAAAGCGGTGGCTCAAAGGCGCCGAGCTGGGTGCTTGCTGAGGTCGAACGACAGCCAAGGTAGCGCTGATGGGTTGGTCGGTGGAAGCCGGGCCGGCAACGGTGGATGTCGTCGGTGTCCTCCTCGGCAGCGGCAGCGACCACCCGCGGTGGCTAGAGGAGCGACGAACGTGTAGCCGGTTGGAAGAAGCAGCGGCCTGGTGGCGAAGAGGCCGGATTCGATCAACATTTAGCACCCAAGTCTCCTCTGGGACAAAAAGCGAGAGAGATTTCTTCTAATCTATGAGGTGGCTGCCCCCAGGAGTTGAGATTGCTCCACCCGGGGGCAGCAGCAGTGGAAGACAATCTGGGCTAAGGTTGGAACCTTAGTTCTGATATCATGCTATGAATAATACTTGTTGTATTCAATATGAGGCCAATAGCCAGTATATATAGTTATACAAACGGAAATAAAAAGAAAAAGCTATATAAGGCAATACCTATACTAGAAAAAATTATACAAGGACAACCTATATACAGAGAGTTTATATAAGACAATATATATATACTTAACAACATTATAGCAGCAGGAAAGGAGATTCACTGGCGGCGATGTGGTTTCCACCGCCGCCCTAACCCTAAATTGAGTGGGGACTTGGGATTTGGGAGCTAGATAGATGAGTGAGTCAACTCCTTGTACCCCAGGCCACCACGATATGCTCCACCTGACTGCCTAGAAGCCATCGTGGACCGCCGACTGAGAAGAGCAAGTAAGATGATTACCTTCAAAACTTTGTTGTTTGCATTGCGTTTGCTTTTGGTTATTGGTATGCTGTCTTCGATTAGAACTTCTTATTTGTGCGACACAATTTTAGGTACTAGCAATGATTCAGTTTTTCAGTAGAGGGGCCAAAGTGGGGCTCTTTTAAAAGTGTAGACGAACTAAAATGAGCTTGAATGCAAATTTGATTAGTAAATCTTCAAATTAATTTCAAATTATGCCTTAGAGTGCTATCCGGCCTCCTCCCCAGCAGCAGTGAGACCGATTAGGTAAGGCTCTCGTGACATCCCAAATTTTTAGAATTGAGCCATAAATTATTGGATTAAAGATTTATGTTGGATTTTGAGGATTAATATGTGCAGATACATGGTTGTTTAGGACATGAATTTACTATGTGATACTTGCCATCTACTGTCACTTATTTATTGTTTATTCTCCAAATATGTGTAGTTATTCCAATCTGTTATTGACGTCGAATGTGATTTACAAGTCCTATGGTATTGCAAATAATTACTGGAAGAACATAATTGAGTTTTAGTTGCATTGCAAATAATCTATTCACAATTTCTTTTATAAAAAAATCTGTTTTTTCAAATAACCTATTCACTGTTGATCAAATATGCAATAAATAAAGTGAGCATAAAATTAGTGCAATTACTGTTGTTAGATTGTTCTGATGAAATGGAATAGATGTGATCTTAGGTGCTAAACTTTTGTGCATGATACGCATTTTCTCGAAACGTCTATATGCATTGCAGGGGATAGGAAGTTCAGATTGCAGCTTTCCTACATGTTGCAATTGCAGTGCAACCAAAGCATATGATGGCAATGGTTGTATTGGGTATTTATTACATGGTTGTGTTATATAAAGTTCGGTGCTTGAAACTTGAAAGATACAGAATGACACAATTAATTCATACTTGTTTCAATGCTTGACTTTTGAGTTGTATGCATGTTATACCTGTGACCGAAATCATGGATATTCTCCAATTTAATATGATTGTTGGCACTCTTTATATGTTATGTATTAAAGTGAGCAATAGTGCTTTTTTTAGAGTTTATTGTCATTTTCATAGTCAGAATTATACTATGTGCATAAATAAAGTACATTTTGTGAGTTGAGAGATGATTAGAGTACAATTGGAGTCCAATTTGGTATTTTTGTTGGATCTCTTTATCTATGGGGATATGTTGAACAACCCCAATGCACAAGATGTTGCACCTACTAGTGATGATGTTGATATGGCCAACTAGTGATGATGTTGATATGGCCAACGTGTGTGATGCTATTGTAGAACTTTGTATATTTCATTTCAATTATGGTTCCCCAAAATCCCTACAAAATGTCCAAAACTGGGCTAAGGAATAGGATGCCAAATAACAAGAAAGGTAATAACCATGCTTACCTCTTATAGCGTGCTGACCAAAATAATTGTTTAGGCTTTTTCTCCGGATTAAATGTTAAAAAGCGAAAACTTAAATAAATAAGTGACTTAAAAGTTAAAAAGCAAAAATCTAAACAAATGGGTGGTTTTTAATTGGGCTTTTCTTAAAAGCTATAAGCCTTCAAATAACTAAAAGCCACTAGAGAAGTGTTTTTTTTTCTTATTGAGGGTTAGTTTTAAACCATTGGCACTAAAGTTAACCACCTCTACCAAGTATAAAAGTGGACTGCTTATAAGTTGCTTAAGAAAAAAAACTAATTTTAAGCTATAAACCAAAACATAATTCTAAACAAACATGGCCTAAAGATAGCTCCGCCCTCTCAAACAATTTTGATTCTAAGGGAGTGTTTGGCACAGTTAACTTCACCAAAATCCGTAGAGTTGGTGGAGCAAGGTATACCTAACTCTAAAAATTTATAGAGCTGGAGCTGTGGGTATATTAAGAGTGTTTAGGTGAGTCATCTTTTTTACATTTTAGGCTAAAAATATAAATTTAATTCACTTTATTTTAGTGTACAAGTTCCAGATCTGAGGTGTAGCTGAGATCTGAAACTTTGCCAAATAGGGCCTAAATCATCTATGATAAATCTCAAATGTGTCTACCCGTTAGACAAGCTCACGCTTAATATTCAACAAGTCTGCTCATAATGAAAATATGTCTAGTGGAAAAGCACAATTATGTACAATCATGCATAGAGAAGTCATACAATTATGTACAATCATGCATAGAGAAGTCATTCTTCTTTTCTGTTTCCAAAATCACACACAAAAGCCCAAGCTATCACGACGTTGAGAACTGAATGTGCTCAAATCTGGAAGCGAGAAAAGTTCGCAGCTTATAATTACTCTTTTAAAAGAACCTAGTGATAATGAATGATGCATTCTTCACCTTCTCAACATTCACCCAACTCTCCTAAAATCCCTTCACCCCTACAAAAATCTCTGACAAAAAATTAAAAAAAATACCCACATAACGAACAAATTAACTACTAAGAAATGCAATACTTATCCTAACAAACACCCTTTCCTCTTTTATGGTGTACGGCAGAGGTGCAATGCAAATAATGGTGGTGAAGCCAAGGTATAAGCTAAACTCGACAGTAGAAGCACAGTGTGGGTTGAGATGGAGCGGGACCAAGCACTATGGCGGAGTCGAGAGCATAATGCAAACTAAATCCAGCAACAACAGTTTAACATGGTAATATTATTTTTATTTGTAGGAATGCACTGACATTCGACTAGGGAAAATGCAGTGCACACAGAATAAAAAATTATACAAAGAGCCACCTCACATGACCTGCTCATCCATCCTTACGCTGGCACACTCCTTCCGCTCTATCAAAATGGAGTCCAACATTTGCACAAAACATTTCAAAAGATTGTAGATCAATCAGAAACAGGGCAGAACCGACCCAGGCCTAGCCTCGGGCTAAGCTAGCTATTCTTGAACCCATTTGTGATTTTAGTAATTTTTTTAGAGATTTTTCATAGTCTTTCAATTTCAGACCTCGTACCATTGCCCAGGTAGCCGAGGAGAAGCACCAGATAGATTCCAGGGAGCAACTGGCTCCCGGAAAGCGCACGTGCCCATTGTTCACTGTTGTCGTTGGCGCTATCGACCGTCGAGAGGCTAGGGCGGTGCCACCACAAGGCCTATCGCGACAGCGATCTTTACAGCCGGCGACGAGGCTGCGAGCGGCGTTGGCGACCTTCACAACCGGTGGCAGGATGATGGCCCACAACAGACGATTGGGCCAGCAAGAAGACTAGGGATGTAATCGGATCGGATACAGTCGGATATTGTTCATCTCATATCCGTATTCATATTTTTTATCGAATATGAAGTCGGATACGAATGGTGTCGGATGTGAATACGAATGCTAATAATACGGATACTATCACTTACTTAATACGGCTTAATACTGCATCGGATTCAATACAGTACGAATATTTTAATGGATAATACACTAAAATATAGATCATTTATTGCACATGTAACATAATGAATGGTAGATTACTTATGAGTTATGAATAATTATTGACAAAATGTGAAGAAAATAGTACAAGAATTTACTATGGTTGCATTGTACATAATTAAGAATTAATAATGAACGCACTAGAGATTATATAAAAGCTAAATGTAGAGTCATAATAGAATTATCAAAGACAATGGCACTAGCAAATTAGAAGTCACAAACTAGTAAGGTAAACATGATAGAATCATATAAAACCATCGAGTCGAGCGGACGAGCGACCGCAGTGCGATCGGACCGTAGGTGGTCATGGATACACCTGACTGTGGTGCGGCACGGATCACGGTGGCTACGGCCCTCTGGTGCATGGGCTATGGCCACAGGCATGGCGCCGATCACTGGTGCCACCTCGGTGCCTCCTCAACTCAAGCCACTCAGCTCAGTTAAGTTTTGTTTGGATTGGGGATTTTAGAGGAGATAGACTATCAAACTAGTAGAGAATAGAGATAGAGAAAGAGAGCACGAATGATGGATTGGGGATTTATGTTTTTGGTTTTGGGTCCTGCTGCGTGGCGATGTCGCATTGCCTTCATTTTGACTTGACGCTTGATGGACAAGCCGGAAGTCACGGCAACGCCATAAATTTTTGGTTTGGTACCGATGAAGGCCAGTGGTGCACTTATGTTAGCACTTTGGCGATGGCGATGTGGCACTTGGTAGAATGGTAGTTGGTACTTGGCACTTGGCGCTTAGCATCGGTATCGTAGAGTACCAAGAGTGGTATTGGTACACTGGTACTAGTGTCTCTAGACTCTGGTGACGGGTGCTCTTTGATTAGAGAGTTACAGACTCACAGTCTTGGAGAAGTCTTTAAAGTTTTCGGATAATGTCTATATTTTATATCCGGATATTATCCGATTATAAACTCGGATATTCCTGTATCCGTCGGATAATTACTATCCGTATCCGTATCCTTATCCGAGATAACTATTTTTATCCGTATCCGTACCCGAAAAATTCTTCGAATATCCGAAAAACTATTCAAATCGCTATCCAAATTGATTCGGTCGGTCGGTCGGAAAATATCCGTTCCAGTTACACCCCTAAAGAAGACCAGCCGCAGCTGCCTCACGTGTGGGTGAGATTCCTTTCAGTAAGAGCTTCGTACTAAAATTTTCGTGTGTATTATTGCGACGTTGTTCGACTAGTACGCTGAAAGGACGAGTGAGATAGCTGGACCGGGATTGCCCTCGGATCTACTGCACCCGAGCTGTGCACGCACCGTCCGATGCAGGATCCAATGGCGGATCGAGATCACCCCCGGCCAGGCACCGCGTCCTAGAATAGGGCACCCCGGGCAGACGAACCCTCCCTCACCGACGACGATGGCCGCCGCGACGGAGAAGACGGCGGAGGAGCTCCGCCGCGAGCTCCAGGAGCTCCAGCGCCAGCACCGCGAGGTCCCTCTGTCTCTCCCCGACCCTTTCTCGAACATTCCATGGTCCCCGAGGCATCTCCCCTGACCTGTTCTCCCCTCTCGCAGATCACCGAGCGCCTGCGCGACCCCCGCGGCCTTCGACGTGGCGCCGCAGCCGCCACTGGCCCCGGTGGGCCCCTCCCACTCCGCGGCTTCGCGAGACCCGTGCGCTTCTCGCCTACATCTTCTACTCTTCCCCGTCGCTATTGATGTTCGTGACCTTTTTTGTGTATGGTTCTCATGTAGGCTACGGAATCGGGGGACCAGCCTGCGCAGAAGCGGCGGCTGCTATCTGCTGTGGTTAAAGTATCGGCCTTTGATTTTTATTCCTATTTTGTTTCTGTATTTTGTTGTAGTTTGTTCATCCAAAACCTTAAATTTTCGTCTTTTTGCTTGGCGTGATGAATGGAGGTGGATGACACTGAAGCTAAGGAGGATGGCGCCAAGGATGCGGAGGTGGAGGGGCAAGAGGACGGTTCGGCTGCTGCCGGAGATGGTGATAGGAGAGATGCCAGTAATGGCGGGTTCAGGAGGGATGGGAGCCAACGGATATCGAGGACGATGGTGAGCAGGGGGAACGGGAGTCGGGAGGGGAATGTGGGTTTGCTTGTGGATGGGTTCTCTGTGCTTTTGTGGAGATATTGCTTAGATGATATTTTTTTGGCTTCAGGAGCTTAGTATGCCGCTGCCAGAGCCTCTCCCAAGGGAGTTTCCCAAGAATGAGGACCCGAACTTGGTGAGGAGGAACAAGAGGATGCTGGGGAAGCTTCTTGTCGGCACGCTAGAGGTAACAAACTCTTCTGATGCATAATGAAATAAGTAGAAGAACACGATGTGTTAAGCGATTGTGGACTTGTGGTAGTTCCTTTTTATTTCAGTATTTGTTGATTAGCTTTGGCTTGGTCAATGTGTCCTTCAATCATTGAACATGTTAAGCTAACCTGCGGGTAACGATTTAATGGAAGCCTGAAGGTGCTATTTTGTTTTCCTGCAACTTTGTCCGCCAGCAAGCAAAAAATATCTTTGGCTGGGGATATGCAGTGTCTTGCTTCTTTCGAGGAAATTGGTTATATGCCACTGTGAAGAACGGGTTTCACATATTTGCCATCTTCGTCGTTCGGTTCGTTTTAATACCCTTCACAACTGCGGTGATACTTGTCCATTTGCCATTACAGCCAATTACGGATTTCTCTGTAATTTCAGGTCCCGCAAGCGATCGGACGAAACTACCCCTACGGCTTTATCCGCTATGGCGATCGGACCGGGTTCCTTGTTCGTCGCTCCCATCCTCCCTCACGTCCCATCGAGCGAGCAAGTCGGCAAAAGAAGCGCTTCCTCTCCCTCCCATGAGCTCCTCCACTACGGTAGATGTCGCAAGCAAGCTTCGCCGTTGTCCCGAGGAAAGGCACCAATCAAGTTAGATTTGAAGTCGCCTTGAGGTCGTCAGAGCGACTTCCACTCGTGGCTTGCCTTAAGTGCGGCGACGAGATACCGGAGTTGACATCGAGGTCGAACCAAAACCCGTGGAAGATCTTCTTTAAGTGCGGGAAGAATGAGCAACATGTATGTGTATGCTTGTCTTTTGATTTTTGTGGGATTCGGTGTTAGGTGCCGATTCGATTCATAGTTCTTGATCATTGTAGATGCACAAAGAAATGCAATTTTTACCTATGGCGTGATCAATACGTGCGGTTTCTTGCAAATTCGCTATTCTACTCTCTGTGATTATGGTCATCCGGTGGAAGAAGTTGAAAAGTTTGAAAGAAGGTGGTGCACGGGTGATAGAAGGTGTCCCCGAGTTAGTGAAGTTTGTGAAGTTGTTCTTTCGACTAATGTTGTTATCATTGTTTTGGTGTCATTATGTCTTTGTAATTTTGCTTGGCAAATAATTTAGATTAGTTGTAATCCTGTTTGGATCTGTAAGGTGAACTGTTGTTTGTGATATTGTGATAATGAAGTCGAATTGGTTGTCGGCGTCAGTAATCCGCTTTTGGTTGTGTAAAGTGACAAAGGCAATGCACCGGTGTGGTTGTGGCGTAAGTTTTGGTTGTGTGAAGTTGTAATCCGCTTTTGACAAAGGCAATGCACCAAGGTGAAGTTTTGATATTGTGGCGAAGTTGTAATCCGTAATTGGTTGTGAAGTGACAATTGGCAAATATTGTGTTTTGCAAAGGCAATGCACCGCCTAATGCATTATCGAGCTATACGGAAGCATTACCGTAAGGTCGTTTTCCCGCACATCACTCTAATGCATTATCGAGCATTACCTCAAGACATCACTATAATGCACACTTACTAGAGTACAAACATCAACTAAGATTACAATATAGCTTACTGTAAGGCAATGCCCAAGGTCATACCACAAGCATAGATTTGACATCAACGTTAAATTACGCCATTGCCATAACCGAAGCATCATCTGCTTTGAAACATGAACCGACATCAATCGAGTACAAACATCAACTAAGATTACATAGCCTTAACCGTAACCATCATCGGTTTCAAAAACATCAACTAAAAGTGTCACCAACTAACATTACATAGCCATAAATGTAACCATCATCATTCGAAGTTTTTCCTTGAAAACATCAACTAAAAGTCGAGCCAACGATTGACATTAAACTCTCAGATTTCCCTTCTTTGGAGTCATTTTTTCGCTTTTTTCTTTGGAATTTTCCTTGGTGGAGGAGAAGATGGTGTGCTTGTCTCGAGTTCGAGTGTTCGACTTCGCTTGGTCCGACTTTCAACTTTTGCACTCCCGCTTCCGCTCTTCACTTGCACTCCCCTGTTGCTCAAATTTTGCACTCCCTACACTTCACAAACAATGATGACAACATTAGTCGCCAAAGAACAACTTCACAAACTTCACTAACTCAGGGACACCTTCTATCACCCGTGCACCACCTTCTTTCACTTTTCAACTTCTTCCACCGGATGACCATAATCACAGAGTAGAATAGCCGAATTTGCAAGAAACCGCACGTATTGATCACGCCATAGGTAAAAATTGCATTTGTTGGGCATCTACAATGATCAAGAACCATGAATCGAATCAAGACCTAACACCGAATCCCCACAAAAATCAAAAGACAAGCATACACATACATGTTGCTCATTCTTCCCGCATTAAAGAAGATCTTCCCAGGTTTTGGTTCGACCTCGATGTCAACTCCAAGATCTCGTCAGCCAAGACTTAGGGCAAGCCACGAGTGGAAGTCCGCTACGGCCAAATTTCAAGCCGACTTCAAATCTAACTCGATTGGTGCCTTTCCTCGACACCGACGAGAAGCTTGCTTGCGACATCTACCGCTGTGGAGGAGCTCACGGAGGAGAGGAAGCCGCCTTATTTGCCGACTTGCTCGCCGATGGGGCGTGAGGGAGGATGGGAACGACGAACAAGGAACCCAATCGATCGACCAAGAATCGGATAAAGCCGACCGAGGGTAGTTTCGTCCGATCGCTGTCTGGCCCACGAAATTACAGAGGAAATCCGTAATTGACTCAGAATGGCAAATGGACAAGCTGTCACCGCTGAAGGGTATTAAAACGAACCGAACGACGAAGATGGCAAATATGTGAAACCCGTTCTTCACAGTGGCATATAACCAATTTCCTCTGCTTCTTTCATCCATTTAAGCACTCTTCCCAATTAGTTTCAGGGTCTTTCAAGATCAAATTACGATACTTCTTTCATCCCATAAATCGGCAATTTATAAGCTGGTTTGGTTAATAGTTCACTCCTAGTTTTGTTCATTAGGCATAGTTCTACTAGACCACATTTTTTACGTCAAATTCCTTATCCCATACTTTCTAAATCACATGGAGAGCCCTGAAATTGTTTATTTTGCTGAGAGGCGTTCTGTTATTGGGGACATTTATAGACAATTTACTGCTCCTGATTCTTCCAAAGTTTCTAGCTAGTAGCCTAGTAATGTAAAACTACTATATCTGCAAGACCCTTATAGTTGATTTCCCATACTTGGCTCATACTATGAGCTAGTGGAAGGTGTGGTCTATTCCATCACAAAAATTGTAGAACTTTATCATCCTTAAATATCAATTTATGTGGCCACTCATACTCAATCCCCTTAGTTTGTTAGGATCTTTTGGAACTCCCATTACTTCAATGACACTGCCTGCTTACAACTTTTCTTTCACGTGGTAATGTTCAAAGCAAATCAAATGGTATATTTTGATCAAGTGAAATCCATTCACCTGTTTTTTTTCAAAGAAAGGAGCTATTGCTTTATCTCACTCTTTCATCCTCAAAATAAGTTTTTCTTCATATTTTTGATAGCTTTATCAGTATGTTTTGCAGCTTCATCTTGGATGATTGTTTATTTTTGCCTACTCTTTGGTAACTGATACTGTAAAACTGCATCTTTGGCTTGCTATTTTTGGTTTGTGTTGAAAGCGTCATTTGGATACCATTCTGCAATTGGCTCTCCAAGCGCTTTTTAATTGCACTTACTAATATTCAATTTTACCATTAAGTTTCTTCGCTACTACACCTCCTCCCAGATAGACACAAAAAGCACAAGAGAGAGAGAGACCTTGTCTTGAATAAAAGGAATGTCTTGTAATTTGATTTGTCTGCTGAGTAAATCCCATTATGCATTGAAGCCATAACTTGATCGGATCACTCATTATGATGAGGATATTTGAGGACCTTATGTCTAACCATTAAATTGGATACATGTAGCAAAGTTTTTGAGAGCCCTGATGTGATTAAAGATCTGTGGACTGACATTTTGAGGCACATGTGTCAGAATTCACCGGAGTATCAACCCTCCTGGTTGCCGGTGAACTCCTGAAGCACTCACAAACTCACGCGAACACAGAATGCACACAATGAACACGATCTTGTTTTGGTGCTGTAAGCAGTACAGCTTTTCTCATTGTATTAATCAACTTTAAATAGAGGAAACAAGGTTGGCATGAAAAAGGAAACGAAACCAGAGAAGGAATAACTAGCAACTAACTTGGCAAGCAATTTGCCCACCATTACAGGAACCAAAATAGGCAACTAAATCAATCATGCGCCTAATCTGCTACTACAGCTAACAACTAGTTGTGCACAAGAATTATTCAACAAATCTCCTCCTAAGGCTTGTGCACTAAAGTTCTTCACAGGTTGAAGTCCAATCTTGGTGCAAAGTTCCTTGAACTTGATTCTACAGAGAGGCTTCGTGAGAATATCTCCAAGCTGCTCCTCTGTTCTAATGAACTTCACTTCAATTTGGCCGGCGTTTGCATACTCTCGAATCAAATGGAATCTTGTATCTGTTAAACTAGACTTGTATAGGGTGTTGTTTGCTATTTTCCATTCTCCCTGTACATGTATTTCTTTGGCCCATTGGCCCAGTTAATGGATGAGCTACCATTCAAACTATTCTAACATGGTATCAGAGCTACCTAGCTAGGGTTCCCTTGGCCCAAGATCAGAGCCGCCGCCACGGCCATCTCGCCGGCGACGCCATCGCTTCGCCGCCAGCCTCCTCCGACGGCGCTCCTCTCTTCTTCTTCGGCGACGCCACCGGTGCCGCAGCCTCCGCTTTTTCACTCTCTCGAGCAAGACGGTTCTTTTCCATGCCCCGCAGCGCAGCCATTCCGGCTTACGCCGGAGCGCATAAGCCTTTTCGCTTCCTTCCGGCGCCATATTGTCCGCTGCCGCCTGCGCCGCTCAAGCGCAAGCCGCCGCCGTCCTCTTCGTTCCGCTTAGGCCACCGCCGTTCCTCTTCTCACCGGAGCTGCTCACCGCTTCCTCCTCGGCGCCGCTCTCGCCGGGCTCTTCCGGTTCCTCCTCTCACAAAGATCGTAGCAGTGAATCTAAGAACAGAGCAGAGCAAAAAAATTGTTGCCCGCTCCATTTTGCTGTTCGAGATGGCCATCGATCTCGCCCGCAGACCGGCGCCTCTCCCGCCTGTCATGTTTGATGGGACCAACTTCCGGGAGTGGTCTACAATGCTACGGGTCTCACTTGACAGCCAGCGTCTTTGGGGTCATCTCACTGGAGCTTGTCCTCACCCGCTAGCTCCGGTTCGGCCCAGCCTCGGCTGTGGTCGGCCCGATGGTACTCCAGCCTCGCAGATGTCCTCGCCAGATACGAAAGCAGACACCGACAAGACATCGCCGATCTGCAGACTCTCGAGGGTCGGGCAAAGGATGAGGCTCGTGGTTGTTGTCGCCATCTTAGGCAAGATGAAGGTTGAGCTTGCCATGGATCCGCCACTCTTCCTTCTTCTCACCGATGTGGGAGCGCAAGCGCAGTTCGGCCCAAACCGAGCAAAGGATGCTCTCTACCTCTACACCGGAGTTGGCGAGCTCTCTTCATCGCCAGGACTCTACCGCCGATGCCTTCTACCGCCAGACATCGATGTGTGGCGTCGCTTGACTCTTTGAGCCTCCCTACACCCGACTCAGGATCATAGGCCTTCATCGGGACCACAAGAGTGCTTGTTCGCCTCTTTGAGTTCCTCCGCCGCCTTCGACCGAGTTTGAGCAGCCTGCTCACCGCTGCCCGCTCGCCTCGACCGTCCCTTGTTGAGGCACTCACTGTTCGTGCCGAGGAGACTCGCTCGTGGCGTTCTCTCGCCTTCCTCGCTCGCCTGATCACTTCCACACCTCCTCCTCAGGATCGCTCCTCTCCCAAAGACCTGCAGGAGGCTCTGTCATGGGCGAAAACTGCTGGTGCAGTGGTTCGGCCAGAATTCATGCAAGAAGACAGGCACACCATTGAGCAAGGCAGAGGCGGCCTCGAGCCGCAAGGGTGGAGGTAGTAGAGCTGGTGCCTCTCGTCCACCGACGCCTCCGCCGACAACTATGCAAGATGTGACTCTGCGCTTGAGCGCATGGAGCGCCACCGGGCGACACACTCTCCAGACCATCGCTTGCTGCCTTCCTTCGTATACAACACCCCGGATTCTTGACTCGGGCATCTTTTCATATGACACCGATCCCACTCACCTTGGCCCACCGAGTTCTTCACTATCCCTATGTCTGCCGAATCACCGATGGCACTTCCTCTCGCTTGTCGGGTCAGGCACTCTACACACTTCTTGTTTTCATGTTCCTTCTGTTTCACATGTTCCTCGCCTCGATTTATAAACTTATCTCTCGCCGCCACTTGTCGATCTTAATTGTCGATCATTCTTGAGGTCGACTCTTGTTATGTTTAGGATCGCCTCACCGGACCCCGGGTTGGTACTGCCGCGGTCCGTCTGATTCTCGGCCTTTTGGGAGCTTGATCGGCTTCGCTTCGCTGCTCCTGCCACGCCCACCTCCAAAGCAGCCTGGCCGATCGCTGCCTCGATGTCACCGCCTCGCCACCCTCGCTCCGCCAGCTTTTGCTCTGGGCATCATCGCTTAGGTCACATGTGGGTCTCGTCTTTCTTTGTTAGTGAGTCGTGGTGTTCTTGGGAAGGTTCTGGTGATACCTCCTCGTCTCAGATGGGTCAGAAGCTTGGGAAGCGCATACCTACCCTATCCCACCAAAGGACTCCTGTCTCTTCACCGCTTGATTTGGTTCATTCTCGATGTATGGGGTCTGCCCCTTCGCTTCGAAAGGGGTCATCGTTACTATGTGATATTTATTGATGATTTCTCTCGTTACACTTGGATCTATCTTCCGACCTCTAGGCATCGGTGTTGTCCGCCTACCAGCCTTCGCCGCTATGGTCCGCATTACGCTTGACTCGCTTATTCGTGTCTTCCGTGGTCGACTCTGGGCGTAGTACCTCTCCACCTCTCTTCGCCAAGATCTTCTTGAGCAGGTACCCTTCCTCAAGATTCTATATCGGTGCTCATGCTCGTAATGGTGTCTCTGAGTGCAAGCATCGCCACCTTCTTGAGACCGCCGAGCGATGATGTTGTCTTCCTCCTGTCCGCCCCACTTCGGGCCGAGGTCAGATTCATCATTGCCTACCTTGTGAACCTTCACCTTCTTCGCTATTGTGGTGCCACCCCTGTTGAGCGTCTCTTTGGTAGGACTCCTCAGTATAGTCACTTTCGTGCATTTGGGTGTGTTGTCTTTGTGCTTCTTCAGCCCCGTGAGCGGACAAAGCTAACTGCTCAGTTCGTTGAGTGCGTCTTTCTTGGCTACGATGTTGAGTGCAAGGGTTATCGCTGTTGGGACCCTGTGGCTCGCAGGATTCGGGTCTCCCGAGATGTCACCTTTGATGAGTCTCGATCCTTCTTCACTCCTGATCCTTCCTCTAGCTCGCCCTCTACCTCTGATTCGCTCTCCTTCCTTACTTTACCCGATGCTTCTTCTCGTCCACCACCATCCTCTCTTCCGTCCCTACCTTTATCTTCATCCTCGCCACCATCACCCTCACCTTCCATTTCGCACCCTTCGTCCATTGTTCCACCTCTCCTCGCCACCTCAAGAAATTCTTCTTTTGCCTTTACTTCTCCTCCGTCTGCTTCCACTACACTCGTCGTCCACCTCCTCCTAGTTCCTCCTCCCTTCTAGGTCCAGCTCCTACTTCCACTTCAAAGTCTTCTCCCTTAGCTCCCTCTTCAGAGCTGCATTCTCTCCGCCTCCCTCTCGCAGTATGCTCTTCGTGATCGGAGTATGATTCCTCGTCCCGATCGCTACGGTTTCGCTGTTCTCGCCACCGCCTCCTCCGAGCCTACTTCCTATCGCGATGTCAGCATTCATCCCGAGTGGCGTCGCTATGGTCGAGGAGCTTGTCGCTCTAGAGCGACCGGCACTTGGGACGCTTGCCTCTTCCCGCTTCACACTCCTATCACGTGTAAGTGGGTCTATAAGATCAAGACTCGCTCGATGGCTCTATTGAGCGCTATAAGGCGCGCCTCGCTGCACGTGGTTTCCAGCAGAGTATGGGCGTGACTATGAGGAGACTTTCGCTCTGCTGCTCACAGACCACTGCGGCACACACTTGTCGCCGCTGTTTCGTTTCACGGTGGACCATCTCCCGGCTTGATGTGAAGAATGCTTTTCTTCACGGTGAGCTACGTGAGGAGGTCTACATGCACCCACCTCCCGGCTATTCTGCGCCGATGGCTACGTGTGTCGCCTTCGCCGTTCTTCTATGGGCTCAAGCAAGCCCCTGCTTGGTTTGAGCGCTTACCTCTATTGTCACCATCGCCGGTTTTGTTACTAGTGAGCATGACCGCTTCTTCGCTCACACTTCTCCTGGTCGTACTCTTCTTCTTCTCTCGTGGATGACATGCTCATCATCGGTGATGATCCTCAAGACGCTGCCTTTGTCAAGGCGCGCCTCAGTGAGCAGTTCCAGATGTCTGATCTGGGTCCCCTTCGGTACTTTCTGGGGATTGAGGTCACTTCCACGCTCGAGGGCTACTATCTCCCCAAATGAAGTACATTCAGATCTCCTTGATCGGGCATGTCTCATCGATCAACAGATTATTGCCACTCCTATGGAGCTTCACCTTCACTGGCCCCATCGATGGTACTCCTCTTGAGGATCCTACTGCCACCGCCACCTCGCTGGGAGTCTTGTTTACCTTGGCATTACTCGCCTCGACATCTCTCATGTCGTTCACATCTTGAGTCAAGATATGTAGACTCCTACTCAGATACACTACATACCACCTCCTTCGTCCTCGCAGATCTTCGTGGTACCATTGATCGCCGCTTGTTTTTCTCTCGCCCAAATTTCTTGCGGCTTCAGCCTATTCAGATGCTTCCTGGCTAGCGATTCCTCCGATCGTAAGTCCCTTTCGCTTATTGTGTCTTCCTTGGTTCTTCTTTGATTGCCTGGAAGACCAAGAAGCAGATCATTGCTTTCGCCCAAAGATCGAGGTCGAGTTATAGCCGCCTCTGTGGATTACCGAGGTGACTTGGTTACTGGTTCTCGGCAGACTTTGGCGTCACTGTCTCTACCCCTACGACGGTGTGCTCCGACAGTACCGACGCGATCAGCATTGCTCGAGATCCGGTGAAGCACGAGCTCACCAAGCACATTGGCGTTGATGCTTCCTATGTCCGGTCGCAGTGCAAGAAATAGGTGGTTGCCCTTCAAGATGTGCCTTCCGAGGTTCGGATCGCGGATTTCTTCACGAAGGCACAAACTAAGGCGCAAAGATGATTCATCTCTCCAAACTCAATGTTGTGGATCCACCTTGAGTTTGAGGGGTGTTAAACTAGACTTGTATAGGGTGTTGTTTGCTATTTTCCATTCTCCCTGTACATGTATTTCTTTGGCCCATTGGCCCAGTTAATGGATGAGCTGCCATTCAAACTATTCTAACAATATCTATATGCTTACTCCTATCATGATGCACTTTGGGTTTTGATTAGTGAAATAGCGGACTTGTTGTCCACCATTAGCACCGCCCGCTTCACAACCGAATCCTCGATCTCATTTAGCAAGCCGCTGCAACCATATACCTTGGCATGCAAAGAAGAAGCAGCAATGTACTCGCCTCACAACTAGACAAAGCTACCACCTTCTGCTTTTGCCGATTGCCAACCGATTGGGCTTTTTCCAAGGAAGAATATAATTCCAGAAGTACTCTTCCTGCTGTCCAAGTCTCCACTAGGTCACTATCATCGAAACCCAAAAGTTTAGCATCTCCTCCATTCTTCCCGGATAGACAAGACCCCAGCTTGCTTGTCCCAAATTATGAACCATGGAATATGCTTCACAACTGCAAGGTGCTCCTCGTGAGGCTCTTCCATAAATCTGCTCACATACCCAATTGAATACGCCAAATCAGGCCTGTATTGACCAAATATCTCGAGACTCCCAACCAAGCTCCTCAGATTCGGTGGCATTTACACAGGATCTTGCTTTCCTTGCTAAGCTTCAGCTTTTGCTTGCATAGGTACTTCACATGAATTGCAGTCCACCATGCCACCCTTCTCAAGAATTTTCCTTGCATAGCTTCCTTGAGACAGTGTGATCCCTTCTTCATCTTGCTTCACTTCAATGCCTAGATAGTAAGTGAGCAACCCAAGGTCACTCATCTTGAATACTTCTGCCATTTGGATCTTGAACTTGGTGATGTCAATTGTCAGCCACACTGTGATTACCAAGTCATCTACATAAACACCTACCACAAGCCTTTCAAAGATCATTCCCCAAGAAGGATAGCATGTTCGATGGACTTTTGTAAACCCCAGATCACCCAATTTTTCATCCAATTTTGATTCCGTGCACGAGGAGCTTGATGTAAACCATACAGAGCTTTATGGAGTTTGAATACCTTGTGTTCATTGCCAGGTTGAGCAAATCCCGGCGCTTGCTCCACAAATACCTCCTCCTGGAGGTCACCATTCAAGAACGCCGTCTTGACATCCATATGGTGGACTTGCCACCCTTCATGTGCTGCCAACGCCAATAGCAACCGCACTGCCTCCATGCGTGCTACGGGAGCAAACACCTCGTCGTAGTCGATCCCATGACGCTGTGCATAGCCTTTGACAACGAGCCGCTTTGTGCCGCACCACAAAGACTGCCATCCTTTCTTGACCTTGTACACCCACTTGAGTCCGATGGCACGCGGCCACCGGGAGCTCGGTGAGTGTCCATGTGCGGTTCTCTCGATTGCCTTCAACTCCTCCATCGCTCGGCGCCAAGAAGGATCTCGCTCACCGGTCCAATGACCCGTGCTCCTCAGGCTTATTGCAAAGAGTTGGCCGCCTCAGATCACGCAATGCGATACCAGAGGTGATGCAGACCAAGGATGTTGTCCAAGGTTCTGAACCGGAGTGGTTCTTCATCGCCGTGGTAGGCGCCGATGTATCGCCGGATTGGTCGGCGGTGTAGCAAATCGGATTATTGGAGCAAAGAAACGTTGAGGAGTAGTACTTGCCAGTGTGCTTGGTGGTGACGCAGGATCCATGGCATGCATCCCTGCTGCCGGTGTCGAGGATGTCGAAGATGCAGCCATTGGCGATGAAGGGGCTGCTGTCGTTGCATCCATCTGTCCATGGTGCTCCGGTACAGCTTGGTGCTCAACAATGAAGGTGTCATCGTCGCGGACTGCGTTGATCCCAGAGCTGCCTCCACCAGACCAGTCCCACTGCGCGGACTCGTCGAAAACCACGTCGCGCGTCACATGAACGCGCTTCATGACAGGGTCGTAGGCCCGATAGGCCTTGGACCCTTGCTCGTACCCGATGAAGATCATCTTGCGCCCGCGATCCTCCAGCTTCTTTAGATGGGGTGTTGTGTTCCTAACGAAGACAATGCAGCCGAAGGTTCTCAAATGATGAACAGCCGGCTTCTTCTTGTACCACGCCTCAAATGGTGTCATGCCTTCCACACTTTTCGTCGGAACACGGTTCAGCAAGTAAACTGCAGTGATTACTGCCTCACCCCAGAACCAGCCTGGCAGCCCTTTCGCCTTGAGCATGCTACGTGCGGTGCCGATGATCATGGCATTCCGGCGCTCCACAACACCATTTTGTTGCGGGGAGTATGGCGCCGTCAGCTGTCGCTTGACACCATCGGCCGCACAGTACTCCATGAACTCCTTCGAAGTAAATTCCCCTCCACGATCCGTGCGGAGTGCCATCAACTTGCAATGGACTTGTCTCGGCCGCCCGAAGTGCTTGATGGTCGCCGCTGGCACGGTCCTTCAACGGCAAAGATCGACACCCACATGTACCGGCTTCGATCATCCACAAGTAGCAGGAAGTAGTTTTTCCCGCTTGGTGTCGCAGGTGTCACTGGTCCACACAGGTCGCCGTGAACCAGTTCAAGAGCACGCTTCGCCTCCATCGTGCTCGGTCTGGGAATGGCGTCCCGCTTACGCTGCGGCGAGACAGTTCGCGACAAACCGGGTCTACCTGCTTGATTTCAGGCAGCCCACGGACTAGTTCTTCGCGCGCCATCTTCTGAAGAGCCGGCATGTTGATGTGGCCTAGCCTGGCGTGCCAACGCCAGGCGCTCTCCTCACCGCGCGCCGCCAGGCATACCGGCCGTGCTATGTTGACGTCGAGCACGTCATACCGTTCCCATGCGCGATATCTTGGCAAGCGGCGCCCGTGAGCTCGCGGATCCTCATCACGCCGGACTTGATGTGGACGCCGTACTCGCCTCGCCGAAGTTGTTCGACGCCACGATGTTCGACGTGAGCTGTGGTATGTAGTAGACGCCAAGAGGAGCGATGCTCGCCATTTTTGCATGCGAACAAAGATCGCCCCGCCGCCTCGACCTGCGCCATCGAATCGCCGCCAACCGCACCGTCCCAAGACATCTGTTGTGTCCAGATCCGCTAACGCCGCCGGGACCCGACATATGATTCGTGGGTCTTGTCGCAGATCCATGACTTGAGTCGCGCCTCCTTCGCTCCGAGGTGGATGAACACCTTCTCTTCTTGCAGATGTACTGGGCCTCCGGATCTTGCCGCCTCTCCCGATCCAGCGGCCTGGCGCCGATCTCTGTCGCGCTGAGCTACCAGCATGAGCTTCCGGATCCGCCCGCGTGGCGCCAAGCGAGATCGGTTCCAGTGCGTGTGGGGAAGCAGCGTGTGGAGGCGGCATGAAGATGAGAGGTGGCGGCGGGGTGGAAGTTGTTGGCGTTGGAGACGAGTCTTTGGTGGCTGGCGTTGCCCTCAGAAACATTAGTGTTTCCTCCTCTTGGGCCACATTTGCCTGCTCTCTCTTGGGCTTGGACCGGCAATCACGGGCCCAATGGCCAAGTTTGCCGCACCTCCCGCATTGATCTCTGCGGCTTCCCATTCTTGTCGGCGGACCAGAGGACGAAGCGAGCTCGAGTCGCCGCCACGCCATGGCCAAGGTCATGCCGCCACGCCATCTTTGCCGCTCGCCATCGCCGCCATTTTCAGCCTCCCGCTTCCGCTGGCCCCACTCTTCCTCCGTCAAGTCTGACTTTCCGTCGTGGTGCATCATGATGGTGGCGGCTCGAATGCCTCCTCGGCCGCTTTTAGTCGCCCCGTCACCTCCGGCAACGTGAGAGTGGACACGTCCAGAAGAGTTTGGATCGCGACCACGATCTGCCTGAAGCGTGACGGCACGCTTCGGAGCATCTTCGCCACCACCTTGGATTCCTCCACCTCCTCGCCAAGCGTCGCAAGGTGTGCAACCATGTTGCTCAGCCGCATGGAAAAATCCTCCACGCTCTCATCCTCCTTGAACACAGCCAAGTCGAATTGTCGCCGCAGTTGTTGCGCCGTCGACTTCCTCACGCGATCGTCACCGACTCGCATGGTTTTGATGGCGTCCCACGCCTCTTTGTCAAGCGTTCTTGTTGGCGCATCGTGGCTACCATTTCGGCGGATTCGGCATCACCAAGACGTCAAGCGCCATCATGTCCTCCTGAGGATCAACACCGCCTGGTTCGACAGCCGTCCAAAGTGCCCTCGCCTTGAGCTTCACCTTCATCAGCAGTGCCCAGTCAGAGTAATTGTTCTTGGTGAGGACGGGGTAGCTAGTCCCGCCGCCCACCTCACGAATCACTCGCTGGACCGTGGCACCACTGCCGGAGTCGTTCACGTTGCTGGGGCCGTCATCAGTGCGTATTCCCTGGCTCGGAACAGGCTCTGATACCACTTGTCAGAATTCACCGGAGTATCAACCCTCCTGGTTGCCGGTGAACTCCTGAAGCACTCACAAACTCACGCGAACACAGAATGCACACAATGAACACGATCTTGTTTTGGTGCTGTAAGCAGTACAGCTTTTCTCATTGTATTAATCAACTTTAAATAGAGGAAACAAGGTTGGCATGAAAAAGGAAACGAAACCAGAGAAGGAAAAACTAGCAACTAACTTGGCAAGCAATTTGCCCACCATTACAGGAACCAAAATAGACAACTAAATCAATCATGCGCCTAATCTGCTACTACAGCTAACAACTAGTTGTGCACAAGAATTATTCAACAACATGTGCTAAATTTGTACCACTATTGCACTAATAGCAAATGCTTGGTATTTGCATCGAATTGTATGGTCAATAAGCAGAAGTTTTTCTGGTTAATAGGAACAGCATTGGTACAACAAATCTAATGGGAGCACAACTTTTTAATCAACTAAGATGAATGATCACTCTTCGAGTCGCATTGAACACTGATAGAGGGATTGACTTGGCCGATTTCCAGTATTGCAACTGATTTTTGAATGTTCAAATCTGCTACTGATTCTGTTATCTATATAAGACATTTGGGCATGTTCACCTCTGAATATTTCAATTTATTCGGTTCTTGATTCTTCCTCATGCTTGGCAATGCAGAAATTTCAGCAAGAGGACAAAAAACTTTCCGCACAGAAGCTTATATGCGCAGATCAGAGACTCAGCGAAAGGTATTGCCCATTTCTCTTGCGCCTATCTATATTTTCTAAGCTTCATTTAGTGACTGGTGTTCAGTAGCAGCCACTTCTTTCACATAATAATGTGTTCTGATTAGAACTGTGATATTCATATATATCTTATTTCCTGATACCACAGTAATGCAAGTTAGCTCAGGTGGCTTGCAATTTGTTTTTTTATACCTGAGATATTGGTTCAGCCCTAGGAGCACTCTATTTTAGTGCACAGTTTAAATGATAATTTATTTTTACGTTTTATTTTCATTGCTACTTGTATTATATCCCTAGGATTTTTTTTCTTCATGTTGCTTGTTGAATTACGTAGGTCCTTGATGAGTTGAATGGGCCATCATAAATTCTTTTGTTGCAATCATAGTTACCAGATGCACTGCAAATCCCTGCAAATTGTGAACCGGATTCGTCGAACCCGAACCTAAACTCTAGTAACTATGGTTGTGATTCTTTATCTGAACTAAAGATCTAAAGAGATGCCATAAGCCAAATGGTCTTTTTCATTTTCCAGGAATGTAGCGTTTCCTTTTCAATGTTGCTCTGGCTCACATATATTATTAGATATTTAGAGATATCAAGACTTCATGAATGGCTGAAGATAATCTAGATTCGATTATATCCTCACTATTAGCTCCAACATATCATGGAATACTGAAAGAATTGGTTGAATGTAGGCTGATCAAAGGGCCCATGAAGAAAGTGAAAGGTTGCGACAGCAAGAGCGGGAGCAAGTAGCAGAGAAGCGTAGGCGTGATATGGTAAACTTGTGTGCACTATTTTGTGACTTGCATTCATCTATCTTTATTTCACACATTTTAAATTGATGTGTTTATATTGCAAATGATTTAAACATGAGATGCTCTTGTTTAGATGCTCCGTGCTCGAGTTGCTGCTAAAGCAGAAGAAAAGAGGTTGGAGCTATTGTACATTCAGTGGGTTGAGCATCACAAAAAGCTGTCCAATTTCTTAAGGTAACTTCACTGCTTTTCATCATTGTTCACATTGACTTTGATCTATAATTGGAATCCTTTTTTCTTTGTTTTTGTCTCTGTGCAATATTTATCTATGTAGCTATTCTACTTTATTTTTTGATGAATTTGCTCTTATTTTCTGCATGCTGCAGGTTAATTTTATTCCTGGTCCAAAAGTATCCATATTGACAATTAAATTGAGGGAAGATACGTTTCTGATTGTATGCAAATTTTGATGTTTGATGTCCATAGGGATTTCTATATCTATTATATAAAACTACATTTGTTCCTTGTTTGACTCCCATTTGTGTTTGGCAGGACAAAATCTGAACCACCTATTTATTACATGCCAGCTAAACCAATCATTGATGATCCAGCCATTGTTGAGGAGAACAAGAAAAGGTAATTTTCTACCCTCATAACTCATAAGTTACTCCAAAAACTTCATAATTTAGGATGAAAATAACAGCTGCTACAAATAGACACAAAATTAGATAATAGGCAATCACCAGGAGTTTAGGATGCCTCATGTCTGCATCTTTAACCAGTCCTAATGGTTTCACGCCAGGTAATGGTTTAACCTAACAAAATCCAATCGGTTGTAAATTGGTTGGTACCTTGTGAATACTTAAAAGATCATTGAGTTATGAAATTCTTCCCCATTAGGATTTTTTTTTTTGGGGTATGAAATAATGAAAACCAACCTGAACTGGTGAGTGTTGCTCACTCAGAAGAACTTGGCGGTTCCTGGGAACAATGGTAACTAGCTAGTTGTTGGGCTATTATCTGTACAAATATTGAACACGATATTGCTACATTTGCCTCTATAATATATGTTTCCCTCAATAAGGTTCATCGCATTGCCTAAAAGTATTGGCTCACACTTAAAATACTGCATGAAAAATTCTTTTGCAGCTGCATTTTCTTGTTAAGATGAATTCCCAAATTCACCTTTCATATTTTCAGGCAACCTATTTATTTATTTTTTAGTTACCAGATGTCGTCAGGATCCATCATTCTGGATGTACCGAACTTCTGTTAATGATTGCAGGTATTTGAAGAATGGAAATCTATACGCAGGGCTGAGCTGACTCAATTTCAAAAGCAAGTTGAGGAGCAATATATGTCTAATGTTGAGAGGCAGCTGGAAAGGTTGCAGAATGCTCGTAACCATCGGAGAGGGAATGGGACAGCTAACATGCAAGAAATGGATAAGGAGCTGGACACGCACAGAGCGGAGCATGGTCCAAAGATTCGGCGAATCCCTGAGGGTGGCAATGACGATGAGGAGGATGTGGAGGACATGGGCGCGGAAGATGAGCTGATAGATGAAGTCCTTGGCGTTAACGAGGCAATCAACGTGGACCAAACCAAGCCGTCTGAAGAAGCTACTGATGGTGCTCCCGTACGTGAGGAGGCGCAATAGGCAGCTTATTTGCGATCTAGGCACTTAGGCGTTGCGCATTTGGTATCGTTTTAGTTTGCCGTTTTGTTGGGACTGCCTGTACGTCTGTTGCTGTTGAGTATTCCCTCTGTTTTTCTTCAGATGTGGCTTGAGTTGTTTGACGTTGAGGACTCGAGGCCATATACTGAATGTTAATTGTTGTGTCGTCATTTTTAAGTGCTCTTTATCCCTTTAGGTGGGACGTCTACCTGGTGGATTCGCCAGGTTCTTTCACCGGGGGCATGATAACTGCTGCCAACCTAAGCGTCTACCGACGCCGCCCTCGGCGATCAGGGTTGCGGCATTGATAGAGGTGGGCAATTTTTAACCGAAATCAAAAATCAAACCGAGCTGAATTAATTGAAAAAGTCGGTTTTTTCTGTTTGTGATTCAACTTTTACTTTGGCACTATCCTAGTTTCGGTTTTCAGTTCGGTTTTGTAATTTCGGAAACCGAATGAACTGAAAATCGATTAGCCAAACGTTTGTTCCACAAATTTCCTGTTCCCATTTTTTAGCACCCCTACATTAGGGATGATAATCGTGTGGGTACCTTCGGGTATCACTGTCTTAAATCCAAACCTAAACCCAAACAAAGTCTCGTCTACCCAAACCCACTAAGCTTTGTGGGCATAGATCTGTGCCTATGCCCAAATCCAATAGGTACCCACGGGCATAGATTTGTGTGCGAGCATTGAAGGGTGAAGACGGAGAGGCGAGGGGCGCCACGGCTACCGCATGCTCCTCCCCCTTGCAGACGTCGGAACACTAGACCTGGGGGTACACACGGGGAGCAGTGTGTTTCGGGTGAATAGGGGTCACCTCTCCTTTCTCTCTCTTCTTTTGGGCGCTATGTGCGCTGGGCCAGAGGGAGTCGATGGGAGGAGTTGGCGCGAGGGGAGGAGCAGGCATCGGCCGTCGAGGGAGGCAAAGGTGAGGGGAGGGAGGCCGAAGCAATCAGGCGATGGGGGCAAGGGGAGGGAGGCGACGGGAGCGAGGGGAATCAAGGAGGAGCCGACTCAGCCGAGCAGTCAGTGAGTTTGTTTTTCTAATATACCTCTAAAAAAGTGGACTCACATTAAATGGGATACCTATTGGGTACCCATAAGTATAAATTGACACCCACACCTATCCTATGGGCTTATCGAGTACCCAAACCCATAAACTCATGAATCTAAAGTGCTACCCATACCCACTCTTATAGGGTCGGTACCCACGGGTACCCAAACCTATGGGTAAAACTGCCATCCCTACCCTACATTGAATTGTTGTCACCATTCCCCATCCTCAGGCCTTGTTACGGCGTCAACATGTCGCTGTCCGCCTTGGGGAGAGCCCTACAAATAGTGCCGTGTCCGCCTGTCCCCCTGCGGTCAGGGATCCTCTACAGTGCTGCAGAGGATACGCGTCCCCTTGCCCATGGTGCGGACTCGTCTCGTCGTGAGGTAACGAGCTCTGTTATCTCGATTCTTCCACCATTTTGGTCCTGTTCTCGTCACAATTACAACGCAGGGTCCACACGTCAACGGCAGTACTGCAGAGGATACGCGTCCCCCTGCCCACGGTGCAGACTCATCTCGTCGTGAGGTAACGAGCTCTGTTATCTCGATTCTTCCACCATTTTGATCCTGTTCTCGTCACGGTTAGCCGATTCGGAGGATGGGTGGGTGGGTTTGCGTGACGCGGCGGCGTGCTCATGACTCATGAGGCCACTACTACTCGGTTTTTGTACTTGCGACTGGGGTTTGTTGGGCTCACCCGGGACGGGAGGTATTCAATTCTTGGGGGTGGCGCTGTTTCTTCTCTTCTCGGGAAACAGTCAAAATCTTTGCAATATGGGAGTAATTTTCTGCTTGCGAAGCTGGATTATCATTTGTGGGTTTGTTCTTTTGGTGTTGTGGTGAAGACTGCGCTGTGATTTCTCCATATTTTGTGAAAATCAATGCTGGTATCATTTTTCGGGTAACTGAATTTGGTTTTTCTACTTTGGTCTGAAAAATTCGGTTGCCTGTTTCCAAAAGCCGATTTATTTTTAAACCGAATAAACTGAATCGGATTAACCGAAATAACCGAATGCCCACCCCTAGGTTGTGTTGCTCACCTCCATTGCCACCACCTGAGTCCCCAATGTTGCCCCTAACTCCGCCGTCGGTTATATCACCGTTGCCCTGCCCTTTCTCCGTCGCCAAGCTACCCACCATTGGCTACCAAAGCTATAGTTGGTTGCACCCTTGCCACCGGTTGGTCCTCTAGCTGGCTTAGCTGCTCATGAGTAAGGCCTTATTTGTTTGAGACTTTTTCTTCAGCTTAAAAATATAAAAGTCGAAGTTAAAATAAAGGGGTGGTTTTTAACCGGGATTTTTAAAGCCATAAGCCATTGGAGAGGTTTTTTTTCCTACCTTATGAAGGGATTGGTTTTAGACTATTATCACTGAAATTAAGACAAAATTATCAACCTCTACGTATCAAAGTGGATTGATTGTAAGTTGCTTAACCAAAAAACTAGCTTTGAACTATAAGCTCAAATGGCTAAGTTTAAACAAAGCCTAAGGTACATAGGTGACCCAAATGGAAATCGCTCGAGAGTCAGAGAGCTCACGGGCGTGGGGTACATGCTAAGGTACGTAGCGAAGATGAAGCTGCGATACTCTTTTGTGGCATGTCGTCTCTTAGGACGAATAGAAATAGCATTCGCCGTGGAAAGGATGCTCTGAAACCTGAACTCGCAGCGAAATGGGCAATGGAGGTAGTGGATGACACTTGCTCCCTAGCATCACCAAACAGGAAAGCAGAGAAAGAGAAGGCAAAAAAAAGGGGGAAGGAAGTGGGCGGCTCCAGCTACTGAAGAGGTTAAGCTCAATGTTGATGGAGCTTTCTTCCCCCGAGTTCCATGGAGAGACCGGGGCAGAAGAAATTTCCTGGATGGTGCTGCCAGAAGGTATGTATAAACGGGTGGCAAATGCCGCCATGGGCTAGGGTTGGCTAGTAACCAAGGATACCGCAAGATATGTGTCGAAGCTGACAGCCAAGAGCTGGCCAAGCCGTGTGGGACGCGACAAACTCATCGTTCAGAAATCACGAGTGTTCTCCAGGAGATGCAGGAGCTTAGTGGTACTTTTGCATCGTTTTCGCTTTGTTATGTTAACACGGAAGCCAATTTCGCTGCTCATATTTTTGCACAGCAAGCTTCGCCGAAAGTGTCCCGTGTGATCGGTTGGTGTGACGCCGAACTTTTCGCTTTGTTGTATTCGTCACAATTTTAACCTTGTTGAGATGAATACGAATTAAGCTCCTTCTGACGAATAAGAATTAAGCCCCTGCTTGATAATCCTATGAAGAGATGATGATGATGATGATGATAATAATAATATGTTATTCCTCTTCACGTAATCCAATGGATAGTTAACATGTCCTGTTGATGTTTTGAGGTTAACGTTCACCATGTAAAAAGAGTTGTTCTTTTTTTATGGTGTGTGTGTGTAAGATCCGCCAGTGTCGGCGTTTATATATTAAGCAACCATGTAACATAAGTAGGCAAGCTCAGCGAGTAGCTGGAATGCTGGATGCGGCTGACATTTTTGCTGCTCGTAATGTGGACGAGCCACCTTCCAAGTTCCTACTGAAATTGAAGATATCTGAGGGGCAAGCCGGAGAGATGCCATTCCGGAGCAGGTAAAAGGCTTGTCATGTACCAGAGACCAGTGGTATGTTATGGCCATTCTAAGATCATATAGTCAAGTTGTAATGTGTGACGTACAGAAGTGAAAATAATCACCGATAAACTAACAAAATAATTGTAATAGCTGCACAGGAACCGTGTTGACTTCGGGTGATTCTATTGGAGGGTACGGTTCATTCTTTACAGGAAAAAATTGAACATGGGCGTTACTGCTATTTACTGTTCAGGGTCTATTCGGTCTTGCTCAGGGAAAACCCTCTCCAAAAACTCACGAATCGTTTCGAATACAAATTCGGATCAACAGCTGATATTGAGAGGGGATCGAACTTGAGTGACTTGACTGCATGCTCAACTCTTTTGGACATATTGTACTCCTGCAATATGTCTATAATACCAAGGTAAAGGACAACATCATACTCTTCGATGCTGTCCGCAATTTCTAGTTCCATGTTCGTGTCTTCGGGCACTTTCCGAGCTCGAGCTGGCATATTCACCCCTAACTGCACACGGAACCTGAAAATAGATGGTTACACATGAATCAGAAACGTAAGTCGTCATGGTTAAGGTTAAGAACCATGTATAATTTAGGTTTCAAGAAAGGGAAAAGAAAGAACTTTGTAGAACACACATGAATACAACAACGCGACTTTTCTGCACATAGGTGCATCTGCATTCATTCTGGTTTGGGCATTTGCACATTTCACAAAATAGGCTCTCTCGCTGTACTTCAACACAAGAAGACAAGAACATTCTAACTAGCAAGTAAATAGGCTTTCTCACTGTAATTTATCACAAGACAAGAACATCTTAACAAGTAAATAGGCTTTCTTGCTGTACTTTAACGGAGATCTTACAGGCTTAGACGTGTTTCCTAAAGGAGTGTAATAGCTCTATTAGATAGTTTTATCACAATTTGGATTCCGAATTATTCCTGGACTGTGCAGCAACATATATATCGAATGTCAAGTTGAATTGTGAAATGTTTTGGATGAAGTCAAGAAAGTCTACCTTCCGGTACCTGGCAAAACAAGATCAACTTCCTCATAACCACCTTCTGATGCTCTAACCATGCTTCCTCTAATGTGGGAACCACCTACTGTGAAACCTGGCTCGTGAGCAACTAGTAGAAATCCCTTTGAAGAATTTTTCTCATATTGCAGCGGAACACTATCTGATTGAAGGCAAAAAAGACAAGATGTTACTCTTAGGCAATGGATGGAAGTCAAAATTGGTATCAATACAATGAAATAAGAAACAACATAGAGGATACAAGTATGTGCAATCTGAGGTATTTGTTCCAGGTTCCAATTTCCAAGGTAAGATGAGGTCAGTAGTACACAATTCCAGAGGAAAATAACATTAGAACTCAGCTGTACTTGAGGTTGGGTACATACAATCCATTGGAACTGAAATTCCACTGCTTTCAAGGTTGTTCTGACAAGATGTGACAGTCTTCAGGTGTTGGGGAGCTCTGAGATGTATTCCCAATAGCATGCTATAGTCAATAATAGATTGGGATTCCAGGAACATAGAGTCAAGAGCTATCTGCCTGAAAATGGTCAGCAAAAGTAGTTAGCAGTTAGCACTTATCAGTTACTTAGCAATTATTGAATAATATATTTATTAACATTCAAGATTTCATCGTCAATAGTTCCGTGTATTCCTAAGTTTCCAACTGGTTGCAGGAAAAACATCACAGCAGAAATGATGCAGTAATATGTCAAACTCAACTAGAGATCTGGCATTCCATCATCTATATACATGCACAAACAGTATTTTCTCATTTACTGTCCCTCTTTGATCTATCTCTTTTCCAAAATAAAAAATTAAAACTATTCAGCATATGCACTCTTCACATCTCGAGAAAAAAAAAAGTCACTAATATGGGGACTAAAGAAACAATCTAGTATAAGTCTTTTACTTTGGTTTGTATTTTCAAAAAAGGAGTATTGTCATGGGCAAGGGCCCATGTGTAGCCACGGCCCATTAAGGGGGCTGCACACAAGAAAGGCTACCAGTAACATATCTTCGTATTGTAAATAGTTAGATGCATATCTTCATATTTGGATAGTATAGATATTATCTTATCTTTAGTTATTGGTTGCATTACGTAAGATAGTATCCATATTGTTAGGGGCTAACCTTATCCTTATAAAGAGAGGAGCAACACCATTCTAATCAAGGAATAAAGAAATTCCTTCCTCCCCTCTCTTCTTTTCTGCGCCGTTGGCACCTCCATGGTTGGCGGTGTTTAGCCTAATCTAAAGGCCATAACAACTTGGTATCTAAGCCAATCGTTGCCCCCCTTCCACCATGATGGGCGACGAAGGTTTCGATTCCAAGACTTTCAGTGCAAGTTTGATTTTGGCGCAACTTGCTATCATCAACAACTGCCTCGACAATCATGATGTGCAGCTTGTACGCTTGGAGAAAGTGATGCTCCGTGAGCAAGCCGAAGCGGAGGCTGTCCGCAATGCAACATTCAGCAACCAGGGTGCTCATGTGGAGCCATCAGCATTGCTTCCTATGCCAACACCATCACCGACAGCAACACCACCGACTCTCTACTAACACCATCTCCAGCGAAACCTTCTCTTCTGGTCGCACTGCCCTTGGCTCCTTTGACAAAGGAGAAGACCATCGCAGTTTTGTGACCATCTGCTCCTTGTCGCCGACCGACACCATGCTTTTGGAGGTGTGGAACGCGAGTGCCATGTGGGGAACAGAGATGTTCTCACATTCCACCAACCATGGTAGTTTTCCATTATGGGAAGAGTGACAATGCTACCCCGCGTCGATTTCCCATGCCACAGGTCTCGTCCTCAACATTGGCCATCGCCAACACCTCCATGTCAAAGCCACAGATCCCACACCCAACGCAGCTTCAACGATGCAGTTTGTCTTCAACGTGGGGCCACAACGAGCTTCGTCCGTGGCCGCCACCTAAGAGCTCGAGGACGAGCTATCTTGCAAAGGGTAGTGAAGTGTCATGGGCATGGGCCCATAGGTAGGGGTAAGCATTTTTAAACCGAAACAGAATTACCGAACTGAACCGAATTAACCGATTATTTTAGTTTTCAGTTCGATTTTTGTTTTGGTATAATTTGGTTTTTGGTATTCGGTTCGGTTTTTCGCTTTCAAAAACCGAAATAACCGAATAACCGAATAGCTCATGTACAATACCACTTTTATAATGTTCTTTCTAAAGCCACTAAACAATTCTAATGTTCTAATACATTTATGCATATGTTTGGTATATTCATATGTTCTATTATGCTTATATTGTAATGACCTATGAATATTGTATGAGTTTATCCCTACTCTATGTTGCGATATGAGAAGGACTAAAGCTAATCTACTTAGTGTTTATTCATATTTCATTTAACCAAAAACCGAATTAAATGAACCGAAATATTTCGGTTAATTCGATTCGGTTTTTTTATTTTGGTCCGAGAAATTCGATTGCCAGTTTCCAAAAACCAAATTATTTAAAAAAAAAAAAAACCGAACCAATCAAATAAAAAAAAAAACAAATGCCCACCCCTACCCATGGGTAGACGCGGCCCATTAAGGGGGTTGCACGCAACGAAGGCTACCAGCAGTATCTTCATATTGAAAATAGTTAGATGCATATCTTTATATTTGGATAGTATAGATATTATCTTATCTTTAGTGATTGATTGCATTAGATAAGATAGTTTTCATATTGTTATGGGCTAATCTCATCTATATAAAAAGAGGAGCCACACCATTCTAATCAAGGAATAAAGAAATTCCCTTCTCCCCTCTTCTTCTTTGCACCGGTAGTGCCTCCTTGATTGGCGGTGTTTACCCCATTACCATAGCAAGTACCCAGTGAAAATAATCTAAAGCAGTAACGTCATAAAATATAAGGCCTGACACTGACTTCAAAACTAGCACCACAGATAAAACCAGGAAAGAGACTACACTAAGAAGTTTGGAAAAGATATGGACCAAGAAACTAGCAGCTTACCTAAAAAGTGCCTCCCTCCATGGTTTATCCACGTGAAAAACATATGATAGGTCAAGATCCTTAAGTGTTGTGTTCTCATCAATATTTAGCTTCTTTGTTGATCGGCCTTGTGTAGAGCCCTTTAAGTCATACTTACGATGAATTCGCAGCTCAGTGCAAAACATATTTCCCATCACAACAAAACGGACCTGCAGTGGCACCACACGTAGCATTAACTATGGCAAATGCATAACAGCTAAACAACAATAGTGCAACAAGAATATGATCATGTACCTTTCTTCCAGCTTTTAGTGTGAGCCTGTGCACACCAAAAAATTTTGTAATGAGCGTATTATCATAAGCTTTGACATGATTGTAATATTTTGGAAGCATCTTCAACAGTATCTGCAGCACGTATTACATCAAACCAATCTGCAGTAGGCATATCTTATCACTCAACAAGGATATAAATCAGTTTTATTTCCTTTAAAGCTCACTTTTACTCATATTTGAATCATTAAAAAACACTGTCTTATGCGCAAAAAAAAATCCTGGTTGTAAATATAGTAATGGCTCATCCACATAATAAACAGGAAAACCAAACTCATAAACAACCTTAAGGGTCATACCTTAAGCTCACTTTTTCTCAATGTTTTTATGACAAAACGTTCATCTTGTGAAAGATAGAAAATACTGCCACTTTTCCCAGGTGAAGAAAGCTCCTTTAGGCTATCACCTCCACATATAGACATCATGTAATCTGCAGCATCAATATGAAACATTTCTCGAAGATTCCTGGCAAACATAGATTTGTTAGAATTATGAGATGATTAAATATGAATAAAAACTGAAGAATTAATCAGAAAAATCTATCAAAGTTCCAAGTTGATGCAATTTTCTATGCAGTCTGTGTCATCATGCACTGTTTTGTACAAACATTGTACCATTACAGTTTATATACTTAAAATAATTGAATTATGAAACATGCTAGTGATAGACAAAATATTACTTATAGATATACTTCAGTTTGAGCTGCACTCTTGTGCTATGACTGCTATTTCAGACCAGCCACACTACATAAGTCTTGACCATGAGATTTTTGCTAGTTTCTGGAATGTTTACCAACCAATTAATTTGAGATTTTAACTTATGTACTTAAAAATGCAGGATGCCTAACCATCAAATTCTTCTTCTTGTTAAAAAATGAACTATATTTTCAAATTGACTTCTTTGTCATTTTCTAGAGTCAACTTGGCAGGGGTGAACCACAGAGGAACTCAAACCCATATTCAATAAGGGATGTGTGAACCACAGTTGTAACATCCAATTAGATGAAATAATAAGAGAACAGTATGAAATGCTAAATTATTGTAATATTAAAAAAATGAAAAGAGACATACCGGAAGACCATAGGACAATAGTCCTTCCAAAAGAAATCGACAGAGCAGTGGGGAGGGGTATACTGGGAGCCCTCACAAGGGAAGTACATTCTTATCCGTGCTTGCGGTCCAAAATCATTTGAACGAACTTCACGCAAAGGTACAGGGGTGATTTTACCCACAGTATACCTGAACAGCAGCAGTCTTTTGAGGTCAAGTGACAGAAAGGACTGTTAATAGGAACACACAGGAAAGAGAAAAACCACCACCAAATTACACATACTAAAATATTCATTTTTTAATAAAATAAGACTAATGTACCCTCTAATAGCTAGTATCACAAGAACAACCAACAAGGTAGTGAAATTAAACAGAAGGTCGGATGGGTACAGACATGTTTAATAGGAACAGTGTTGGAAAATATACCGAGGAAATGTGACACTGACAAGTATTTGAGAATGAATTTTTTTTATCAAAAGTGCCAAGTATTCATGTATGGACGGTAGTATGTGGTGCCCTATTGTAGTATGTTTTCTTCCTTGAAATAAAATTATCCATTTTTATACAACACACAACACATTAATTACCTGGTGCTCAAAATGACCTCTTTTCTTGAAAAGATAAATTACTTTTGTTGTCACTCAAATAATGAAACTAATTGTTAAATCTTCACCACTGCACTGAATACTGATCCTTCAGGTAGTAATGCTGTACTTGAAATATTTAATAATTGTTTGTTGTCTGTTGTCTGAAAGCTACAACTACTCAATCCTACTTGCATAGCTTGCTTCATTCAGATGTAGTAAGTAGTAATAGCGCATCTCAATGGAAGGTGCCCCAGTTCTAAATAGATTAAATATGAAGAATAAACCAGGAAAATACAGTCACAGAAGGTAAATATCTGCAGTTAAATTAATATAAAACAAAAAATTGCAGCGATGCATTCATGCAATTAAGCATTTACCTGATGCCAAGTTGCAAATTAAGCATTAAATAATAGCTCCTGTGGCCCTTGAAAATAATCTCCATCGGCCCTCTTGCTTGTTTTTGCCAGCTATTTTCCTGTGTTTCGCCACTGTCCAACATTCCTGATTCTTGGCCTTTTGGTTGTTCCAAGATAAGCACTCCTTGTATGTATTCCCGCTCGTAGACCAAATCTTTATCAACTTCACTGTCTTGTAGACACACGTTGGTTGACAAGGACTTATTGGATATATCTTGTGATACATGGTTTCCAGAATTATCATAAATGGTTCCATTTGAAATGCGTCTGAGCCGATGAAAAAACCTATGTAATCTCCATTTGTTGCACAGTTTTTGTAATAGAAACAACAATCCAATATTGACATTTTCATTACTAGAACTTGAGGCACATGTACCATCATAATTTGTTACACACTCAGAAACTTCAAGGTTACAAGGCATTTTACTTCCTGGTTGATAAAATATACCATGACCATCCTTGAGTCCCCTATCCCATGTACCAATGTAACATGCTCCTGATGCATATTTGCAATAACCTTTCCCGTGAGCCAGCCCATTGAACCAATTACAGTCAAGACTATCACCATTTATCCATTGCATTACTCCTCTTCCATTCATTTTACCTGATTTCCAGCTTCCAATGTAGATGTTTTCATCAGCCCATGTATATTTACCAAACCCATGTGGTAAACCCTCATTCCAGAAACCTTCATAAATGTCAGAGTTAGCGTAAACCATTGTCCCCATACCATGCTTCTTGTTCATCCTCCAAGAACCTTTATAAACCGAGCCATCAATTCCCCTGAAAGTGCCTGTTCCATCAATGAAACCTCCACGGAAGTCACCTTCATAGGATGCACCTGAAGGCCACTGAATTATTCCTTTCCCGGTCATTTTGCTCTTATCCCACTCACCATCATAAAGGGCCCCATCTGTCCACATATACTTTCCCAATCCATGAGGAACTAACCCATCGAAGTTGCCCATGTAGATATCTCCATTTGGAAGGGTATTCCCCCTATTCAGAAAAAAAAGGCCACCAATACTCGTTACCCATATTCAAATTTCTACCAATTAGTATTTAGTGCTTCCATGCTTTCCAAAAACTAAATTACACAAATATTAAAGCAATACAATTGATGGTGTAGCAGTGGACTGTTTCAAATAAAGCTCTCATTTTAACGTCCTTTTCAATATGCAGGGAAGGCATTGAAGCACTTATGACTTCTACCAAAAAATGGGAGTTAGCACACCTCTGGATGTTCCCCTTGCTTGTCTCTGCGCTGGCCATGTCAAGGTTTACCATAATAGCTCAAAAGGTCACAAAATGCATTCTAGAAGATCTGAAACAAGGTGGAGAAAGTTGTCATATTAGCCCAACAAGATCTGAAACTGACTTAATCCCAACAGGATTCAATCATCATATTAGCCCGTTTCTCCATTTTACTCCGTCAGTAGGACATGTCTAGCTGAATTTTTATCATAAAAAATAAAATAAAATAAAACAAGTCACAATAGAACTATTTTTGACATGACTCGTAGAAAAATTGTAGTGCCTTGAGCAAATCACTTTAGCGCACAGGCAGACCGCAGAGTTTCCCTTCATTGGGGGCTTCCCTTGGTGCAACTGAATTTGCATTTCTAACCTCATATGAAACTTCTTTTGAGACACCCGTTTTCGTCACAATACTTAGGGGGCTTAGGCTTATCATTTTGTTGTTGTTGTTGTTGTCTTATCAGAATAAACAGTCGCAGCAGCATATTTCTCCCACAGTTACCTATGAAAAGCTTTCTCCCAAAATAGTTAGCTATTATTCAAAAAGTGCCCCCGATCAGCCCACATCAAACCGCAAAAAGCTAAATATTCCCTTGAGCGAACCATTCCATGTCCAGCAAACTGGAGGAACGCTCCCCAAAACAGGACCATCCTCGAACTCACACTCCGAGAAATTCTACTTGGGATCACCACCCAGGCACCCAAGCAATCTACAGACAGACGGATCAAAGCTAAAGCTCCGAACCAGTTGAATTCTAGCTCAATTGGCCTCCCCAGGTCGGCACGCCCTCACAGCGTCTCCCCCACTAACCCAAAGCTCTCCCAAGCAAATCAAATCAAAGCAAGCATGAAGCCGTACCTCACCAGCAGCTGAAGCTCGTCGCCACCGGAGGAGATCCCGCGGAACCGACCCCGCCCGCGCCACACCCCATCCGATCGGCCTCCGCCTCGGCGAGCACGGTAGCTAACGAGATCGCGATTTCAGAGAGAGAGAGAGAGAGAGAGAGGGGGGATGGGGAGGAGCCGAGGGGGGAGGAGAAGGGGACAGGGGGAAGGCGACCGGGGCCGGGTGGAGGAGGGAATGGTGGGGATGGGGACGGACGGAATCACCACGTTGCGGGTGCGCGGGCGAGCTGGCGCCGACCAATCCCAGCGCGCGGCACGCCCGCCCCACTTCACCCCAGATTTTTTTTCTCTCTCCCTCATTTCCCGTGATAGGAGCAGCAGCGCAGCGGGAGCAGCGGTGTTTCTCTCGGGCCTTTCGGCGGAATCAATCATGGAGAGCGACGGCGGGAGGCGGGCAGGTGGTGGGAATCTCTGGGCTAGGCTGCCAGGTGCGCGTGCATCGCGGCGTGGCGCGGTGAGCCGTGAGTAGGAATGAAAACTCAAGGGCAAGGGCAACCGTCGGTAAATCGAGTCGTTTCGTTTTTATTTTTATATTTTTTACTGGTAACGAAAATAAAATCAAAAATTCCGAAAACGGATATAGAAATAGATAGTGACGGAAACAGATTTGAAATGAAACGAGCGAGTACAAAAACGAAAACGAAAAATTCTACAAAAATATAGTGCATGATATATCCAGCCGTCCCAACTTGAATAATGTTTGGTCCTTGTGGACGAACACATCAGCCTGATAAATATTTTGAAGTGTGGCCATTTTAGAGCTAAACATGATTGAAAAATCAGTCCTTAGTGTGCCATCTTATAGACAATCAACAATCAAGCATGTAAAAACTCTCATTAACATCCTAAGTAGCGGCATGAAAAACAGTTGAATGAACAATGTAATAAAGTTGTTGATTAGAGACCGTCCAAACATTGTGACACTCCTCTTCAAATAAATTGTATCGTCTGAACTAAGATTGACATGAAAAAAAAATTTTTTTTTTTTGGCAGGAAGAGCAAGCCTCAGTGAGGGAGATAAAGTGGGATGCGCATAAGAAGTATTCAGAGGATCAACTGGAAACTGAGCATTAGTGTGCTGCAGAGCTGGAAGTACAAGTATCAGCTCTTAAGCAGCAGCTGCAAGAAGCTGAGATCCATTACAAGCTTTGTTAGGGGATAACAATCAATCTAGAGTGGTTCACATACATATAGTGCTCTCAAAAGTAATCATGCAATATTTGCATCCTGCAATAATGAATGATGTCTGGTTGCATAACCTTTAGGTGAAAGGTGGGGTTTTGAGTGCAGATTTCATGAATACGCTTGTGCTAGTCATTATTTTTCACTCATTATCTTCTGGTCATGATTAATCGGTGTTTAAGAAAATAAGAGAACATGCCAAAGTTGGGTTTAGTCTCATTTTTGCAGCCAACCAGATAAATATCCTTAAAAGAGCAAAATTTAACATACTTAGGTCCTGTTTGGTAGAGCTCCAGATCCTAGCTCCACCTGAAATCTGAAACTTGTAGGCTAAAATAAAGTGAATTAAGTTTATATTTTTGTATAAAATATAAACAAGATGGCCTATCTAAACACTCTTAATGTACCCATAGCTCTAGCTCTATGGTTCTGGTGGAGTTAGGAATACCCAGCTCCACCAGATCCACAGATCTGATTGAGCTCGAACCGTACCAAATATAGCCTTATACTGGGGATCTGGCGATATTGGGATATACTTAGTTAATCATAACTTTTCTGCACACTTTTCCAAATAACTTCAATAAGGTTTCAAATTTGCTCGCAATCCAAAAGAGCTCAACAACCCAAGCACGAAAAAAATCGTTACCTTATGAGTCACCGATAGGGGGAGGTGTGGTGGGGGGAGGCCATCGGTCGGCCGATGGGGGGGCGGCGGGGGCGCCGATCTAAGGTGGAGGGACTCGGTCAGGGGCACTGAGGACAAGAGTCGGGAGTCAGGAATCTCTCCTGAGGGCAATGGGAGTCTGGGGGCGGCGGGACTCCAGTCGGGAGTCGGGGGAGCTAGGGATGGGAGTCGAGAGTCTCGATTAAGGGCGACGGGAGTCTAGGGGCGGCGGGACTCTAATCGGAGTCGAGGGTGCCGGGGATGAGAGTCAGGAGGTCGGGACAGCCGAATGGAAGTCTCACCTTAGAGCATAGGGTAGTACTTAGTAGTTCACTCGATGTGCAATGCATGGGTCTTGGTGGGTTATGGGTTGGGCTTCAGCCTTCAATCCATTCAGAAATTCCAAATAAAATTATACGAAATTTTTGTTCCGTTTTCTTTTCCGTCAGAACTGACTCTCCCATTTTTGTTTCTATTTCCAAAAAAAATCCATTTCCGTACCAAAAGTTTTCATTTCCGTTTCCGAATAAAGGGTTCCGTTTCTGTTTTCCTTCAAAATGGTCGGAAAGTTTCCATTCTGTTGTCATCCCTAGACGTGAGCGAGCCCGCGCAGACGGGGAGAGATGGCGTCCATTTCGTTATTGTTACCGTGAGGTGTGAGCTAGTGCGCACTTTGGCAGGTGCGAGGCCTTTCTTAGCTAGCCTTGTAACCTTTTTTTTCCTTTTTACAAATCTAGCCTAGGTATGAATTTGTAAATTTGGCCCTCTCTTCAACCATGAAATGCACGATAGTCAATATCTATTATCTACTGCGCTCGGGAGAGTAGAATGTGACCGACGTCATGATAGGGCAAGGGAACGTGGGAGCGGGTGTAGGAAGGAGGGTGTTGCTGTTCTACTGATAACGTGGCAAGTGGAGCTCGAGAACCAGCTGTCACACTGGGTTGCACCATCCTCCCGTGCTCCAGTATCTACTCTAGCGATCCCTTGCCCTATTGCGACGCCGATCAACAAGTGATACGTGTCGCCTACTATGCTTCGGGGGAGGGGGAGAGGGCCAAATTTGTAAGTACGTGTGGGGGCTAGATTTGTAAAAAACACAGGATAGATAAGCGAAGGATTCGATGGATGCATCTTTTTTAGCGTGCTACGATGTTTGGAGTTGGATGCCTATGGAAGACTTGCCTTAATTGGTCTTTTTATAACTTTTTTTCAAATGTGACATCCGTATGAATAAAATAGTAAAAATAGCCTATCTCCAATCGTGGAAGCGCCAATAGGTGATACACATCATATGCCACGCTCGTGTATCGCATTAGGTGGTTAGATTAACAGTAGCCTAGCCAACCGCAGGCAATAGTTGGTGAACCAACCATGGCAGGCTTTAAAGTTCAAGCTCCATTAATTTGGTTTTGATATTAATGACAAATCTAATATTGAGACTAACTATTTTGATAATCATAATTTTAATTATTCTTAACTAGTAATTAGTGACAATCCTTATATTAGACTAATTCTTTTATTGAGTATATCTTTGATTAGTCTCATCTCATTGAAAAATGAAAAATCCAAGATATGCACTCGTATTCATTTTATGATATCTTATTGCATATTTAGGACTCAACTTAAAGGATGAATTCTTCCATTGCTTATACATTAAAAGATATGCATTATGTTTCCAACTTCATCCATATCATATAAATACACATATCTAGGGGAAGTCCACAATTTAACTTGATGTTTCAATAATATTGATCCATATCCTCTTGCCAAACAAAATATAGGATCAAGACTTTGAAATAATCATTTGAGTATATGTAGCTTGTGTAGTTATAGTATACTCATGTTAATATAGAATAAACTCAAATGCTATCTAAGATTGATTATGTGCATATTGATTCCAAGTTTAATTATTTATATGCATATATTTAATGGAGTTTATTCTATTGTTGATAGTGTTAAGAGTATTGATCCCTTTCCACCACTCCATATAAATTAGATCATTACTTTTAGATTCCATCGAATTGAGTATATGAAACTTGTATAGTTAATATATACTCACATCAATTTAAATAAAGTTTAAATTGAGTTTAGTTGTCTTTCAATCAATCAAAGAATGCTTCATCATGTGTTGATGATGTTTCTTAATTGGTTTAGGACAAGCAGAAAGTTCTTGAGTATAATGAAGCATCAGTTGCATCAAAATACTCAAGACACCTTTAAATCATTCAAATTGATTAGGGTTGTGCTCAATCGATAGTGATGGCATCCATTATGTGTTAATAGAGTGCAATTGATTATTGAGGCAACCGTGTTTGTTGGACTAACACTTTCAATGAGTTTGAAATAGGTAAAGTCCAAGATTGAGATAGATAAAAGGGACAAGTACATCATCGTGTGTTGATGAACGTCGAGAGAGTATCCCAAAGTAAAGTAAAGCTAAAGAAGGTTCTGAAAGGACAGGGATGTCGCCTAGAGGGGGGTGAATAGGCGTTTATAAAATTAAACCTTAATTATCAGCGGAGAGATATCGGACAATCCTACTTTGAATATCGGACTATCCGTTAATATCGGACTATCTGATATGCACAATCGGACTATCCGATCAAAGCGTGAGCAAAACAGGTTTATCACAAATTAGAGCTGGACAAGGGTAGGCAACAAATAAGTAGGAGGCTAGCTACAGCAGTTACTTCAAGACACGTTTAATCAAGGCAACAAGAAAAGATCAAAAATTCACTAGAAAAGTAGATCGAGCAAATTCAAGATTCAAAATTAAATACTAAAGCAAAAGTAAGAAGCAAACTTGGAGACGATGATTTTTCACCCGAAGTTCGGATCCTTGAGGATCCCACGTCTCCGCTGAGGCGTCGGTCACACACTTGAGCCGAGTCTCTTTCAACCCTTTTCCTCCCGGTGTTGCACAAATGCACTCGCCAAGTCATGGCTCGGTCACACTTGAGCCAGGGGTCTCTTTCAACCCTCTTCCACCCGGTGTTGCACAAATGCACTCGCCAGACTTCACTTCTTTGATTCCTTCCCTTGCGGAGGCGGAATCGGCCTTCACAAACTCCCACGGCCAACCACACAAAGCTTCGGTGGCTCGTAGGTGACCTCCTAGCCGTCTAGGAGTCCTCAACCTCCAAGAGTAACAAATGCTCACGAAGAACAAGCTTGGAGATGAAATCAAGTGCTCAAAGATCAACACTTCCTCAACACACACTCAACCTAACACCTCACTCCTCAGGCTCTTCCCAACCCTTCACACAAAAGGGGATCACTTAGATCTAAGGGTAAAGAGGTGTTTTAGGGGCTCAAGAACAAGGGTATGGCACCATAAATCAATATGGTTGCAGCCCCCCACAAATGGGGAAGGATGGGAGTTTAAATAGAGGCACCCAAAAACTAGCTGTTATGCCCTGGTCAGACACATATCGGACTATCTGATATTGAACATCGGACTATCCGATGTGTGTAAAACTCCAGATCGACTCCACCCGAAATTCAAATTCTTTTGAATAAAAAGCACAGATCGGACTTTCCGATATGGAACATCGGACTATCCGATGTGTAAATCTCAGATTTCCAAGAGAACATCGGATCGTTCGATATCAAACATCGGACTATCCGATATTTCCAGAGAGTACCCATTGTCAAAGATGTTTCAGAAATTTTCTAAGTCAACATCGGACTATCCGATTTCAACATCGGACTATCCGATAGTAATCGAAAGCAAATCGACCAAAACGAGCATAACTTTTGACTCCGGACTCCGATTTCAGTGATTTTGGACTCTATTGAAAGCTAAGAACAAGGGCTACACAACTAACAAGGTCTCACTACCCAAATCTCAAAGGATAAATACAGATTTCACCAAAAATCCAAAGGAGACCTACATCTTTCACTTTTCGGCACCACTAACACCACTCTCTCTCTAAATTTCACAAGGATGGATCACTTGAGCACTTGACACATCTAAAAGTCATTCGACGTCACATCCCTCTTAATAGTACGGTAATCCTTAGACTCAAATTCAAATGAGAAATCTATGTCTTACATTCAATTCGCATGACGTCTTCTCCGTGGATGAATGTGCATGATGTCTTTTACCAAATGATTGATGACATCTTCGCTTTGTCCAACTTGACTCGATTCACCTCATGAGACTCTCGTCCTATCGACCTTGACTTGATCATCCTCTCTGACGATCTCCACGCCAGTCGATCTTGACTTAGTCCTCGCCTCTTGGTGACACCGCCGTCTTGTTGACCTCGGCTTAACGATCATCCTCCAAGATATCTTGGTCATCATACACACGGGACCTAATTCTTTCCAAACCACTCATGAAAGACATTAGTCCCAAAACTCAAGAGATATAAATGAGTTGATATTTGAGCATTTGATTACCACAAGTGTTTCATATAAAGAAGCACAATAAAACTGGAAACACTTGACACAAGAAATGTTCTCTACTAAGTGCGTCATGATGAATATGTAATTGATCTATATGCACTAGAGAGATGCTTGCTAATATGATTAATCAATTAAATCATGACAAGGATCACAGTCTTCACTTAAATGGAGCACATGATAGAATATACACGAATTGTACATGTGCAAATAATATTTGAAATAAGAGTAAATATGTGATCCAACTCTAGATTAAACTTCACTAGGAGAGGTGCATGAGAAGATACACAACTAAGACATGCATGCACCAAGTTAATCTATAGCAATGTGAAGTTTAACTCTAGTTAATACATGCATACTAAAAGCAAAGCACATAATGAACTCAAATGAATATATATGCACAAATAAATATGACTTGAACCAATGTGCATATATATAATCAACATGTTACTTGGAGTTCACTATGCATTTGCACAAGAGGAATGCAATAACAAATATAGAAGGGATACCGAGATTGCATACCTTATTTTTGCTTACCTATCCCACTTGATTTTCCTCTAAATAGATGAGACTAATACTCAATCTTGGCAATAAACATGTTAGTCTCATAGCAATATAATCATATTAGAGGTTTGTCATTTGTTAAGCAATAAGTTAAGCATTTACACAATTATATAGATTGTCACTATATGCGTTTGTCATTAATCACCAAAATAACATAAGTGCCTAGATGCACTTTCAGGTTCATCATGTGTTGATAAACAAGAAGAAAGGATCTGGCTTGGAGAGGAGAAGATGGAAATCATAAAAACTCCAAGTGTATGTGCTAGAGGTAAAGGTATAACTAGCTAAGGCTAAGAATGTGTTTCTAGTCTTTTACTGGTCTCGGTGTTTGGATGGGAGACCGGGTTGCTAGTATAGGTTGCCGTACTATTAAGAGAGGTCGACTCTTATAACTTGAGCTTCATCATGTGTTGATGAACTTAATTCAGTTCGCTCTAGCTCACTCTCTTATTTGGTTTTTGTATGAGCGAAGAATTTGCATGTGTTGCAAATAAGAGAGCTCATGCTTACTTCTTATTGAATCTTAATCGATTTAGTTTTTACACGGAGCTATGGATTTGCATGTGTTGCAAAAGGGAGATACCTCATGTAATTTGGTTTATGTGGTTTTTGTATGGAGCTAAGTTTTGCATGTGTTACAAAATGTGAGAGCTCATGCATGAAGTTTTAGCTTGTGATTTGATCATGTATTATTCATCACAAGGCTAAGTAAAATAATGATTTGTGTTTGCAAATGTGTTTTTGCAAAATGTTGATTTGTTATTTGCAAATATGTTTTGAAAATAAGCTAGAGTTTATGGGTTTCGATTCTAGAGTATGTGTTGGCGTTTGCAAATGTGTTTTGCAAAGTGTCGGGACCATGTGTTGATCCTTACATAGCTAAAGGATTGATATTATAAGTTTTCGGTTTATTTGCAAATGTATATTTGTCGGTGTTTCGTATGACCGGCAGGTAAATTTGTAAGTATAGGGGATCGCGCGCCCCCTCTCCTCGAATGGTTAGGCTAACGAAGCCTCGGATGAACACTGGATCGGGCTGAGGAGTCTCAGATTTATACTGGTTCGGGCCGAACGTCCCTACTTCCAGTTTGTGGCGGAGGATCTCGTTGATCGGGGTATGGCGGATTACATGCGAGGACTAAGGACAGGCCCTTAGCGCTCGTCTGCGTGGGTGAGCTCGGGAGCTTCGTCCGACCGCCCTGGTCGGGGGAGCGAGCCGGATGCTAAAGGGACGGAGGGAGTTTTCTGTTTCGTGAAGAAGAAAGCGAGCTAGCCCCCCGATAAAGATCCCACCTCTCCTTATATAGGCGAAGAGAGCAGGTTACATGAGGCTTGGGAGAGAAGAGCGACTAGGGCGCACTATCCTTGATGATCGGGTTTGCGATCTTCGGAGTTGACAGGTCCCTGTGTGCGTCATGATGGTTTAGCAGGTTCACCCAGCTATGTCCTATCGGTAGGGCTAGCTGGCGATGCTTTGTTGGGAAGGCGTGCTTCTGTCCTCTGTGCGCTTGTCGGCGTAGGGGCCGTGGGCGCGTCAGCGCGTTGCTGCGAACGCATATCCCCGCTCGGCTGCTTCGTTCAGACGGGGGTTGTCCCATTTCGAGGTCGATCGATGACGTGGCCGGAGCTGCTGAGACGGGATTTCGCCAGGGTCCCACCAACGACCGGGTCGGAGGATGCCTGCACTCTCGTCCTGCGGTCGGGTAGGAGCGTTCGGTGGCCCCGACCCGAAGCCCGACTGTAGGCCGCAAGGAGTCCGACCCGTGGCCGGATCGGCGCGCTCCGCAGACCGCGTCATGGGTGAAAGATCTCTCGTAACCTGATCAAGACCTTGCTGTGAGGTACCTCTAGTATCGATGTTCGTCAAGAGCCGGGGCCGGCCGTGACGCGGGCGTTCCGGATGGACCCTTCGACTTCTGTAACATATCTCCTTCGTAGACGCGGCGACGCCTCGACTTCCCATGCCTTCTTTAACTTGGGCCTGCTCGGCTTCCGCGCGCCGAACGTTTATAAGGTGACGCGGAAGCGAGGATCGGAGTAGCCGCTCTCAGTCTAGGTCTTGGATCTCCCCGGGACGCTCGGAGGTTGCAATGGCTTCTTCTCGGTCACCCTCCGCCGGCTGCGGACGTCTGCCGATGGTTTTTAGTTTCGGGGACGGGGCGCCGCTGGCGCCCACGGACAAGGAGGCCTTCCTTGCGGAGCTCTGGGAGGACTTCGACCTTGCCATGGCGGAAAGGGCGAGGCTCGACGCCGTCGATCGCGACGCCGCCGCTGCTGTTGACGCGTTGATCGGCGTCATCCCAAAGCTTGCCAAGGCGAGGGACGCCCTTGTTCGGGCGGTCCGGAGCGTGCTCGGCGCCTAGCTCTTCTTGTTTTCTTGCTTGTTTCTGCCCTCCACCGATTTTTGGGAGACAATCAGTGGTTCGGTGTTGCCCCATACCCTGTTTGAACGCGGTCGTCTTTGTGCTTGCTTGGGGCTTCTTATTCTTGCGACCCCTTCGATGTTTCTGACCACGCCACAGAGTAGTGGGTTTCGTCATGTAGCGCGGGATCCGCCTAACTGGGTCAATCCTTTTCGTCCGGGCGAAGCCTTTGGTGAAGTTTCGAGCCCCGAGTAGATCGAAGAACTGGTCGGGGGGTTATTCGGGTCAGACGAGTCCGACCGACTTGGTCGGAGGGGTCCGGCTCGACGCTGAGCCGGTCAGGATAGACGCCTAGTTGCCTTGCGTAGAGTTCCAGTTTTCAAACGCTGGTTTTACGTCACAGCCGGACGCTGCCGTGGTCGGCGGCGAGGTCCAGATGCCTTCGCGAGAGGTTCCGGCTCCCGAGTGCTTGTTTAACGTCGAAGCTAGACGCGGCCGTGGTCGGCGGGGAGGTCCGGATGCCTTCGCGAGAGGTTCCGCCCCGAGTGCTTGTTTAACGCCGGCTAGACGCGCCGTGGTTGGCGGGAGGTCCGGATGCCTTCGCGAGAGGTTCTGCTCCGAAAGTGCTTATTTAACGCCGGTTGACGCGCCGTGGTCAGGCAGGAGGTCCGGATGCCTTCGCGAGAGGTTCCGCCCCGAGTGCTTATTTAACGCCGAATCGACTCGGCGTGGTCGTCGGGAGGTCCGGATGCCTTCGCGAGAGGTTCCGGCTCCCGAGTGCTTATTTAACGTCGAAGCTGGACGCGGCCGTGGTCGGCAGGGAGGTCCGGATGCCTTCGCGAGAGGTTCCGGTTCCCGAGTGCTATTTTTACGCCATAGCTGGGTGTGTTAGTGCTATTTTTACGCCGTAGCTGGGCGTGTTAGACGTGCTGGTTTAACGCCGGAGCTAGGCGGGGGGCATCCATCTCGAGTCCTCGTCGGGTGAGGTAATCTGCGAGAGGAGAGGCCACTGTCGATCCCACGTATACGCCCCGTCCGCAGGTGTGGGACCTGGAGGGGGTGAGCAAAACGCGTGTTTGCCTACGTCGGCCGAACACCATGCTCGTGGAGCTATAAACGGGTTATCCAAGTGGGCCCTGGAGGTCAAGCGACCTCCGAGCGGACGATCCCTGCGTCGGGTATCCGACCCGCTGGGGGCGACCCATAAAAAACCTTTCTTTACTCAATCCGTGCATCGACCCCGAGCCGTCAGAACTCCGGGCGCACTGGGTCGCGCCCTTCGAGGCTCCATGAGAGTTTGAAGTATGGTCTCGGGCCTGAGCTAAGGCGATTGGGTCGTCCGCCAACCCAACTAAAGACCCACCGAGGGTTCACCTCAAACTCGCCCCTCGCTTGTTTACGCCGGCTGGGCAAGGATCCATCCGGTGGATCTCGCCTTTGGGACCCACTGCCAGTCTTATTCGTCAGAGCATTCAAGCCTTCTCGCCACCTCGTGGGTCGCGAAGGCTCGGTGGGCTTTTCTCTCCTGCTCTGGTCGGTTTGAGCCGACCGAGGCGAGATTAAGTCGCGGGCGTTTCGCGGAGTGATACTCGACATCCTCGCAAGCATTTAATGTGCGCGGGAATTAAAATGCGAACGAAACGATCGGGGCGGCATGTCTTCCGACGGCTTGTCGCGGCGTCGCGACGGACACGTGATGCTTGGGTCGATAAACGACCGGTTGATGTGTGTCCGCTTGCATGCGCTTTAATAGGTGCTCAGAATTTTGAGGTAATGGGGGCGTGTCGTTTCCATCCTTCGACACCGCCGCTCCTTGCCTTCGCGATTTCGATCTGCGAATGTCATGGATCGGGTCGAAAGGGTTACCATCGTGGGGGGAACCAAATAGCTATTCGGATCATTATGCTGGTCCGATTCCCATCCTCCGTGCTTTCTAGGGATGACGAACAACCAACGACCGTGGCTTAGTGAAAGTGCATCTAGGCACTTATGTTATTTTGGTGATTAATGACAAACGCATATAATGACAATCTATGTAATTGAGTAAATGCTTAACTTAGTGCTTAACAAATAGCAAACCTCTAATATGATTATATTGCTATGAGACTAACATGTTATTGCCTAGTTGAGTATTAGTCTCATCCATTTTGAGGAAAATCAAGTGGGATGGTTAAGCAAAGATAATGTATGCAAGTTTAGTATCTCTTCTATATTTGTTATTGCATTCCTTTTGTGCAAATGCATAGTGAACTCCAAGTAGCATGTTGATTATATATATGCATATTGGTTCATGTCATATTTATTTGTGCATATATATTCATTTGAGTTCATTATGTGCTTTGTTTTTAGTAGGCGTGTATTAACTAGAGTTAAACTTCATATTGCTATAGATTGACTTGGTGCATGCATGTTCTAGTTGTATATCTTCCCATGCAATTCTCTTAGTGAAGTTTAATCTAGTGTTGGATCACATATTTACTCTTATTCCAAATATTAGTTGCACATGTACAATTCGTGTATATTCTATTATGTGCTTCATTTAAGTAAAGACTGTGATCCTTGCCATTATTTAATTGATTCATCATATCGGCAATTATCTCTCTAGTGCATATAGATCAATTACATATTCATCATGATGCACTTAGTAGAGAACATTTCTTATGTCAAGTGTTTCTAGTTATATTGTGCCTCTTTATATGAAACACTTGTGGTAATCAATTTATTCATATCTATTGAGCTTTTGGGACTAATGTCTTTCATGAGTGGTTTGGAAAGAATTAGGTCCCGTATGTGTATGATGACCAAGGTATCGTGGAGGATGATCGTTAAGCCGAGGTCAACAAGACGGCGGTGTCACCAAGAGTTGAGGACTAAGTCAAGATCGACTTGGCGTGGAGATCGTCGGAGAGGATGATCAAGTCAAGATCGATAGGACGAGAGTCTCATGAGGTGAATCGAGTCAAGTTGGACAAGGCGAAGATGTCATCAATCATTTGGCAAAAGACATCATGCACATTGCATCCACGGAGAAGACGGCATGCGGATTGAATGTAAGACTTAGATTTCTCGTTTGAATTTGAGTCTAAGGATTGCCGTACTATTAAGAGGGATGCGACGTCGAATGACTTTTAGATGTGTCAAGTGCTCAAATGATCCATCCTTGTGAAATTTAGAGAGAGAGTGGTATTGGTGGTACCGGAAAGTGAAAATTGTAGGTCTCTCTTGGATTCTTGGTGAAATCTGGATTTATCCTTTGAGATTTGGGTAGTGAGACCTTGTTGGTTGTGTAGCCCTTGTTCTTAGCTTTCAATAGAGTCCAAAATCACTTAAATCGGAGTCCGGAATCAAAAGTTATGCTCGTTTTAAATTCTGTCTTGAGTCCATCCGGAGTATCCGGGGTTAAGTCCGGAGTATCCAGGTTGGTACTCTCGGTTAGGTCAATCCAGAGTATCTGGATGATTCCGGAGTATCCGGGGTATTTGTCCGGAGTATCCGGACTTTGCGCAGTTCAAACGGCTAGTTTTTTGGAGACCTCTATTTAAAGCCCTTTCTTCCCCATTTGAAATGTGGCCGTTATTCTGCAGCTTTGAGGGGTTCTCCTCTTGTTCTTGAGCCCCCTAAACACCCCTCTACCCTTAGATCTAAGTGATGCCCTTTGTGAGAAGGGTTGGGAAGGGTTTGAGGAGTGAGGTGTTAGGTTGAGTGAGATTTGAGTTGTTTGAGCACTTGATTCCATCTCCAAGCTTGTTCTTCGTGAGCATTTGTTACTCTTGGAGGTTGAGGACTCCTAGACGGCTAAGAGGTCGCCTACGAGCCACCGGAGCTTTGTGTGGTTGGCCGTAGGAAGTTTGTGAAGGCCGGATTCCGCCTCCGCAAGGGAAGGAATCAAAGAAGTGAAGATCGGCGAGTGTATTTGTGCAACACCGGAGGAAGAGGGTTGAAAGAGACCCTGCTCAAGCGTCCAAAGGAGTTGAAACCGGAATGCATTTGTGCAACACCGGAGTAAGAGGGTTGAAAGAGACCCCGACTCAAGTGTGACCGAGCCGCCTCAACGGAGACGTAGGATCCCCTCAAGGATCCGAACTTCGGGTGAAAAATCATCGTCTCCAAGTTTGCCTCTTACTCTTGTTTTAATATTTGATTTTGAATATTGAAATTGCCCGATCTACTTTTCTATTGAGCTTTCCGCTAGATCTCTACTTGTTCTAAGTACCTGGTAGTATTTAGAATTTTCATGTTCAAGTAGTTTGATTAAAAATTGAAGAGATTAAAAAGGAAAAATTTTCATCTCGAGGTGCCCAACCCGGAGTATCCGGACATTTAACCCGGAGACTCCGGATAGGTGAAGTTTAATCCAAACCGAAGGGGTTAATCCGGAGACTCCGGACAAAAACCCCGGATAGTCCGGACATACCGGAGTATCCGGAGTAAAAGCTCGGATAGTCCGGGCTGATACCCTCTGGATTGTTTTATCCCGCTGTGATTTAGTTTTAAATTTATTATTCGCCTATTCACCCCCCTCTAGGCGACATCCCCTGTCCTTTCACTTAGGAAACCACGGGGGTCATATAAGCGCGGGTCGTCATGTTGTCGTTTTTAGGAAAGCTCGGATAATGAGGAGTTCGCTTGCACTCGCCGCGGGGCCGGAATGTTCCCGACCGGCCAAAGATCGTACCGCACGGGTGTTCCCTTCTCCCGTGAAGCGTTATTTTAGCAACCGTAGCTACCGGGCGAGGCCGTAAGCGCTGGTCGGAGGACTACCGCTGGGGAGGATCGATGGCGACCGGATTGCCCGACCCGCGTGAGTGTAAGAACCTTGGGTATAAGCTGCTCATCCACACTTGCGCGGGAGAAGAGTGTTTCCGACCGACTAGGGGTCGCTCCGCATGGGTATTTCCTTCTTCCACAGAGTACTACTTCGCAACCGTAGCCGCTGGGACGTAGGTCGTAGTGCTCGGGCTGAAGGGACTACCGTTGGGGAGGACCATATAGCCGACCCGGTCACCCGACCCGTGAAAGTGTGTGAGCTTGCAGCCCCCGAGCGATATGTGGGGACCGAGCTTATGATCACTACACAGCGCTCGGACCCGAAGTGGAAAACGGATGCAAAAGAACTTGTAAGGGAAAGATTGCCTTATCTTTTTTTTGGATGCGGGAGGTGTCGTGGCGGTTCTGGCTCGCCTTTTCCCGGTGCGGTTTGTCCAGTGGCCGAAGTTGAAGGGTCGTGCCGTGATGCGCCACAGGAGGGACGGAGAGAGCGCCACGCCGCTCAAGGCGCCGGTTAATGTGCGACTGTGGCTACTTACCGCTTTTGAAAAGATCGCACGAGCATCTGGGGCCGCCACTTTTTTTCGTCGCTTCGCTTTTCACCCCTTCCCGCCTTTTTGTCCCAAGACAAGAGAGGAGGAGTGAGAATCTCGAATTCAGTAGAATGGCCGACGGCAGCTGATGACCGGATGGCTGGGAACGGAGGGTACATTGCGGGCTGCGGCCCCGACGTTAAGAGGCCCCGCTCGACGCCGCCTCCCAGATCGCGACGGGGATGAGGTCACGCCCCTCGCTGCCCTTCCGTGATAGGATTCCTCCACGGTAAGTCTTGACCGTCGGCCGGGTGGTTTCTGATTTCGCTTTTACCGACGTCGGGCGTTTTCCTTTTTCTCTCAAGACCTCCGCATGCGTCGGTCGGCCGTCACGGCCCGCGACGGGGACGGACATGTGGCGCGGCTTCCGATGTCCCTCCGATCGCTCCGGGTCACCCTCCTTTGGCGGCGGCCCGGACGACGGATCTGTCGATGACTGGCGCTACTGAGGCCTCTTAATGCCCATATTACGAGGGCTACTTCCCTAGCGGCGGAGGCGGCGCAGCAGCGAGCCCTCGCCCGCGCCGCGCGAGAGGAGCTCGCTAAGAAGCGCGAGGAGACGCAGTCGCAGCGGGCTCGAGCCGAGGCCGCCGAGACCGAGCTGGCCGCCTCGCTGAAGAGTCTGCGGCCTCGCGGCGAGGCCCTTCGCTTATGCTTCACCCGCCTTCGAGAGCATAGGGAGGAGCCTGGCCGCTTGGGGTGAGGCCGAGGAACCATCGAACCATACTCGACGGGTATGCCCGCTGGCTCACCCAGCGGCCGACGCCGCCGACCGGCCGAGCCTTACGCGAAGCTCCTGCTCATGAGGGCGGAGGGTCGCCGCCGACGTCGCGGAGCACGTGGCTGCCTCGCTGCGCCGGCGCGATGCTACCTTCGACCATGGCGGCGTCCGCCGGATCGAAGAGACGCGAGCCCTATTCGAGCCAGTGGCGAGCGGCACGAGAAGGTCATGCATAGGGGGCGTCGTCATGAGCAGCGACGGCTTGGATGGTGATGACGCCTCCGGCTAAGGAACCTGCTGGCGCCTCCACTTTCTTTTGTTTTTGTGTGGTGCGATGTTTTTTGGACATCTTCCATGATATCTTGCCTCTTTCCTTCATGAATAACGCCCGCCGAATCACCATAGCCCTTAGGAGCCGCGAGAGCAGCCAGAGCGTAGGTCCCAGCGCTGCAATATCACCATCTGGATCTTCAGGTCGAACGGTGGCGAGTTGGGGAACGTTCATAGCGGTGAAGGGTCCTCCCCACGGGGATCCTTGGAGTGGCGTAGCGGCTGCAGACACCCCTTTGGATGGTGAAGTCGAGGAAGGTGAAACGAGCTCCGCTCCTGACACGAACACGTCGTCGAGTTCGCGCCGTCGTTGGTGAAGAAGACCATCGGGGAGAAAAACGGGAATCCGGAGATCACGGAGATGACGCGCAGAGCCCCCTACCTGGCGCGCCAACTGTCGGTGTTTCGTATGACCGGCAGGTAAATTTGTAAGTATAGGGGATCGCGCGCCCCCTCTCCTCGAATGGTTAGGCTAACGAAGCCTCGGATGAACACTGGATCGGGCTGAGGAGTCTCAGATGATCTTCGTTCGGGCCGAACGCCCCTACTTCCAGCCAGGCGAGGATCTCATTGATCGGGTATGGCGGATTACATGCGAGGACTAAGGACGAGCCCTTAGCGCCGTCTGCGTGGGTGAGCTCGGGAGCTGTCCGACCACCTGCCTGGTCGGGGGAGCGAGCCGGATGCTAAAGGGACGGAGGGAGTTTTCTGGTTCGTGAAGAAGAAAGCGAGCCAACCCCCCGATAAAGATCCCACCTCTCCTTATATAGGCGAAGAGAGCAGGTTACATGAGGCTTGGGAGAGAAGAGCGACTAGGGCGCACTATCCTTGATGATCGGGTTTGCGATCTTCGAAGTTGACAGGTCCCTGTGTGCGTCATGATGGTTTAGCAGGTTCACCGAGCTATATCCTATCGGTAGGGCTAGCTGGCGATGCTTCGTTGGGAAGGCGCGTCATTCTCCTCAGGCGCTTGTCGGGGCAGCGTGGCGTATCTCAGCGTTGCTTTATGGCGAACGATATCCCCGCTTCTACCGCTTGCTCAGACGGGGTTGTCCCATTTTGAGGTCGATCGATGACGTGGCCGGAGCTGCTGAGACGGGATTTCGCCAGGTCCCGACCAGCGACCGGGTCGGAGGATGCCTGCACTCTCGTCCTGCGGTCGGGTAGGAGCGTTCGGTGGCCCCCGACCAAGCCCGATCAGAGGCGCAAGGAGTCCACCTGTGGCGAATCGGCGACTCATGAGCCGCGTCATGGGTGAAAGATCTCGTGAACCTGATCAAGACCTTGCTGTGAGGTACCTCTAGTATCAGTATTCGTCAATATTGCAAATGAGTTGTGCTTAATTTGATATTAGAGCATGGGATTAAAATTTGTAAAATTATTTTAGTCATGAGTTGATCATCACATGGCTCAATATTTAATCTTAGTGACTCTTTCTAGATTGTAGTAATGCTCTTGATCAAATCTATGTTAGAGATTTCGTAAAATCAGATTTTAGACTTGAATGACTACATTGGAGTCTTTATTTTTTTATATTTAAAAATATATATAGTTGTTTAAATCTTAAAAATAGTTGGAGATTGTATCCCTCTTGATAAGCTTCGTATAGAGCCAAAGATCACCTAAATCGGAGTTTGGAGTAAAAAATTATAGCCATTTTAGTCGATGTAGTAGCAATATGACCGCCCTAAGACCAGTCATACTGCCCCTATTCCAGTATGACCGAACCCTAGGCGGTGTGAAAATTTCAGAGAAGGGTTTTCTTTGTTTTTTTGAAGGCCGGTGCTATCAGGGTGTGAGCAGTAGTACCGGTGAGTGGTATGATGGCCCCATGTCCGGTATGGCCGGACTTTTTGTGTAACGGCTAGGTTTTTCTAGCCATTGGACCAAAGGCCGGTCATACCGGCCCTAGGGTGATATGACTGGGTTTTCTACGACTTTTTGCCCATTTTGCCCCCCAACGGCTAGTTTTTCTTGTGGATGCTATGAAAGGAGCCTTAGGAGCTAGCATTTGATGTGGTTGGGCTTTTAGAGAGTCTATTGCTTTTTGCAATTGAGTTGTGCATGTGTTGCACTATCTAATTTGGTTTTTGAGCTAAGAGTGAGATCTAATTGCATGTGTTTCAATTAGGAGAGGATTGAAAGTCTCATGTGCATGTGTTACACTTAAGAGAGTTTTGTGTATGTGTTGCACTCAGTGATCGCCATTGTACATGTGTTGTACCTGGCGGAGCTCAAACTAGAGGGTTTGACTTGTTACTCTTGCTGTTTACCGACACCTAGATGGTGTGTGAAGGCGTCGTGCGCGGTGACCATCTCAAAGAGATTGTGAGAAGGCCCGGCAAAGTTGTAAAGGTCAGAGCTCACCTACCCGGAGAGGAAAAGAAGTACCACTAGTGAAATCGTGGTGGGTACTCAATTCGTGGATCCAGTCCAAAGTGATTTGGGCTAGCCTCAACGTGGATTAGGGGAGACTGGCAAGTCTCCGAATACCACGATAAAATATCGATGTATCTCTTTGTGGTTGCTTGTAATTATTATTTATATTGCTGCAATTTAAATTTCTAGAATTAAATTGCTTAATTGTCTTTAGGATTGCATATTTTTATTAGAGATACAATTAGCTAGTGCAATTAGCGAGCCTAGTTGACTTAGGCTTAATTGTGAAAACCTTAGTTTATCACTTCTGCATTGATTTTTGTTTAGGTTTTGACATAAGGATAAAAAGGCGAGATTTTAACTAATCATAGAAGAAATTTCTAAAGCTGCCTATTCACCTCCCTCTAGTCGGCATCCTCGATCTTACAAGGCTTGCTGCCACGCACCCCGACTCGGCAGGCAAGTGCCAAGCACCATGGGCGTGGTAGTAGTTACCAATGACAGTGCAATAGAACCTACTGTGACAGCCTTGCCACGTTGCCCTAGCTCGGCATGATGATCCACTGCGGTTGCTGTTTTGCCATGCCCTCAACCTTCTGATACGATACCCGAGCATGATAGGTGATGTAACAGCCCAATTTTCGTTACCTTGGTAAGTGAGGCTTGTCATGCTAACATTTTCCATAATGTCATTACATCCGGATTTAATTATACTCATACAAGTGTTAGGACATTCATTTTGCATAAAAGAGGGAGTTGCAAAATCCTAACAATCACTTTTCCAAACTGCACACATGTTATTTCACCTTACTCAATGACATGTGGGCCATGTTTGTAAGAGAGAGGAGAGTAGGCTGCACATACCTACCATATCAATTCTCACTTTACTCACCTCTACCCACCTACCTAACTAGTCTATGACACATGGGACCTACTTTGCCTAGGAAATTGTGGCTGCACATCCATTCCATGTCTTTTCTCACTCAAACCACCCATACCCACCCTTTTACTTACCCTATGACTTGGGGACCCAGCCCCACATGTAAGGCATGAGTGGGCAGCCTATATAAGGCCTAAACCTTGGTTTCTCCTCCCTTTTCCTGCTCATTTCCTCATCCAAACTCTGCAGAAACAGCAAGCGGCTCCTTCCTCACCTCTTGCCATTCTCCCCACAAATCTCCTCCAAAACTTGAGTTTGAGTTTGTGCATGTTACACCACCTTGTGGCCAAGGTCAAGAGCTTCAAATCCATCCAAGTGGATTCTTGAGGCATCAAGTTTTGGGTGAGTGGCAATTGATTTTTCATTCCTCCATGTTCAAATTTTGGCCATTGTGACTCATTTCTATCTTTTCCATGGAATCCATCCTCACACTTTGAATCGGGTTGCATGTCGTATGGAAGCTTGAGGAGGAGGTCTAGTAGCTACTGCAAGCACGAGCAAGTAAGGGCATTGTCGTCTACACGGCTAGGAAGAGGCGAACCGTGAAGAACCCAGCATTGTGACATTTTTCATCATCCACTCGCCGAAACCAACACCCACCAAGTGCTAAAGCAACCCCATAGTGGTAAGATCCCACCCTAGTCCACCCTTTTTAAGTCCTAGTGCATTGCTATGAAGTTTAAAAGCCAATAGCAAAACAGTGCTTTTGAAACAGATCGCTTCATTTGACACTCGGGATTTAACCGGATACTCGAGGATTTAATCCGGATAGTCCGGGATTTAATCCGGATAGTCCTGGATATGGTAGAACAGGCGGGCATCGAGAGGTCACCGGACACTCGGATTTAATCCGATACTCCGGGCATTTAATCCGGATAGTCCGGGGATTTAGTCCGGATACTCCGGATATAATTCAATAAAAACTTTAGGACTTAAACTTTTGACGCAAAACTCAATTAGTATTTTCATATTGCCATTAGTACTACCCATCATGAGCATTTCATGCATCTTTTAATCATATGCACTATTTGAATCTTTGTTTGGTGTTTATGGATTTGGATTTTCTCACTAGGTGTTGACGTTTCGGAAGGCACTCCCGAGTACGACTACGTCTACGAAGTCAAGAACGAGCAGCAAGGCACTACTTTACTCCTTGACCATGATTGCTCTACTATTTTGACTCTTACATTTTGAACTTATTTTATCGGATGCATGCTTACTTTCAATTACAATTATGTTTGGGTAGAAATTCGTAGCTATTACCACATTGTGATGTTATCCCCTTATCATGTTCTTTCCATGTTTCCATTGTCGCCCTAGATGGTTGGTTTACTATTATTGTATATGGGTTCGTGCCAATTGCTTAGCCATGCTTAGAACATCGTTAGAAATCGCGATAGATGGACTTAATCCATCGGTCGCAATGATTGAGAATTATTATGATGATGTTGATTTTACTTATTGATCAATAAGGAGAGATATTAGTTAAGGACCCTAAGGATTAAATCCTGGTGACGTCTTTTTGAGTAACTATCGTGCGAACCACACGCCGTTTATGGGACCGACGTAACCAAGTACTTGTGTATGACTAGGGTATGTAAACCATGTGCACTCGGAGTTCCTTGAGCTTAGTGGAGCGTCAAGGAATGTCCGCGAATTCCTTGGGCTTGGTGGAGCGCCAGGAAGGTCCCTGAGTCCCTCGAACTTTGTTGAGTTGGGGATGTCCAACAACGGGTGTACTCCTTGATCCACACACACCGTTAATCGGGCACGCGGATCAAGGGTCACAATCATCCGGATGGTTTAGATACACTACCATGCATATCGGAAAATGGTTTGTCACGTTCACCTCTACCGACACATCTAAGGAAATGTGTTAATAGCTTGGCTCACGAGTGTGACGTGTCGTGTGGGTAAAGTCGCACCTCTGCAGAGTTTAAACTATTCAATAGCCGCGTCCATGGTTAGGGCGATCATCACGATTTGTCACCACTTTGGGCGAGTATTAAGGACTTGGTAAGAATGGGATGGGAGTGGGAAAAGACATGAGTATTGGAGTACTCGTGTGTGTAGTCGAACATGAGCGATGGAACTCATGGTTCGGAGAATGCTTGAAGGCATGAGATAAATGTGATTGTGATGATGTTATATTATGTATTAGAATTTGCAAATGTTCTTAAATGCAATTCTTTTCAATCTATACATGTTTATGATTGATTCTAAATATTGCTTTATGCTGAAATTGCCATTTTGCCTTCCTTTGATGTAGCAACCACATGTAGTTAGAAACCAGCATTCAACTTATATTATTGTGCGAGTACATTCTTTGTACTCAATCGGATTGTCCACTTGTCAGGGTGAGGATGAGGCGCTGCGGGATTTTTACGGCGATTTCGACAATTCTAACGTTTAGTCGCCGTTCTTGCCCTAGTTGGTTGCCTGAGGGTTTGGGGGCATGCCATGCTGGCCCTTTTGTTGTTTATCTTATGTTTTCCGTTGCTACTTGATGTAATAACTTTAAATATGTCGTTATGGACAGCAGTCCTACTTTTGGTATGTAATAACGTTTATGCTTCCGTTAATTATGTATGTGTTGTGATGTCAACTGTTGGATGAGAATGCTCGTGTTGGCGAACTATCCTGGGACCAACACGGGTATAATCACGGGACGTCCGAGGTTCCCTTGATTCACTTGAGATATGCCACGCATTTGGGTGAATCAGTGGAGTCCCGGGGATGGTTCCCCACAGGTGACACACACCTGCATTGCTTCCACGGTTTGAAAGTGTGCTATTTTTTATGAATTTATTTGTAAGGAAGCTAGGCTTGTAAAGAAAAATACGTGAGAGCTAGAGAAGCTAAGGACCTATTTAGGGTAGCTGTAGCTTTTTTGAAAAGTTACCTTTTGGCTTTTTTGAGCTGAAAAGCGACCGTAGCTTTTTATAAGAGGTTGTTTCACAAATAACTAATTTTTTTAGCAATAAACTACAAAATTAGGTCAACTTGGCTTTCATATTTTAGCTCTTGCTAGTTATATATGGCTTTTAGCTTATACCAAAAATTGCTGAAAAACTAGAGTGTTTAGTTTTTCAAAAGCTAAAGTTGGTTTAAGCTTCAAAAATGGTCTAAGGGCTTGTTTAGGGGAGCTGTAACTTTTCTGAAAAGCTATTTTTTTGGGTTTTCTGAGTTGAAAAGTGGTTGTAGCTTTTATAAGAGACTGTTTAATAAATAGCTAATTTCCTTAGCAATGAGTCTGCAAAGAGTCGTCCACTTTTTGCAAATTATATATGGCTTTTAGCTTATATCAAAAGTTGCTTAAAAGCTAAACTATTTGGAGAGCTTACCAATTTTTAAAAATCAAACCGGTTTTAAAACCAAACAGGGTCTAAGTCTTCGTACCCAAGAATTAAAATCTCACCGAAATTTCATGAGATCTTGGTTTCCGAACGTGGATGAATTTTGAAATGTGGCCAGAGAAAAAAAATCAAAAAAAAAATAAATTGCTACAGAAATCTCAACGGGATCTCACCAAATCTCGTCGAGATCTCAGAATTTTTGACCGATTTTTTACTTTTTTTGACTGGATTTGGTCTAATAACCCCTAAGTAAGTCATCTCCTATGAAAATTTGTTGAAAAAAAATGAATTTTTAAGATATTTTTTAAAAACTATAGAAACACTGTGAGATTTTTATAAAATTGTACATACTTTATTATGATGTTAAAAATTTATGGTACTATCATAAGAAGTGCAGGATCATACACAAAAAGTTTCAAATAATTGAACTTCATTTGTTATCTTTAAAAAATGAAAAATAGAATGAACATAATTGGGATAGTAATCTTGTCAGAATTTTATAAATTTTCTTGAGTGTGATTATGATCCAAAATTTTTATGAGAGCTTAATAATTTTCTCATTACCATTCTCTAAAATTTTGAAAAATTTAAACTTTTTTGTTTGCTCAATCAAATCTATATATGCATTGAACTTTATTTGTTATATTTCAAAAATCAAAAAAAGAAAAGAACAAAAATGGTACAGTGCACTTGTAAGAATTTTATAAATTCACTGGAAGTTGATAATGGTTCAAAAAATTTTATAAGATCTTAAGAATTTCCTTAAAACTCTTCTGCAAAATTTTCAAAAAATTTAAACCTTTTTTATTATTAAACCAAATCTATGTATTGATCATCGTGCTTTTATCGGACGTAGTACTTTCATAATTTTTGGAACTTCTTGAAATTTTATCATCATATGAAGAACTTCTTGAAAATTTTATCATCATGCGTGGAGTACAAGGTGTAGGTCCGCCAAATCAAGTCTCACGAGGTGGGTCTTTGCAATAAGCGTAGGGCGAACGCACCCTAAGCGAACTTCCCGTGGCAAGTCCTGATGGGGGGTGTCCACGTCGGTGTGTGTGTCGACCTCAGTTGCTGTACTTGTCAACGGTGGAAGGAGAGTTCGATCTTGGTGTGTGTCCTGCAAAAGAACATGATTCGAATGCAAATGTTAGTCACGTCGGATAAAGGTATGTTGAATAGCACATAATAACTTCAATGAAAGAGAACGTACTTGATGTGGTGCCTGCACCCAAATCGTGCATGCCATAGGGGGTGTAGGTCTGCCCGAAGCCGAAATCCTACGGTAAACGTACCAGCGTAGACGTACCCTAGCCAGAACTAGTAGGAGGCAAGCCCCGATAGAGTGAGTCCGGGTCCGAGTCTGTGTTCACCTCAATAGCTGTACATGCGGGTGACAAAGAGGATGATTCATCATGGCGCCTAGATGACAATGGCGGGAGAGAGCGATCCCTACATACGTACTGTAAAAAGAACATGGCATGGACAACAAAATTACATAAGTATTATGCCATTTTCAAATGAAATATATATATCATACCTGCATATTCTGAAGGCCAGGCTGAGCTAAAGACGAGCGAGCGAAGCTCGATCCTCTGCCGACCGTGCTCGATTAGGACGACCTAGGAGAGAGGGGTTGGGCGCCTCCGTGAGCACCAGATACGGCGACGTCACTATGCCATCTGCACGTAACAGTCTTGATGATGTCCTTCGCATCATTCAAGACGGAACGTAGTACCCCAAGCAGGCCTGTAACAGTGTTGTGCTTCCCTTAACGTAGTGCACTGGAAGCCTCGTCAACGATACGATTCAAGACGGTCGAATCGCACGAAACAAAGACAAAAAGTTTGTTAGACGTGAATAGAAATATGAATGAAACATACGTTGTGCTCGTACCATGTCGTCCTAGTGTGCTGCACGGTGCAGAGGGTGGCCGAGGCCCAATTGGTCAGTGTGCATGACCTCCTTAGGTCTCTGAGGAGTAGGTCCCGTAAGTCTAGCATGTGTACGTGGCACATACCACTCCAAGTAGGCTACATACGACTCTGTGTCGTGACGGTCGATCCTTAGCCACTACCGCTCTGTGGCGATCGCTCCCATGAGTGGTCCACGATAACTATATTAGGCATCGATTAAATGCCTCTGGCCCTTTCGAGATTGCTTGTAACTAAAGAAATTTGCAAGTTACAAATTTGAATTACATCCTGGTAGGCTAGTAGAAAAGCGTATAATTGAAATTTGCACTTACCTATGCACTTTTTGTGATAGAGATGGGTCAACCGGAGAGGGGATTTGCTGATGAAGTTCAAACATGCACATCACTCGGGCTGGGCAATGCGGCTCAACCATGTGACAAAACACCAGGTGGCATGTTGTCAGCCAGTAGTGAACATCCTGACCACACTGCTCTGACAATCCATGCGGCGCCGTAGTGAACAAGAAATGGGCCGTCCATGGCTGCCATATGATGTCGTCCTTATGCAAGGTCTCGAAGTAGTTATGATACTGGTAGACTCGACGAGGCCTCTCTTGCCCATCCCAACCGGGCCGACCATCCATCAGCATACCTATGGTGGGCTCGACAATCGGGACCCCACCCTCACCACAGAATGGAGCCTCCAATAGATACGGGTGCACGGGCTCCTTGAAGTACGGCCATCCCATAGGAAAGTGCTCCCACAACTATATCTGAAGCAGAGTGTAACACACTGCAAGCACTGGCTCATCTATCGTTCTCTTCAAGCATGCTACACACAATCCCTTATATGTCACACATAGCACCACCGATCCAAAGCTGAATTGTGGCACGTCATGGAGTTGGGCGTCAGCCAACGCCTCGATGATGTGGATGAAGCTCGGGTACACATTGTCCCCCTGTGTAGAAGGGAACAACACACAACTGAACAAGAACAAGAGGGTACGCCGAAGGTGACTCCTTAATACATACTCCAATAGATCAACGGACATCGCATGTGGCGGCGGCTAAGATCTGAGAATCCTCGACTATTCTCTCGATTGATGATCAAACCGATGCTGCAACCTATCCCTCCAATCAGGCCACTTCGGTGGTGGAATTATTGGTTTGCCCCTGATAGGCAAGTCGGTAATAAGGGCAACGTCCTGAAAGGTCATGGTCATCTCCCCCAAGTGGAAATGGAACGTGTGGGTCTCCGTCCTTCAACCATTGACGAGGGAGGACAACATAGCCCCATCCAAAAAGAAAATACGCCTGATGTCCATCATCTGTGCCAACGGCAGCAGACCTGTATGATGTAGTAAAGGGACATAGCGCGCGTCCAACGGCCACTGGATACTCAAACCCTGAGAACGAACGGTCGTGGACCGTCCCCGCAAGCCAGGCACTACTACGATGTTTGCCATTATACGATGGGTCAAGCAGAGTTTGCACGTGTCCAGCCATGCCCTGCAAGAAGACAATAAATGACATGAAATGAAGAGTACGAGTACATGACATTAAATAACGGCAAGCCACATAACAGGACAATACATAATATAAAGGTACATGATATTACATAACATGACATGCATTTACATTGGTAAACAAAAAAATTGAATTACATGCTGGTACTGCAATCACACATCAAAATACATTGCCGGAGATTCCTATGGACAGTTCGACGAGCCAACCCTATTAGGGCAATTCTTTACAGTATGATCCACTGCCCTGCACAATCGGCACCTCCATGGAGCAGGTGCGTCTTTGCGCTGACTAGCATCCATGTCGTAACGGATTCATCGTGACTGCCAGTGTCCACGCCCACTCCTCTTCAAACTATCATTCTGCCACCAAGTCACTAGGCCCGGCATAAGCTTCCTATAATGCATGTCTAGTCCGTAAGAGTTGAACTCCAAACTCCATATCCCGAACAGATGGTTGGCACTGAAGTACTCAGAGATGTAGAGTACGAACGATTGATGGAGAATCAAGACGCAAAGATATACATAGGAGCATAGTTTGTGCGTCAATTTTGGTTTGTTGCATGTGCATGTCACTACATCGCATATTGTGCACACTTATTTACGATAGCCCCTGCAATGACCATCGATGAACTACTCCCATAGACGTACTTCGAACTTCCTCCTAACTCCATCCATGGTGTACGCAATGTGCGACCGAACCATCTCTATTTTTTTCTCCATGTATGCATGCATACATTCTTAGAACGGCTTCCCCTCATCTAGGTGCCTCCTAGCATTCATTCCCCTATTCATGAAGTATCCAATGTTCTGTTCCAGGTCTCCTCCACGATGGCACTGATTGGGATGGACCGGACCCCCTTCAGAACACCGTTGTAAACCTCTGACATGTTGATTATCATTATGCCGTACCTTGCGCCGTTGGTGTCATGGAGTAGGAACCACTTCTCAAGCTCTGGAGCATGGAATTACACCCATTGTGAGAAGATATTAACTGGCCTCTCTCGCTCCATCGTGCTTTGAGGTCTCCTCGCCCAAAGACTCTCTAAATTGCTTCAACTTCGCCTCGGTTTTGCATGCAGAGCCTCATGAATGTCTTCATCACTTCCTTACTGCGAAACCGCCTATGCAAGTTCGCAGCAAGATGCCTCATACACCATCGATTGACGATGTCATTCCATTGGTACATGGCTGTGTACCTCCTTGCATGGTGCTGATGGTGGACATTAACCCAGCATACCTGTCTGGGATAAGGCACACATTCAGGTGGTCTTGGACAATTGCCTGCTTGACATTTGCTAGAAACCACGGCCAGCTCTCTGTGTTCTCACTTTCCACGATAGTATAGGCCACCAGGAGTAGCTGGTCGTTCGTGTTGGCGGTGACCGCCATCAGTATGGTGCCCTTATACTTGACAGAAAGGAAAGTGCCATCCATAATCAGCACAGGTCAGCAGTACTTGAATCCCCGAATGGCTGGTCCGAATGCCTAGAATATACGATCCAGAATGAAACAATTCAAACCTTTTGTGGAGTGTAGTCTTTTCATCTTGTTTATGTAGGTCCCCTGATTGGCTTTAGCAATCTGGTGAAGAATCTGTGAAACAAGTTTGTACGCCTTTTCGTAAGAGTCATACATCATCTCTATTACTTTCTTCTTTGCTCGCTATACCTTGCCGTAGCTAATAGGATATCCCACTATGTTAACCACGCCACCATCGGAGCTTCAGCCAAGTAGTCACGTCCGCCGTGACCAAGTGAGAAATCGACACACATATGAGAACGCTATATTTCTGGCTTCGCAATGGCTCAAAGAAGCATACAAGTGTGATCGTCAGGAGGTTATTCTAAAGCTCGAACTCATGCCCTTGAATTTCTGGGCATGGATCTTCTTGGGACAATCAACATCGAGGCACTTCACAATGTACGTATCCGGGTTGGACCTGTACACCTGGTACGTGTAGCTGATGTGCACCACATATCTCATAATTGCCTGCTGGGCGGCACTCTTTGTAGGGAAGCGTTGCCCTACCAGAAGAGTGTCCTGATCAAAGGCCTAACCATAGCGCCTTCATCCAGCAACACCAGGGAGACATCGCTAGATCATCAAGGCATGAAGATACGTACTCTACATCAGTGGACACAATGCCACCAATGGGAGCTGCATCGTCATCTCTACTGCTATCTATGCCGACATCCACATCATTATCGGATGTTGCTACATCCTCCAGTTCTTCTAGGAGCTCGTGATAATCAATGCGAGTAGACCACCACCGCCCAACGTCTCCATTTCACTGAAATTCATCCACAGCAATGTCCTCCCGAATGCTCGCAGATTATCTTCGACGGCGACACCACTGCCACTGCCACCACGTAGACTTGAGGTTTCTCCTCTGTCCAGGAAGCGCACATAAACCATCGGGCGATGGTGTATCTGCGCCTAAGGGTTCATCACAATTTGCATGTATTCCCCCCACCGTGAGCTTCCCGCAATCTTGCACAGCACCCACAAGTAGTCGATCGAACCTCCCATAGCTCTGGCATGCATGGCCTCGATTACAAACCTCTTTCGGCTGGTCTCCCCATCAAATGCACTCCGCACGCACCTACGTAGCTTGCCCAGATCCATCTCCGTCAGACTTGGAGCGCGTATCACCTTCCATTCGCAATAATAAAGGTGCACCCTATATAGACCCTATCAAACAACGCCGTTGCCATAAAACACGAACAAATCTTGGATATCAACCATGTAGTACCTAACATAGGAAATGACGCACGCGTGTTATATCCAAACATACAACAATGCGAGAAAACAATTTTCACGTTGGCCTATTAATGCAATTGTCCACCATTTTTTTATGCCTAGCTTGTATCATCAATTCTTGTATTATTCATGCCATACTATTTGCACTAATGCACGACCCATCCCGCTAACATTGTCGCTTGTGTACTACATAATGTATTAATACAGTCAAATCATGCACTTCTAATTGTACTATTATTGTACCAATCACACGATTACTAATTAAACTATTATTGTCACACTACAACAGGAACATCCCTTTAACAACGGATACATAGCAACACATGATATTATGCGTTGCAAGCAACAGGATGGCAACGCTTGCAAAGCGTTGCAAGCATCATCCGTGAGGTTATGCAACTAACCGAGATTTTATTACTCCCTCTGGATTCTTGTCCCACTCCCACCGACCAATCTGCCACACCATTCGGCCCATCCCCCTCACAACATACACATCACCGCATCGGCGCATCCACAATCTCTCCCCTTTCCTGAGGAAAGTTTCCTCCCCTCCTCTCCCTCCGGCCTTCGATCCCTACCATTCCCACGCGCGTAGGCGGCGTGACGGCGTCGCTTCTCTTCCTCGGTTATCGATTCCTCCAGATCCAGCACCACTTTGGTCTCCTCAACTGTCGGGTGTCGCGGAGGGCCTCCTCTGTCCTTCACGGGTCGCCAACGCCGCCTCCTCCACCGTCCTCCACTGCTAGCCGCCAACGCCGCCACCTCCTCCGTCCTCCACGGCCGCCTACCCCAGATTGCCGCCAAGAGCCCCAGCGTCGCCGCTCTCCAGGTCCACGATCGCGCCACGACCCTAGGCCACCGCGGCCTCGGCCTCCCTCACTATCGCCGGTGGCCTCAGCCTCCCTCGATGTCGCCGCCACCCTAGAGCTCCCTGTCGCCGCCTCTCCCGGGCTCCTGCCACCGCCACCCTTGAGCTCCCTCATCTTCGCCGCCTCCCGGTCCCCCATGTCGCAGCCCACCCTTAGCCTCCTTGTCTGCTGCCGCCGTCCCGAGCCCCCTCAAGGCTCGCTTTCCTCATCCGCGATCGCTCCTGTTTCTTGCACAATATCTAGTTCTTGATTCGTCTGCGCACACATCTTGTATAGTGAATGAATGCTTTTATTCCATTATTCTTCCTAGATTAATTTGCTACGAGCAAGCTTGATGTTGATCTTGCGAGATAAGGTATTGTCATATTGTTTTGGTCGCTTAACACAAGAATTGTTGCCGATGCAAACTTTATCTGCCTTTTGCAAGATGGAGTGTGGTGATTCTGTCTATAACTTCCTTTTGAATTTTATAGGTTATCAAGGGATTGTGGATGGATGCCAACAATCGGATTGTGTTCTCGCTAGGAGGATAGGTGAGATTTTTTCCAAATTTGCACTTATGATTTAGTCAGAGAATCTTAGCGATGATGAATGCCTTAGTAAATCGGAATAATTGCCTCAGAATTGGTCAGCTGTCTTGCACTGGATTGGTGGCTACCATTGCTCCAAAAAATATATCTTGAACTCTGAGTATGCTTTGATTATTTGACGATTCTCTGACTAACCAACTCTAACTTGAACCAGTATGCTTGTCACCTGAATCTTTGTATATGTTGGTACCATGTCTTGTATGCTACGGGTGAGTATCTTTAATTCTTTATACTATTCAACTTGTGCGCTATGTGTGCGCGTGTCCTGTCGATGTCTCTGCTTTTGTTATTTGTGAAGAGAAAGGTTCCTATTTGATATTACCGTGAGATGTTCGACCAGATATATGAACATCTTATCCAACTCATCACACCAAACCTTACATTAAGGTATTTGACAATCATTTGGCTTCAGGCACATTGGATCATTGCATGGATGAGTTTAGTTCTTCGAAGGTTGAATTTTATTTTGTATTATGGTAAATGTTGCACTATATGGATCCATACTTATCTATCTTTGAATTGTTTTATTCATTGTCTGCAGGATGACTTCGTTCGGAAAATTGTTGGTAGTTACAAAGTGAAAATACTATTTTGCTTAACTAGACCACGATCTCATTAAAATGTCCTTTGAGGTTCTTGTTACTTTGCACAATTACTTTTGTTTCAAAAGTGTTGCAAAAATTTTCTTACATTTTTACCCTTCTATAGCGAAGGGCTAAGATTGTGGAATGGGAACATCAAATGAGCTCTTCTTGTCGAGTGCTTGAGAACTCTCCTTGAAAATGATAAGGTATGAAGGCCTGTTTTTGTATTTTTCACCTTGATTTTTCATAAAAGTCACCAGTAGCTGTTTTCCCATGCTGCATTGCCAATGATTATCCTCAAAACAGCGAGAAGATACTTTGTGTAATTTCACCGCTATGATGGGTTTCTTTCACTCTACTACATATTAAGTTCTAAGCAAATTCATTTTTCTTAAAGGATATTCAGAGGCACATTCCTTGGTCATTGCTAGGTCTAAATGGATTAGAATGAAGTGTAAAGAAACCAAGGACAGATGGGTAGTTGTCATCATGAACTATTGCATCATGTCAATTGATACTAGTAGTAGTTTACTTGCTTTTTGTCCGACAATTTGGGCCCAATTAATTAATTGTTGAGCTCACCGGGCCGCTCGAGATGGGGAATTTTTGCCATTCTTAGTTGTTATAATAATTTTGAAGTGCAACATTAATTCAAGATGTAGTACTAATCTCACATGTTGAACAAAGTGAAGTTGGTTGGTGCAGTCAATGGTCGTTCCGATTAGCTAGCACCTCAATTGTCCGACTGCGTAACTGCAAGGCCCAACCAGATCATATCCGGACTACTACATCCGACTTTTGCTAATTAATACTAGTTTTTGTATAGTCCTATTCAATATTTCTACACCAGCTTGATGATTTCGGTGACATGTTCCTTCTGACTAATCATTGTTCAACCATCACAATGCAAAGTTGATCTCAATTCGAAGTCATGGGTGCAATTCGATCGCAGTGTCTTGGGCTAATGAGATCGCATACATATAAAGAACCTCTATGAGCTATGTAGTATGACATGGTTGTGCCAAACTAAGTGGTAGATGTAGTATCTCTGTAATGTGACAATTTGATAACTAAGTGGTGGATGAAACTCTGTAATGCAACAATTTTTTTAATATATTACTGATTTGCGCTTATTTGCAATGTGTTCCTGGGAAATTATCTTGAATTCTTCAAATACATTGCACATGCATAATATATTTATTTGGCTCCAAATAAAAATAATTACAAATATTGTTGCTTAGATGGTTTATTCAAGGTTACGCATATAAGCGCTGCCACAAGTACAATCTATATGTTGCAACAAGCTATAGAAGGCTATTCGTCCATGGGTTGTACAAACATATATAAGTGTCGCCATAGCCCATCAATATCTCATTAAAGATAGCAACGGTTATTAATAGTACTTACTAACGATAATTAAGTGTTGCAGAGACCCTAGCAACGCCACTTTAGGCAACGCATAATTATGCGTTGGTATAGACCCTAGCAATGCATATACGGACTGTTAGCAACGCATATATGCGTTGTTAAAGGGGTGTTCCTGTTGTAGTGTCATTACATGTACAAATACCGTTATTTCATGTACCGGTAATTCCAATAAAATCGCGCTAAGTACACACCAATATTTATGCCTTCTATCATTATTTAATGAAGTACTCATTACATCAATATAGTCATTTATCAAACTACTACTTCAACTAACATTACACCGATTATGTCTTATTTCATCTGCTAACATTGTCATTTCAGGTACTACATAACATAGGTACAAATTTTGCCGAATTTCAGTGAATTTTTGCCAAAATTTTGGACTACCACGAAATCCAAACTAACAACCGAATAAAAAATTAAAAATTGCTATAGTCTGTCGCTTTTTCGATAAAATTTCAATAAATTTCACCAAAATTTTATGATTTTTGACCGGATTTTAAACTTTTAGCGTTGAATTTGACTGGATTTGGTCCAATAACCCTTAATAAAGTCATCTTCTATGAAATTTTTTTGAAAAACCAAAATTTTGAGACATTTTAAAATTTTGGTACAAACACTGTCAGATTTTTATAAAATTGTACATGCTTGATAATGATCTAAAAAATTTATGGTACTATATTTAGTATTATAGGATCATACAAAAAGTTTTCAAAATAATTTATCTTAATTTGTTATCTTTAAAAAATAAAAAATAGAATAAATATAATTGGGACAAGAACCTTGTCAAAATTTTATAAATTTTCTCGAGTGTGATCGTGATCTAAAATTTTTATGAAAGATTAATAATTTCCTTAGTAACATTTTATATAATTTTTAAAAATTTAAAAATTTTATGTTTGGTCAATCAAATTTATGTAAGCATTCAACTTCATTTGTTATATTATATTTCAAAAATCAAAAGGGAAAGAACATAAATGGTAGTGTGCCTTGTAAAAATTTTATAGATTCAATTCAAAAATTTTATGAGATCTTAAGAATTTTTTATCACCCTTCTGTAAAATTTTTAAAAATTTTAAACCTTTTTATTGCTAAAGCAAATCCATGTATTGATCATTAGGTTTTTATCAGATATAGCAAGATCAAAATTTTAAAAATTCTTTATGCATGTTCATTATATAAAAATTTTATAAAAATATTAATGTAATATTAGGACCATACATAAAATTTTTAAAATTTTCTAACTTGGTTTGGACTATTTTTATTTTATTCAAGTTTGTCGGTAAGCTTTTTAACAAGATAATAGCACTATCTAAATTTTTTAAAATTCATGAAGTTTTATCATTATCTAAAAATTTTATGAGAATATTAGCAATGAATCATAATCATGCACAAAAAATTTCAAAATTTTCTAACATGGTTTGGACCATTTTTCATTCGGATCAAACTTGTTGGTTAGTGTTTTCTCGGGACAGTAGCAATATTCAAATTTTTAAAAATTCCTCAAACTTTATAATCATCTTAATTTTTATGGGAACATCATTTATATGACAGGAGATTCCAAAATAATTTCAAAATTTTTTCACATAGTTTGAATTATTTCTTGTTCAGTTGAATTTCACCAAAATTTTGGATTTTCAACTGAATTTCGGATTTTCTTCTATTGCAAACGGACCAGCTCCTGATGCTCCGGAACTATCTGCTCCTGATGCTCCGGAACTATCTGCCGCATTGCAATTTGCACACCCACCTCGCGTGACCCCCCAAAAACAGAACGTGGCAACCAAATCATACAAAGCTCCAATCCGGCCAGTTCCCTTGCCGCCGGCGACGGCGACTGTGCCCTCACCGCACCCTCCCACCGCCCGCACGGTAGCTCCAAGGCCCCCAACACCACCGCCTCCTCACACTGCGACCGACGTCACCGCCATCCCGCGTGAACACGCCGCCACGCCCACACGCTAGCTCGCTGCCACAGCCCCGCGCTGGCTCGGCCGTCGTCCCCTTCGTAACCATAGCCGCGGACGTTTGGCACCGGACTGGACCGGAGGGGAGGCAGCTTAGCGGCAGCGTGGAGACGGACAAAAACCGAGGGGAAAAAGAAAGACCGAGGGTAGTGCAACGGTGCGAGGGCTATTTGTGTGTCTCTTTGGCTGTGTATATAACATATGAGATTATCTGAGTCAATGACTATGAGTCTGAAATATAAATTTTAAAGAGTGTCATATTCTGAAATCTCTGATTTAGCACCAGCCGCGGTTCGACTTTTTTGCCTTCTCTTTTTGTTTTCCCTTTCTGGGTGGTGCACTGGTGGTGGACTTGACGACTCCACTGGCTTGGCTGGCTGGCTGTCTACGCATCTGGCTTCCCCTACCCTTTTCCGCGCCGCTTCCTCCTCGCCTCTCCTGTCCCCCACCTTTCGGCAGCCGTTCCCTCCCCCCACCGCCGCCACCGCTCGAGGTATTGCTGCTCGTGCTCTCTTCTTGGCGTGCCCTGTTCAGATCTGGGCTTTCTTTTTGTCTTCTTTGCTTGGGTTGATCGGGAGGGTGGAGCGGCGGGGACTGGTGGTTGAGGGGAGAGGTTTTTTTAAGGGTAGGCGCCGGTCGGCATCAGAGGCGCGGCAGCTTGCTGCTGCGTTTCTGAGCTTTCTCGGTTCTGATCGGTGGCATCTGCGCCCGCGGCCTTTGCCGGTCGTGCTGTGCTGCTGCAATGGGGAAAGGGGAAGTAATTTGAGATGGCATGCTGTGCTAACATGGGGGCGTGGATGTTGCAATGGGGGACTAGAGCCGCTTGGAGATGGCACTTGATATGACCAGATTGGTTCATCTTGTGGGATTTGCATGCTCTGTTAGTATGTCCGGTGTATTCATGGCCGGCTTGCTGCCACAATTTCTTAATTATTACGTCTTTCCTGTTCTCTTAAAACGCAAAACGATATGAACTCTTCAAGGGTTAGGTATGAATATGATTGTGTTTGGAGGCGACAACTCAAATATATGTCTGTTCTTCTGTAGGGAATGTTGTGAGAACCAATGCAATACTAAAAGGCTTTGGGGATGGAGGGATGTGACTGCATCGAGCCACTATGGCCGACAGATGAGCTCCTCATCAAGTATCAGTACATCTCTGACTTCTTCATAGCCCTCGCTTATTTCTCAATCCCGTTGAGCTGATTTATTTCGTGAAGAAGTCGTCCTTCTTCCCGTACAGATGGGTTTTGATCCAGTTTGGTGCCTTTATAGTCCTCTGTGGAGCAACTCATCTCATAAACCTGTGGACTTTCACCACACACACGAAAACTGTCGCTATAGTCATGACACTAGCAAAGGTTTCGACAGCTGTTGTGTCATGCGCAACAGCTTTGATGCTTGTTCATATTATCCCTGACCTGCTGAGTGTCAAAACAAGGAACTGTTTCTGAAGAACAAAGCTGAAGAGCTTGATAAGGAGATGGGCTTGATGAGGACACAGGAAGAGACTGGGAGACATGTTAGGATGCTCACCCATGAAATCAGAAGCACACTTGATAGACATACTATTTTAAATACTACTCTTGTTGAGCTAGGAAGGACCTTGGGTCTGGAGGAATGTGCCCTGTGGATGCCATCACGAAGTGGTTCAAGTCTTCAGCTTTCTCATACTCTGCGCCGCCAGATTACTGCTGGCTCATCTATATCAATTAATCTTCCTGTTGTCAGTCAAGTGTTCAGTAGCAATCGAGCAATTATAATCCCCCACACATCTCCTTTGGCACGTATTCGACCTCTTACAGGAAGATATGTTCCACCAGAAGTTGCTGCAGTGCGAGTACCTCTTCTACATCTTTCAAACTTCCAGATAAATGATTGGCCCGAGCTTTCAGCAAAAAGCTATGCAATTATGGTTCTGATGCTCCCATCTGATAGTGCAAGGAATTGGCATGCGCATGAGTTGGAGCTTGTTGAGGTCGTTGCCGATCAGGTTACTGCTCTTTCTTTTGTATGGTTATTTATAACATAGATATTCATAGGAGTGAAAAAGTGATGTTTAATATCTCTTCAAAGTCATATGCTCATGATCTTTGTAGACACCCTTCAACTGAAAAGTGATTTGTATTCACAAGTATGATGTAACGATGAATAGTTCTGGGGCTTCTGGAATTGTCATAAGATCATTCTAGGATTTCTTTTTCCTACATGAAAGCACAGGATACTGAAACCAATTAGCAAGATAAAAGTGATTCCCTTACTGCTTTATCAATTTCAGCGCTTTTTTATGATGCTTTTTTTAATAAATCAGATACTAAGATAACTACATGTTCATCAAACGCTAATACATTATGAAAGGATATTGTAAGCTGATCTTTTATTTGTTTCTCATTTTTTTCTCCAGGTAGCAGTTGCACTATCTCATGCAGATATTCTTGAAGAGTCCATGCGTGCACGTGATTTACTAATGGGACAAAATGTTGCCCTGGATTTAGCTCGACGAGACGCTGAAATGGCCATCCGTGCTCGCAATGATTTCCTAGCTGTTATGAATCATGAAATGCGGACACCAATGAATGCAATAATAGCCCTTTCCTCCTTACTTTTGGAAACTGAACTCACTCCTGAGCAGCGTCTAATGATGGAAACGGTATTGAAAAGCAGCAATCTTTTAGCAACACTCATCAATGATGTGCTAGATCTTTCCAAACTTGAGGATGGTAGCCTTGAATTGGAGATTCAAGCATTCAATCTTCATGCTGTGTTCAAAGAGGTCTGCAACATTATCCTTTCTGATTGTCTAATGTCTGTAAGCATAGTTCGCTTGCCTGAATATTTTCTTTGGCCTTGCAGGTGATGAGTTTCATCAAACCAATCGCGTCTATCAAGAGACTGTCTGTGTCGGTTATGTTGGCACCAGATTTGCCATTATGTGCCATTGGTGATGAAAAGAGGCTAATGCAAACTATTCTGAATATATCCGGTAATGCTGTTAAGTTTACCAAGGAGGGTCACATCACACTTTTAGCTTCAGTTGTGAAGGCTGATTCTTTAAGAGAGTTCAGAACCCCAGATTTTCATCCAGCTGCATGTGATGGCCATTTCTATCTGAAAGTTCAGGTAATAATTCTAGAGGCTTGTGTGAATGATATGCCTTGGCAAGGGTAAGAGCTCATGTTCTCACCATAGGATCCAGAAATCAATCAGATTTAAATACAGAACACTTAAATGCATGTGCATCTTCACAATCATATGAGAAAACCATTGCTCAACATGTTCATGCATGTGTAAAATCATGTGCTGCATTATAAAGCTTGGCTGGATTGTTCCATCACATCATCGTCGAGCTGTCGATATGACTTGCTGCTTTACTGCTGTCTAGGTCCAACACATGTTTTTCCATTTCCCTTTACATCATTGTGGCCTCTATTGACTGTAGTCTTTTGTTGGATCCTGCTTGAGTTGCCTAAGTGGAACTACGCCAAAGGGAGACCTAAATCGCATTAGCAAAAAGCTAAAAAAATACACTGCATTAAATGGAAATATAAAGCACACGACACAAGGAACCCAAACCAATCCATCATCTCGTCAACTATACAAGAACCAAGTTAAGATATCAGTATCAGATCCTGTAGTCATACCATTTCATCACAAAAGCACACGTACTTACAATACTAAAACTCTGGTTTAGCTGATAACAGTGTTCCTGAGAGTAGAGCTGGGGAACAAAAGGTTTTATGCTTACAGATTGTGAACATGTCACTGACACACGACAAGAGTTTTCCAGATAATTAGTGGATAATACAAAATCTAACTACAATTTATGTATAATGAGGTAATTATCCAACTATTTTCTTGATTGTTTTATAGCGTCTCCATTACCTTTCTATTGCAGATAAAAGATACAGGGTGTGGTATTAGCCCTCAGGATCTCCCTCACGTATTTACAAAATTTGCTCATACTCAACCTGGAGCAAACCCAGGATACAATGGTAGTGGTCTTGGTCTTGCCATTTGCAAGAGGTAGTTGACTATCATTCCCCTCACTACTTTCCTTACTACGTGGTCTTGGGTTTGGTTACTCTCTCTTGAAGCAACACACAAATATTTTAGTTACCAAGCTCATTCTAAGACTTGGCTACTGCTCTGAAAAATGCTATGCAGATTTGTTAGTCTGATGGGAGGGGACATCTGGCTGGATAGTGAAGGAGCAGGAAGAGGCTGCACAGCTATGTTTGTCATCAAGCTCGGAGTATGCGACAATTTGAACACATATCAGCAGCAGCTCATCCATCTAGTCTGGCCAAGCAGTGGAGATTCTGATTCTGCTGGTCCGAAGGCTCTTAACGAAGAGAAGGGCCCGGTTTCTCTGAAATCTCGGTACCAGAGAAGTGTATGAGCTGCTGTAAGTGATCTACGGCGCAGTATCAAGTAGGGACTCGTTAGTTTTTCTCTAATTTCGTGTTTAGTATTGTGGTAGCTGGCATATATTGTACAAATAATGTATAGCAAATGGGATTGCAGACTGCATCTATGTACCTGGGTACAACACTAACTCTATATAGGGAAGCAGCTCGCCTTTCCATGTCCCACCCATCGTCATCATCAAATGGTGGCGGTACCGTGCTAGAGCCAAGATTCTACCAGTATTGCATTGTATCTGAAGTACACAGGGTTCTCTGCAAGTACGACTTCTCACTCCGCTAATCTTGATAAAGCTTCTTCGATTCGCAGGATTCTGGAGATGTAGGAACAGGAAAGGAATACATGTACAAAACAGTGGATTGGAATTGGAAAACACAGGATTGGAAAACAGATAATTGAAAAAAAATGAGGTTGGAGTGGGTGTTTTGATTCCTTTGAAATTCCTGAGATTTCATAGAAATGCTACAGCAAACCTAAGAAATTCTATCAGCGATTCCTTTGAATCAAGCACTTCTATGGCGCAAAACCTCATAGGAAATAGCAATAGGATTCCTGTATTTTTTTTCTTTGAAATTCCTTTTGAACCAAAGAGACCTTGAATTTGAAAGTTTAACCGGGCATTTAGTAAATTTACATGGACTTGCAAGCGGAGGGAGCATAATTATTGCTTGGGATTGGATTAACTGCAATTTCCTAATTGGTACGAGATTAAACTAAGTCGATCATTGCTCGATTTAAGTAATAACTGAATTCGAACTAGCATGACCTATCATTGTTGCTAATACACGACTACGGGCTTCTTTGAAAACAGGAAATAAAAAACACAGGAATAGAAAAAACACATGAATTGATTGTCATGTCCTCTGGAATTCTATGTAAAATGATACATAGGATTTGCACAAAAATATTGTTTGGATGCTCCACAAGAATTTTGAAGGAAATTGTTTCTTGATTAGAGAGAGAAGAGGAGAGATTAAGAGAGATGTTGCCTTGACTTCTCAAAGGAAATGAAAACGTGAAGTTTGAGCTAATACTCTGTTAATGGACCTGCAATATGTAAAACCCATGATACACTGAACGAAGTTCATCCTTTGTCCACTACGCTTGCCTGCTTCTCGGGCTTGCCTAAAGCACTGTGCTCCGCTGTAAACACTTTCAAAGAAAAGGAATTCCTCGAAGCTAGTACTGAAACTAGAAAGTACTAATACAATGCCAATAAAAAAGACATATGGGGTGGACACTTAGTCAATAGACATAACTTTTGTGAAAAACCTTGTATCGCCTTTCCAAATAGAAAATGCGATATCTGAAATCCTCGCTCACACCTCACTCTTCTTCCTCGAGTGATCCAACGATTGGGGACTTGAAATGATAGCGGATTTGCTCTTTTCTTGTTTTTCTCAAATCGAAACTAAATCTTCTCGGTCCATATCCTTGGAAAAGCGACTGATGGTGAAACGTGTAGTCCAATTGGAAGGTGAAAAAGTGATGCCAAGAGCTCAACTCAACGTGCTTCGTTTGCTTTTTCCTCTCCATGGACTATAGTGGCTCTCTAATAAAGAATGACAATTGAATTAACGAACATTTGAAGCTTCTTTTCCTCTAAATACCAAAAAAGTACAGATCAAGCGCACCTTATCTACCCCCCCCCCCCCCTCTATCTTCTATAAGGCTACTGAAAAATCTAGGACGAGACTTGTAGAAATGAATTTGTCTTTAACTCTTAGGACCTCCCCTTGAGCTTTGGGCGTAAACTCGAGCAAGAGCCTTTGTAAGTTCAACCTTCATTAATTATGGTTTTGGTGTTAATGACAAATCCAATCTTGTGTTAATGACAAATCCAATTTTGAGTTAATCCCCTAATGCGATATTGTTATTAATGACAACTCTTATATCGAGACTAACATGTTTGTTTAGAATATCTTTTGATTAGTCTCATCGCATTGAAAAATGGAAAACCCAAGGTATGTTTGCATATTCATCTTAATATTAGTTGCATACTTTGGAGTCAAGTTAAAATATGAATGTCCCCGTTATATTAACCACAAAACGTGCATCATGTTCCCAATCCATATATTACATGGATGCACACACTTAGGGGGAGTTCGTGGTTTAACTTGATAGTTTCATTGTATTGATCTATTCGTTATTGACACATAAAAGGATCAAGACAAAGAAACTAAATCCTTGAGTATATATTTGAATTGCCTAGTTATAAGTATACTCATGGTGATATAGGATATACTCCAATACGATCAATTTGAATATGTGCATATTATCTCCAAGTAAATCACATTGATGCACATATACATGTGGAGTTTATTCTATAGTTGATGATTTAGAGTAATGATCATTTCCATACAATTTACATAAAATGGATCATTACTTTTCATCAACATGAGTATATGAAAACTTGTGTAGTTGATATATACTCATATCAATTTAAATGATAATTTAAATTGAGTTCATTTGTCTTATTAATCATTAAAGAACACTTCATCATGTGTTGATGGTGTTCTGTGATTAATTAAGGACAAATGAATAGTTCTTAAGTATAATAAAGCATGAGTTGCATTATTGTACTTAAGACACACTTAAATCATTTCTATTGATTTAGGGTTGTGCTCAATTGATCTAAAGGCATCCATTATGTGTTAATGGAGTGCAAGAGATAATTGAGACAACCGTGCATCTTGGACTAACCATTTGTATGAGTTGTGATTGAGTTAGGTCCAAAGATGGATGAGATGATGAGAACGGGACAAGGACGGCATCATGAGTTGATGGGCGTCAAGAGGATCCCAAGTGGAGTCGAGTGGACATCCCGGGGGAATATCAAGTGATGATCATAAAGACCCCAAAGGGGATTGCTTGTGCGGCGGCGAAGGTATAACTAGATAGGTTAAGGACTTTTGTAGTCTTTGAGTCTAAGGTTTTATCGCCGTTCTATTAAGAGGGGTCATTCCCTTTGCTTGAGCTTCATCATGTGTTGGTGATCTCATTCCGCGTTCACTCAAGCTCAACCATTTGGATTTGGTTTTTGCATTTGGTTTTCGCATAATGCTTTGATTTGCATGTGTTGCAAGAAGTGATAAGCTAGTGCGTTGGCTTTTGCGTGAAGTTCACTTTTGCATGTGTTGCATTAGTTGAAGCTTCATGTTTTGGTTTCGCAAAACAATCTTTCTAAAACTTGTGTGTTTGTATGGAGCTAGAGGCTTGCATGTGTTGCGAGTAAAGAGCTCATACTTGAGATTTGGTTTTGGTGTTAGTTCGATTTGGTGTTGCATGGAACTAGAAAATTGCATGTGTTGCAATTAGAGAGTTCATGCATCTTGATTTGATGTTGCTTGGAGCTAGACTTTTGCATGTGTTGCAAAGAGTAGTGCTCAGGCATGAAATGGTTTTATTGCGTTATTTGCAAGTTCGTTGTGCGAATAGACTGAGGTTTATGAGTCCGGAATTCCGAGAGCATGTGAGTGGGGCTTGCAACGGGAGTTGGCAAGTTGACCGGGTCTTGTGTTGACCTTCACATGGCTAGAGGGATTAATCTCATAAACTCGAGTTTGATCTGCTTAATACGTTTTGCAAATAGATCTTGAGTTGTTGGCGGAATGTGTTTTCGCTAGTTGGATTTGTGATTTGCAAATGTGTTTTGCAAATGAACTTTGAAGTTATGTGTTTCGATCCTAGAGCATGTGTTGGCATTTGCAAATGTGTTTTGCAAAATATCGGGGTCATGTGTTGATCCTTACATGGCTAGAGGGTTGATTGCATAAGTTCTCGGTTTGCTTGCGAAATGTGTTTTCGCGAATTTGGTCGATTTCTTTGAGCGTGAGCTAATTTGGTGCAAATGTGTTTTGCACGGGTGTTTGATCATGTGTTGATCACCTAGAGGCTCAAAGAATTGCATTTGGATCTTCAGAGAAATAGATCGGGAAGGAACTGGAGTTTTTCCTGAGGGGGCGGTGCAACCGGCCCCCCCTCCGGTCTGACCGGCCCCATGGGCGGTTGGACCGGTTGGCATGCAGTGTGATTCTTCTCCAGTGTCTGTGCTTTGCGGCTGTGTGTGCAGGCGGTGCAACCGGGCCTTAGGGCGGTTGGACCGGCCGGCGAGCGGTCTGACCGGCCTCCTCCAAGTAAAATTTCTCCAGATGGGCGGTGCGTCTGGTGGCTTAGAGGCGGCGCGACGGCTGGGTCCGGCCGGACCGGCGGCGGTAACCGCCCCGTCGCGCGTTATTTCGATAGCGCGCGCGTTGGTGTTTTGTTGAGTTTAGTTGGCGGTGCGGCCACCACCGTCTTGGTGCAACCTGCCGGCGTCTTGATCGACCGGTGGCACGCGGTGCGATCGCTGTAATCTGGTCGGTTTTCCCGATGGCATGTGAGGGCGGTCGGACGGCCGAGGTCTGTCCCGACCGGATTTTGTTTATTTACGCCTGCTTTCCCCCAACGGCTAGTTTTTCTTTGTGGGCTATAAATACCCCTTGGGGGCTTGGGGGCGAGTGGTTGGCATTGTTGAGGGTGTGGGAGTTGTGTGCATGTGTTGCTCTTCTCCATTTGCCTCTTGAGCTTAAGAGTGAGACTAATTGCATTTGTTGCAATTAGGAAGTGGTTTGGGTACCTCTTGTGCATGTGTTGCACTTGAGGAGGCCTTGTGCATGTGTTGCACTTGGTGATCACCGAGGAGCGCATTTGTTGTGCCCGGTGAGGTTCAAGCGAAGGAGCGGCTTGTTACTCTTGGAGGTTGCCGCCTCCTAGACGGCGTGGCGCAGGCGCTTGGAGAACTCTCAAGGTTGTGAGAAGCCCCGCAAAGTTTGTGAAGGTTCGGGTTGAGCCTACGCCACAGCGTGAAAAACCACGACTAGTGGAAAGAGGCGGTGCTCGAGCGGAGCCGGTCCAAGTGTGGGCTAGCCTCAACGTGGACTAGGGAGACCGGCAAGTCTCCTAACACCACGGAAAAACATCGGTTGTCCTTGTCTCTTTACTTTCAAGTATTTACCTTGTGCATATTATTGATTGCTTGAATGTATTAGAATTGCTTAGTATTAATTGATTGTTCAATTTAGCAATTCTAGTGTAGAGACTTAATTTAGATAGTGCACTAGTGAGCCTAGTTGATTTATGCTTTAAATTGTCAAAACCTATTTATCGCTTCCGCATATATCTTTGATTAGGTTTTGACTTAGGGGTGTATTAGAGCGAATTGATTAGAGAGCGATTAATTTTGTAAAACGCCTATTCACCCCCCCTCTAGGCGCATCCTCGACCCTACAGCCTTTTCCTTTCTTCGCTATGTAAATAGAGGTCTGGAGAGATATTAATTAATGAAAATAAATTCGATTTCAATTGTACTTACCTGTATTCGAAACTCTTCCTAGAATTAGATTGTTTATTTAGTATAGAATAGGAGAAGAAGGGCTTCATTGCCCCCAGTATTCCCGCATGTAGCTTTGAAAAGGGCGAGGTGTTGTTCAGGGTTCCCTACCCCATTCAACATTTTGCATTTTGGCACAGTAACGGGTATTGTTGATAAATGGAGGTTTCACTCATGGGCGTAATTCCCTGCATTGGTGTGTGAGAATTGGTGCCTAAGCTAGCTTTATGGGAGAGCTGGTTAGGGCGTACCCCCGGTGGAGCATGTAGGTGGTGAAGGAGGATATCGTTCAGTGATGCTATGACTACTGACCAAGCTGATCAAGAGTTCTTTACGGCGCAGATGTGCGTTAGGTTTCCTAAACGTTATCATTGATAGTGGGGGATCTCTAGGAGGGAGGGTTATTTCTATTCTCAACAAATGGATATCCATTCTATCTAGCCGAGGGAAAGTGCCTTCCAGAAGGTAGGAAGTTTCTCCTTCCGGCCAAGGAGAAAAAGACAAGTTTCCACCTCATCCGAGTCAGAGCTCTCAGTGACTTCCCCCATAGCAACGGGAGATGATCAGCCCATCACCCTAAAGGAAAGGAAATTAGAAGAAATCAGATCTTTCAGTGAAATAAGCATCTACTAATCTAACTAGCGAACCAATATGTCTATCAATAGCCCTGGGTTCTTACCTTGTCTTGACTCTTCACCGAGTGAAAGTGATACACTACTACTTTTGGTTCGAGTGATACACTACGGCATGTTACGAACATTAAGGCACCTATCCTTTCAAAAGGAATCAATGGCGAACGTACGCTATCCAACAGAAGTCCCCACCGATATGACTATTCCTATCCTTTCATCCTTAAGCGAATGCTGGAACGAAAGTAAGGTCTTCCCTCGAAGTTAAATGAAAAGCAAAGGGTATTGCAAATCAACTAATTGTTCTCTAATACCACCTCCTCCTGTATCTACTATTGGTTGACTGAAAATAAACCAAAAGCAAGGGTATCCTTCGTTGCACATCTTCTGAAAAGATAAGGGCTCGGTATCGGCTCAATCGAACAAGCTGAGGTATATAGGGAATAGTTGAACATATTGATTATCCTATTGGATTGGTTCCGCTCAGTCGAGATATGATGACTCAATGGGCATTGAGAGTTTCGATTCAATGTGGGAATGACTAAGACAAGTTAGGCGAAACAGATATGCACCATAGAGGTTTATCCACCGTAGGTTTGTAGACAAGAATAGTAGTCACAGCGAGGGATGCAGATCTTTAATCGAAATAGTTAAAACTATGCTTCACGCTGGTCGTCGCCGATCAGTGAAATAGCCACCCTGGCCAGTGAGCTGGTCGGGGACAAGCGGTTATCACCGCACATGTCTCCGTGCGGACAATTGTTTGACAGGTACATATAACCACCCGTAAGTTATCTTTGGAAAGGCACCTTTTGGCAAGAAGACACCGTTTTGCAGGAAGACACCTCTCTGCTACACGACGCTCTTTTGGAGAACAACTGCCGCCTCTTCAAACGGGATAAATAGGGGGCCGATTCACGTTGTTGAGGGCATCTGGAATCTCATCTGCAATCTAATCTAATCTGCGATTAGCAACTCACGATCATTCTGATCACTCTGTAATTTGTATATTCCATAAAAACCGCTTAGATAATTAAGAAGCAATTTTCATTCTCTCCGTTTTGTCCACTAGGGGTCTACAATTATATTTCCATAAGTTCAATTAAGGGACTTCAGGTCTTGAACATCAATAGCTTGCAACCACAAAAAAATAGCAGTGCAATTTGCGATTCAAACCCGCCACCTAAAAGGTCAGCTCACCGTCCTCTGTAGCGCGGAGACCAGCTGAGCTAAACTTGTTTCTTTATACTATTGCAAAATATTTACATCTATTCCTCGCAAATGGCATTATAAATGGCGCCAAATCCGATCAAAAATTGGTGCAATAAAATGAATTTCAGTCAAAATAACTGAAATTTTCAAAATTACTGGCCATGTATCCGTGCGTTGCAACGAAAACTCAATTTGCGATAAAAAAATTATTTGCAAAGAGAAATAACAGTGGCAAAGGTGGGCAATTAAAGAGCAGTGGCAAATGTGGGTAATTTTGATGAAATAACACAGGCAAAAGTGGGTAATTAAAAAGCAGTGGCAAAGGTAGGTAATTTTGATGAAGTGACGTGGGAAGAAACTCTCACTTTATATAGTAAAGATACCATTTGAATTTTTTAAAATTTTCATTTTACTGGGATTTTGAATCTCATCCCTGACCGAAATTCGAAATTTCACCAGAATTTTTTTTTGAAAGAGCAGCAAGAGAATTGCTGCAAAATATATTAAGAAGAAAGAAAGGCTAATGGGCCCAGTTTTTTACGGAAAAAACCGGGAAAAAACCTTACATCAAAACCCAACTGACAAGGGACTAAGACTCCACTGGAACCCCTAAAATAGAAGATTTACAGCACAGCAAGCCTACTGAAAAAACATAAGGATTAAATGAAGAGAAAGGGAAACCAAACAACAACAGCAACTAATCCGTAGTCTTCCAGGCTACCGCAAGGCCCCGACTGAGCACCGAATCCCTGATCACTGAAGCCACCTCCTCTGGCGTTCTGTCTATCCCCTGAAACGTGCGCTGATTTCTCTCTTGCCATAGGTTCCACCAGAAATAGACGATCAGGCCATCCAACTGTCTTCGACTTTATCGTAATGGGCTCTCAGTCTTCGCCACCATTTATATATCGATCCTGAGTGGCTCAAAGTCCGGCACCGATCCAATCTTCCCCATTGTAACAGCAGATCCCACACTGTCTAGCGTAAGTGCAGTCCTTACAAAGATGGTCGGTCAAGTTTCACGATGCGTTGCAAAGAGTACAACTGGCATTGCATGGCCACCCCCTCTTGAGCATGTTATCTGCTGTTAAAATTTTGTTATGAAGCAGAGTCCATGCAAAGAATCGACATTTCGGTTCAGCTTGCGCCTTCCATATCGGACAGATTTTCATCTTACAGTAAATAGAGCGGAATTGCACCAGGTAGGCCGTCTTTGTTGAGTATTTCACCAGAATTTTGAACCTTGAATCCCAATACTTGTTTACTTGTACAGTGGAATCGCCACTACAGTGCTAACCTACAATGCCAACTTCCGAAATAAAAAACACAGGAATAAAAAAAAGAATTCAATGCCATGTATGTGGAATTCTACAGGAAACGAAAACGCAGGACGTACACTGTAGGTCGGGGAGAATCCGCGTAGGTGACGCGTAGCCCGAGAGCAGCACACGCGAAGATCGCAGAGGTGCAAGCGCAGCACGCGAGGTCGCAGAGGTGTAGGTGGCATGCGAGATCACAGGTGCAGGAGACGCAGCACGCGAAGGACGTAGGTGCAGCGAGACGGGACGTGTAGAGGTCTACGTAGACGGACGACGCAGTGTAGCGGCTAGTAGGTCGTGCAGACGAGTAAGTCATGCGAGAGCGACAGATAGGCCGTACGTATGTATATGTATGAGTTTTGGGTTATGTATATGTATGTATTGGACTTTATGTAATTGGCTAGGTAATTAGAGTTAAAAAATTAGGGTTTGTTGAGAATAAATAGGAGGGGTACTACTCGTTTTAGTGAGCGGCGGAAGAACGAGAAAAAAAGGACCAGTGCCGCAAGGAACAAGCAAGCCAGAGAGGGAGAGGGGGCTGCGTGTGGCGGCGGCGACGCGAGGTAGCGCAAGCAAGCTGTCCTCCAGTCGGAACAGCAAGGACGACTAGCTGTGGCGAGACGCAAGCAATTGTGCGGCTACAAGGATCCTACAGTGCGGCAGGTACTGTGCAGGCGCAAGAAGAACAGACAGAAAGCAAGAGAAGACAGGAGACTGACTGACAGAGAAGAGGAGAAAAATTAAGGAAAAAGTTTAGAAAATTATCTGAGATTTGTGTTTTCATGTAAAGAGGTTCATATGCAAATTCTTTGATGAAAATCAGTAAGTATGGATCTCAATCTATTAATTCATATTTACGTATAATTACTTCCTAGTTTGCATGTTTTATCTAGTTTCTCTTCCATAGTATTAGATCAATTATTCTAGATTGATTTGTTTAGTTTAATCATTATTTTGTTAATTTTCAGAATTAATAAAAACATAAAAAAATAGTTTTAGGTGTTAGTTTGCACCAATTCACCTCCCTCTTAGTGCGCCTCGATCCTACAAGTAACGGGCCTGCCACGAACGACGGGTGCGGGAGTAGCGATGTGCTGTGACCAGTGAGTATAGGAGGTGGCCTGTAGTGGCCAGCGGGCACAGGAGATACCTTTCGTAGCGATGAGGAAGTTAAGATTTAAAATTTTATTAAGAGAAAGACTAGATTTATAAAAAAAAAATATGGAGAACTTGGAAAGGGTTATCTTCCGCTGTTCCCCAACGATTCGTAGCACACTAGCACGGCCCATCACGCTGACGTCCGCCTATCCACGCACCAATGCCCAGCGCGTGCTTCTCCATCCGATCCGATAGCAATGCCCAGCGCGTGCTTCGTCCAGCTCGACGTGTCGCCCAAACCACCACACAAGGAAACCACCAGCCGGCGGCGCCGTTGGAGCTAGCGCGATGGCCGCCGCGCTGCTGCGCCACGCCCGGTGGCTCCTGGTCGAGCGCCCCGCCGTCGCCTCCTTCCACTGGCGCCCGGGCCGCACCTTCGCCGCGTCCCCGTCCTTCGCCGCCGCGGCCGTCTGCACCTACCTCGCCGCGGTGCTCCTCCTCCGCCGCGTCCTGCCCTTCCCTTCCCCACCTTCCCGAGCGCTCCGCGCCGCCTCCGCTCTCCACAACGCCTCCCTCCTTGCGCTCTCCGTCGCCATGGCCGCCGGCTGCGTGCTCTCCGCCGCGGCCACGGCGCCCTCGTGGAGGTGGCCCTTCTGCTTCCCGCCCGGCACCCCGCCGTCGGGCCCCGTCTTCTTCTGGGCGCACGTGTTCTACCTCTCCAAGATGTACGAGCTCGGCGACACGCTGCTCATCCTCCTGGCCCGCCGCCCGCTCACGCTGCTCCACGTCTACCACCACGCCGTCGTCATCGCCATGTGCTACCTCTGGCTCGCCACGCGCCAGTCCCTCATGCCCATCGCGCTCGTCACCAACGCCGCCGTGCACGTCGTCATGTACAGCTACTACCTCTGCTGCAGCATCCGCCTGCGGTGGCCGCCGCGGTGGAAGCGCGCCGTCACGGAGCTGCAGATCGCGCAGTTTCTCTTCAGCTTCGCGGCGTCCACGGTAATGCTGTGGCTCCACTTCGCCGCCGGCGGGTGCGAGGGGATGGCCGGGTGGGCGTTCAACGCCGTCTTCAATGCGTCGCTGCTCGCGCTCTTCCTCGACTTCCACGGCGCCGCTTACTCCGCCGCCAGGGGCAAGAAGAGCAGCAGCAACAATGGGAAAGGAGACTGACGAGGTGCCACACTGGAACAAGTGAGCTTAATTAACTCCAATGGATTTTAGGCTCATTTGATTTGTAGTGCGATGGCCTTTAATTGTATAACAGTTCTGTTTCAATTCTCCCAAATTTACAAGCTGTTCATGTGTGTAATATCTCTTAACCGGTAGTAAGAAACTCACCGATGTGAGATCAATTCACCACGAAAATTTCATTCAAGTATTCAGAAACATGAAGTCTTGGAGAAGAAGACAGGGAGAACAGGAAGAACAGAAAAGGGGAAAGATAGTTTAAGCCATATGATTCTCTGTCGTTTTCGTATCTGCTACAGTTCCTTTTATGTATTACATCACGACTAACTCGGGCTCACTACTCTGCATCGGCGTCACCGGCTTGGTCCTGCTTTCCCGCCAAGAATACGTCCAGCTCTTTCCTACCTTCTGGTTGTCACTCCTTCTTCTTCTGCTTAAGTTGCTCGCTAGTAACAACAGTCCTGACACCTCCCCCGCCTGGAGAATCTGCTTGTCCCCAAGAATGTGCATCAGGAAAACTCTGACGGACAACGTTGTAATCCTCCCAAGTGGCCATCTCCACAGGAAGGTTGGTCCATTTCAACAACACTTGCGGAATTGCTCTGTTGCCTTTCTTGACAAGACGCCGATCTAAGATCTTCTCAGGTTCAACAGACTCCAAAGTGAGATCAGCAATAGTTGGTGGGGAATGAAAAATTGGTGTAAAATCCAGAACAAAGGGCTTAAGCTGGGACACATGGAAAACGGGATGAATCTGGCTACCCGGGGGTAATTCCAGCTTGTAAGCGGCTGCGCCAATCCTCTGCACAACTCGATAAGGGCCAAAATATTTGAAGGCCAATTTGGGAAAAGGGCGATTGACAATGACGATTGCGATAAGGTTGCGACTTCAAGTAAACTAGCTCTCCCGCTTGAAATTGACGATCGGTCGTCTCTTGTCAGCCTGCATTTTGGTGCGATTCTGCGCCACTTGCAGGTGACGCTGCAAAAGGGTAGTATGAGCATCCCTTTCAGTAAGAAATTCTTTCACCGATGAAGATGTACAGTGCTCCCAATCCTGCAAAAGGCCATAACGCGGTTCCACCCCATACAGTGCTTTGAAAGGAGAACAACCGAGGGCAGTGTGATAGCAAGTGTTGTACCAAAATTCAGCCATGGCAAGCCAGCGACGCCATTTTGTCGGGGAGGAATGAACTGCACAACGTAAATACATTTCAAGGCATTGATTGACGCGCTCAGTTTGACCGTCAGTTTGCGGGTGATAAGATGTGCTATATTGAAGTTTCATATCCATTGCAGCAAATAATTCCTTCCAGAATAGACTGAGAAAGAGTCTGCCACGGTCAGAAACGAGAGAGCGCGGCACGCCATGGAGCTTGACCACATTGTCTAGAAACAACCTGGCGACCTGTGGTGCAGTGAAGGGGTGTTTTAATGCAATGAAGTGGGAGTATTTGGAAAACCTGTCAACCACCACCAAAATCGTGTCATAACCTTCAGACCGAGGTAAACCCTCAATGAAATCGAGTGTGACATCCTGCCAAGCTCCAGCCGGCACTGGCAAGGGTTGCAGCAAACCTGGCGTGCGAATGTGTTCATGTTTAGCTTGTTGACAAATAGCACTTTGCTGAACCACATTAGTGACATCTTGTTTAAGACCCGACCACCAAAATAATTTCTTGATTCGCTGGTAGGTTGCTGAAATACCGGAATGACCACCAACAGGACTGGCATGAAAAGCTTGAATGATTTTTGTTTGTAATGCAGAATTGGCACCGACCCAAATACGGCCGCGATACCTGATGAGTCCTTGAGAAAGTTCAAATTGTTGTTCATTCGGACTATGCACTGCTAAAGAAGTCAAGAGGCGTTGGGCATGTTGATCCGTCACATACGAATTCAAGATCTCTTGGATCCATGTTGGTTGGCAACCAGAGACAGCGTGCATGGCCATAAGATGACCCACGCGGGATAATGCATCCGCCGCACGGCTAGTGACTCCCTTTTTGAACTAGAAGCGAAAATGGAGTCCCATAAACTTGGTCATGGCTTTGCGCTGTAAATCTGACACAAGCTGTTGATCACCCAAGTAACAAAGACTATGATGATCAGTTTTGATAACGAATTCGCCTTTCTGCAAATATGATCTCCAACGATCGACCGCCATAATCACTGCCAAGAATTCCTTTTCGTAAATAGAGAGCTTCTGATGATGTGGACTGAGGGCCTTGCTCAAAAAGGCAATGGGATGTTCATTCTGCATTAGAACTGCGCCAATACCCGAATCACAAGCATCTGTTTCAATGACAAAAGGTTGATGAAAGTCAGGCATAGCTAATACCGGAGTATGAGACATAGCGTGTTTCAATTCAGTAAACGCCATATCAGCATCCTGATTCCACAGAAAAGCTTTCTTTTTCAACAAATTGGTGAGTGGCCGAGAGATGATGCCATAATTTTTAACAAACTTTCGGTAGTAACCAGTCAAACCCAAAAAACCCCTCAACTCGGTAACATTGGAAGGTTTCGGCCAGGCAAGCATAGCTTGAGTTTTGGTCGATCGATCACGCCTACGTAAATAATGTGTCCAAAATATGCAATACTGGTTTGTGCAAAGGCACACTTCGATTTCTTGACATACAATTGATGATGGCGCAATAAGGACAACACTTGTTCAAGATGTTCTGCATGCTGAGGCAAAGTGGATCAGAATAAGGATGTCATCCATGAAAACAAGAATGAACTTCCGCAAATAAGGAGCCAAAATAGAATTCATAAGGCATTGGAAAGTGGCTTGCGTTGGTAAGGCCAAATGGCATCACACGTAATTGAAAATGTCCGTGATGTGTTTTGAAAGCGCTTCTCCATATCTTCCTCGACCATACGAATTTGATGGTATCCAGATTTTAAATCCAACTTCGAGAAATATCGAGTTCCAGCTAACTCATCAAGTAATTCATCAATTATCGGCATGGGAAACTTGTTTTTAACAGTAATGTTATTAAGCTTACGATAGTCGACGCAGAACCGCCAACTACCATCCTTCTTCTGCACAAGTAATACCGGAGATGCAAATGGGCTCATACTTGGTTGTATTAAACCGGCCTGCAACATATCAGCAACTTGGCGTTCAATTTCATCCTTATGCATTGGAGAGTAGCGATATGGTCTGCTAGTAACCGGTGTAGCACCCGCGAAGAAGGGAATGGAATGATCATACACTCGAAGGTGGTAATGTGGATTCGCTCAGAGAACACATCAGAGTAGGACTGCAAGACTTGCTGAATATCTGCCGGAATGTCCTGTTGTGCTGGATCTGCAACAGGAGATTCAATTAAGGCAAGAGCCCAAATATCATTGCCATTGCCCCATTTTTGAATTTGTTTCAATTGTATAGTAGTCAATACAGTGTACTCATCCTTCTGTATGCCACAGAGTTTCACCAGAATACCCTTGGCTGAAAACTCCAAGGTCTTTTGTTTCCAATCACAGATCATTGGGCTATGGGCTTGAAGCCGCCCATCCCAATCTGGCCATAAGCGCCCAATGCCAACACGTGCATATCAATGTGGAAAGTATACCCTTGAACCCACCATTCCATTTGAGGAACCATTCGGTCACACAGTAAAGTATCACCATTGGCTATGGAAACTTGAACAGCTGAAATGATGTCAGATCTATAATGTGTGCAGTCCAAAAACATAGAACTGACAAAACTGTGTGAACTTCCGAAATCAATCAATACTATCATGGCTTGCTTACCTACCATGGCACGCGACCAATGGTTTGATACCATCGCGCTACCAACGATGCAAAGACAGTTTATATTGTTCCTGTTCAAACTCGCGATCCAATTCTTCCAACGTGTGCAGCAATTCTTCATTGAGGTGCTCAGGGCCTTCTGCCATTTCCATAGCATGAGCCTGCATCACTGGAACCGGTTTGCACTGATGATCTCGTTCATATTTTTCACCACACTTAAAGCAAAGGCCCCTGGCGCGCCGGTACTCGCGTAATTGTCGAGCACAAGCTAACTCCTCCGGTTGAGCTTTACCTTGGACCTGCAAAGGATCTCCCCGATAGACCTGATGAGCCCGCTGCACCACCAATGGTCGGTGAGGCTTCATCTTAAGCTTCTCCATTTCTCCTCCCGAATTTGCGCGAGTAAACAAAGGCTCTCGACGGATTCCCAGAATCAATTTCCACTTCATACCGAAGTTCATCTTTCAGGCCCATAATGAAGTGATTCACAAAAAATTCTTCAGTGCATGTGTGATGGTATGCACGAACCTTGTACATCACTGTCTCAAATTGAAGCTTGTATTCCAACACAGTACCCGATTGCTGGAGCTGAATAAGTTCTCGCATTCCTAGGTGCCCATGGGGTGTTCTGCTTGATACACTTGCAGCCATAATGCCGCATTTCCCTCCATATGCATGGCTGCGGCTGTAACCCATAAAGATTCATCGATTTTGTACATGTGAAAGTAACGAAGACAACGATCCTTCCAGAGGCGAGGTTCCTCGCCTTCAAACTTGGGAAATGATATTTTGGGCACTAGAGGAGGCTTCTCCGGACCCTGCCCTTCGGCATGATGTAAATTGGGACTCGGGTGTGATCGATGTGTGTTGGGAGTGAAGCCAAGCGATGGAAAGGGACATTTACCCAATATGCCGGCTGCTGTCGTCGTGAGCTCACCCGCCTGAGTAGCAGCGCCAATTGGTGGACGGGGAGGTGTGAAAGTGGCGGATTCTTCCTTGTCAGGAGAACTATCCGGCACCATTGGATTGCTTTTGAGGGATTGCATCATGTTCTGAAACTGGGTCATCAACCCCGTGATCACCACATTATGCTCCTCCACTTGGGCTTGAATCGCCGGAATCGCTTCAACTGATTTGATTTTCTCCACAATAAACTCGAGACTGGCCTGCAAGGATTCCCAACGTGCATCCATCTGGTCCCACCGAGCCTCGGATTGATTCGTTGCTTCTTCCATCGCATCCAGAAGGTACTTGGTCTGGACCGAAGGCTTGGGCAGAGCCGTGATGAACACCCGATTGAACCAACCAAAACAGGCTACGTGAACTCGGATGTAAGTGGTTCCAAGAACAGCGTAATCTGCCCTAGGATTTTACAGAACAATCGGAAAGAAGAATGCTAAAGCAAGACCGGAAAAAAAAATCCCCTCCAGCGACCGCTGGCTCTGATACCAAATGTAATATCTCTTAACCGGTAGTAAGAAACTCACCGATGTGAGATCAATTCACCACGAAAATTTCATTCAAGTATTCAAAACATGAAGTCTTGGAGAAGAAGACAGGAGAACAGAAGAATGTAAAAAGGGAAAGATAGTTTAAGCCATATGATTCTCTGTCGCCAGATCACGCTCTGATTCCTTTTATGTATTACATCACAACTAACTCGGGCCCACTACTCAAGATCGGCGTCCATCGGCTTGGTCCCGCTTCCGCCAAGAATATGTCCAGCTCTTTCCGCTTTCCGCCGTTGTCGCCTCCTTCTTCTTCTGCTTAAGTTGCTCGCTAGTAACAGTAGTCCTGACAATGTGGCAATCTTGATGTGAGAATTGCTGCAGGCGAATGACAGTAACCTCTTGATTCAGCATCATCGGTCACTATTGTTAAGACGTTTTTTTTTCGTTTTAAATCAAAAGGAGGTTATACTCAGGGTTCACGTAACGGCTCGAAAATCTCAGGAAAATTGTGTATCGAGCGGTCGAGCCGGTTCAGTGAAACTGGACGGTAAACTAATCTAATTTTAAAAAAATTAAAAAATTCTAAAAAAATATAGCGTAAACCGGTCGATAATCAGTGAAAAATCGAGTGAAATCACTTAAAAAATTAGCTCTAAGAAACGTTCAATTGGTTGGCCGATTTTAAGTTAAAATCGATAGATTTCGATGAAAACCGATCGATTTTTGGAAAAAAAATTGATTTCTTAATCCTTCAGTTTCTAATAACTTTTATCAATTTTTGCCGATAATAGAAAATCAAAAATCGATCAAAAATCAAGATTTTGACATCATGAACCCTGGTTATACTATTAAGATGATTGATTATGTGACTGTACATGAGGAAAGGTCGAACAGTAGTATGAAGGGCTGACATGAGAAAGCGAGTCCTTGGAAGTACGAGATGATGCACATGGGTCACGGCAAATAGCCATGCGGTGACAGCTAGATGGCGCTCCATTTTCCTTTTCTATTGATGAATGGAACAATGTAATTTTTGATTATACTCATGCTATTATAAATAGTTTAGATATCGATATGGTTTTAAATACAGTTTTTATTATAATATATTTATAAAACCTAATAAAATTATTTTTAAGATAAATATAGACGTATGATTTTCATATATCTAATTTAAATATTTAAAAGATATAGATATTGAAAGTTTTGATACTTTGACTAACAACTATTTGTTGATGAAGCCAGTACGGATGTATCGAACGAATCACTGGCGTGCGAAGCGAAGGTGATAGACTATTGTTTCCGTATTTCCGGGAGCTTCTCTGATTATTGAGGCCTGGTTGGTCACATGACGGGGAGAACGCCGAACAGTTCCCGGAGAGATTAGAAGAACCCCTCCATGAAATCCAACGCGTTCTCTTTCGTACAATTTACTCATGCGTACGGGAAAAAAAGTTCAATGGCTAAACATGGTTTGCTTCAGTATTAGTTATATACTCATTTCTAATTAACGTTAACGCTACTACGAATAAGCAATGGCTAGAGGTATTTGGCGAAAAATGTTGCTTTGAAAAACTAAAACCATGTTATCTATTTTAAGCGGATGCAGTAACGACTTTTTACAACTTATATCACAAAATTATGACTCGTGACACTTTCTTAAGGCAAGGAAATTTTTGCAAGGAACACTCTACATCCTTTTTCCCCAGGGCTAGAGCCTAGCTAGAAGTATTCATCTGTACTGCTCTATTTAATCACAAAATCATGATCTACTAGCTAGGAAATCACAGGAAGAGCACCTCGGGTTCTTAAAAAACAAGAGGAGAAGAGCACCCCGCAAAGGCTACAGCACGAATCTACATGGATGTAGTATCGAACTAGAGACGAAACTCTCAAGTAAATTCACATAATTTGCACCTGGGCTCCTAGTTTTTCTTTCATAAGTTCACATGATTTGCACCTTGGAGGACTCGTAGATCTACCTTCTGAAATCTTAACCAAAAACCGAAATGATCGGTTCTTCCATAGATGAAACACCGTACAACTTCACGGATCCGCCAAGAACCAAAGGAAAATCAAAGAAAAGAAGAGATTGGCGGCACCTCCTACTTGGCTAGAAGCTACCGGGCCCCCGGCCGGAGAAGGCCATGGCGAAGAGTAGGATGACGAGGTAGAAGAGGATGACGACGAGCTTCATATGGAACATGGCGAACAAGAGCTTCACCATGAACACCAGCAGCAGCGCGTTGAAGATGATCGTTATGGCCATCTCCAGGGGCTCCATCGCCGTCACCGGCCTCCGTCCTCACTCCTCGACGCTCTCACCAGACCGGACCAAGCCCTGTTAGCTGGATCAGCACGCGGTGGAAAGCGAAGAACAGGGATCAGCTGGAGTGGAAAACTAGAAGAGATTGGTAAAGGCGGTGGATTGGATCGTCACAAGTGTCAGTGGATGGGTGGAGAGGGCAGGAGGAGGAGGAGCTAGGACTAGGAGACGCACACCTGGCTCTGCTTCCCTGCCGCTTTGGCCGACGCTGGTTGCGCGCGGGTGGGGAAAGTCCGAAGGTTCGGAGGTAGAATACTCCGTCCGATGTGAACCGCCGAGCCGCTGAGGTGTCCCTTCTTCTCATGGGTTCGGCGGGGCCGACGCGGAGAGTTAAGTCGCGCCTACACACGGCGGCAGATCGATCACACGCCACCGGCCAATTCTTACGGTCCAATCAGCTGGTGTAAACACGGGACACTGACTGATTGAAGAAGCCTTGAACTACTGAAGTGCTCCACTATAGTCTAGGTTTTATATTATTAATTAATAAGCGCATCTTAGGATTGATCTTAGTCTGTACTTTCTAAGAGATTGTGGGCATGTTTAGGCCTGTTTAGGGTTTAAACCTAGCTTTTGCTTATAAAAAGCTGGAAAGCTCCTCTAAGACCCTATTTGTTTAGACTAGTTTTTTTTGCTATAGCTTAAAGTCCATTTTTTTTTGTTTAAACAGCTCAAAAACTAACGACTTTTGTACGTGATAGAGGTGAGTAATTTTACCTAACTTTAGTATCTCTACTACTTCTAATTTACAGTTGGTGACGGTCCGTTCTACAATTTCTAATCCCCAAACTACCTCACAAGACACCGCAGCCTCACCCCCAACCCCACGCTACGACGACTCGTGCCCGTCTCTTTCGCCAGCCGCCACCGATCTGCCCTCGCTCCCCCCTCCGATCACAGACGAGACCGCGTCGCCTCAGAAACCACGGTACCACCACCTAGGCAGCACCCGCCGCACCACCGCCTCCGCTTCAACGCTGTTCGAATCCGTCCCGCCTCTCCATCGATTAGAGGCGCCGAGGCAAGGTTCTCAACGACAAGAGGCATACCGAGGCGGCTGGCCGCGAACTCGCCGGCCCTTGAGAAGAAGGTAGGTTTGGGGGTTCTTTCGCTCCGTGGGTTGCGGGGTTGTTGGATCTTGTTCTTTCCATGGGGTTTTTGGTTTTACTGCTTTTTTGGCTGCTGCGTCTCTGCAGCTATTAGCTTTGCCGTCGTTGGTGCAAGGGGTGTACTCGGATGACAGCAGATGTAGTTGGAGGCGACCACGCAGTTCAGAAGCTGCTCTCGATCGGTATGTTCCTACTTGCCCGCACAGATTCCCATTTCTTCTTTTGTTTTCCAGATATTGCTAGGAATTTCCTTTAGATTTTTCTTTCCATCAACTGGCTTTTATGGAATTTCAGTTCAAATATTTTTGTTGTTTGGTTTCACTGCCCAAATTACAATTGAAACATATGTTGATTGCTCTGATGTGTTGCTCTGAATAATCTTTTCAGAACGTTGTCCTCCGATCGAGGAGGTCATTAGCTTCGGAGTGGTGCCTCGCTTTGTGCAGTTCCTCACCAGGGAGGACTATTCTCAACTCCAGGTATGTAGCAATTATGCCAGTTTCGACAATGTTGTTGCTTTTATCTTGACTACTACAGGTAAGATAGACACTTTGTTTTATGCTTTTGCACGGGATTTGGGAAAGCTGTAATGCAACATTGTAGCAAAGGGCAAGTTCCTTATGTTCAACTGTTTATGCGCAACCTATACAGAAATAAGGGCAAGTTGTCATGCAACATTGTAGCAAAGTGGAAGTTCCTTATGCCAAAGATGGCCACACTCATCATTGCTCTCTTGTCGATTCCATGTTGCCAGGCTTCTTACTATTACCATGCTGCCATGGTCCGCATTAACACCACTGTTGTCCTCTGGGGTTCCATATTTCATGTCTATTACTGCTGTTGCTATGCTCATCATTGTTGCGCCACCAGATTATTGTTGATTACATCTTAGGCATAAATATCTGAGTGAACCAAAATTTCCAAATTTTGAATGACATTGTACCAAACAAAAACTTTGCAGTGGCCAGTGGCAATTTCCAAATCATGAACCCTGCAATGCCATCATTCGAAATCCCTTTCTTTTTTAGTTTGTGAAGGTTGGGAAGCCAATATTGTTGCCATGATTATCGACTAATTCATTCATTACAGTTATCTGTCTATCTGTCAATACTTCCAGACTGGTAGTTGTTCTGTACAAATAGCTTTTTCTCATTCTTTGTGATGTTTTATTCAGTTTATTAACATGTTGCCCATTTATAGCCAATCTAGATTCAGTACTCTTGCTGTCAGTAGAGATTATTATGAATACATATAGCTTTGCTTTGCTACAATGCACATAGTTTGAAAATGAATCATCATTGATCACTTGAGTTATAAGTTGCTTTTACTTATGTCCCAGTCAAACCATAATTCTTCTCTAAAGATAATTTTTCATGGGTTTCTGGAAGCTTCAGATAAAGGGAAAAAAAAGAAACAATGTTTAGTTCTTTGGTACGGATGTACTTACTTGAGATTAGAAGGCTAGACTTTGTAATGAGCAGTCTAGGCTTGTATGGTGTTGAAGTATAGATATACATCTTGACTTCAGATTTGAAGAATTAAGAGTAGTAATAGGTGATATTGCGTTTGAAGCCTTGAACACTCAGCATTTTTCTTTCCTCTTAAAACAACAAACAGCAGCATGGCTGTGATTTATTAAAAAAACAATCCTGTGTGTTTCCATGGATTAGTTGGTTATCCGACTCAGACTGGTGTTGAAAGATCCATGCACGTGGTTAGAGTTTGTTAGTCTTATAATATCTATATATGCTAACATTTCTCCCCCATGAATAAGAAAGATGATTCTATTTTGTTTTTTTAATTCATACTTACATGCCTCTAGGTTGTTGAAAACCATCGGTTTTGTCAATTATTCATTTATTCTAATAATTTTTCTTGGGATGATTTGTGCGCACTTTTAATTAATTGTTGAAGTTATGACTCATGGTATTCTCCACCATATCTCTACTAATATAAAGCAGCAGTTGGTGGCAGCATGACGTTCTTCCTACGCGGCCCCACAACAGTTCCTAATCTCTCGCGATGCATAGCCCTATCCCGATCCCCACCTCAAGATCCCTCCACGCCTGCGTACACCGATCCCGCTCATGATCCCCCCAACCGCCTCACGCAATTCTTAGTCTGCCACAATCCCCACCGAGATCCCCATGAGATCTTCCCCGCAACCCCCGAGTCTCCCTAATCAGAGATCTTCCCCCGTCCGGTCTCCTTATGCCGCCTCCGCCGCCGCGACGCCTGGAGGAACTCGATGAGGCGGTGTCACCAGCCCGAGCCGGTGGAAGTGGGGAGATCACGAAGGAGGAGCTGCGTCGCTCGACGGGTCTCGACCCGAGAAACCGCTTCTCATGGCCATCAAGGGCAGATCTCGACGCCTCCCGAGTAGGTCGCTTTTCTTACGCCTTGGCCTCTATATCTTTCCCCGAGATTGGATTGTGGGATTCAGAGCAAATGTTTTCTTGACAAATCAATGTATGTACTGCAAATATGGTTCAATTTGTGCATGGAATGGGGCTCCTTGTGCCGGCATGGAGTCGTTAAGTTGTTGGTTTTTCTCGAGTTGACGTGGTTCAACTATTGAATGCTAAGCCATATGGCCTGTTTAGAGTCGACTTGGGTTAAATAAAACTAATCCGTATAGATATCTCGATATTCTTATCCTTACCAGCTTTACTCAGATCCGATATTCTTATCCTTACCGCTTTACTCAGATCTAATTAAGTCATTGGGACTCTGATGAGGCTTGTTGAAATGTACTCATATGCCTATGTTTCCTCCAATGAAAATCATTAGCTAATATAGCCCTTCCAAGATCATGGGTTTTCTTTTTACGCTTATTATCCACATTCCAAGGACATCTCTATTAATTTTCTATCGATTCAAAGTTTTCATAATAACTCGAACCTTTTGTCTCAAATATTACATTTGCAATTATTGCACAAAACATATTATGCTGGACAGTAATATGTAAATTTTCACCGGTTAATTCGATTTGCTCTTTGCATAATGTTCTATGGACTGGCGGACCATATGCATTGTTTGTCGGTAAAGATGCTAGTAGGGCATTGGCCAAGATGTCCTTTGAGCCATAGGATCTGACAGTGATATATCCGGCCTTGGGCCATTTGAACTCAAGGCCTTGCAGGATTGGGAATACAAGTTCAACAAAGAAGTATGTGAAGGTAGGAACCATAAGAAAAACAAAGGTTCCCTAGAACAGTAGTATGTTGGCACTTCCTCCAAATACTGTGAGGAAGCTTACCATTTTGTTTTCCTTTACTCTCTCACAAACTCAACCATTGCCGGAATAGTTTTCTTATTGTGCTTTGAGCTAATCTTATTTTCTCGCCTCTTCTTTGTGTTTGATTTCATATAGGTGCATTTGATAGGTTACAGTGTTGAGAGTTGCTTGTTATTGAGCAGTGGCGTAGCTAGGATTTTAGTCATGGGTGATCCAGCTTAACTTTTTTTAACAATATAAGTGCAACATACCAACATTTAAATAAAAAAATACCAAACACAATATGATCAAATAAAAAGCTTTAACAACCATCTAGCATCTTAAAATAAAGGTATTAAATCTGTAGCTTACATACCTATAATGATAGTTTAAGAAGCATCGGCTGAGGAAGTCCTACGATTTTTTCCCTACAGAAAAATACCTAAAGGCTAATAGGCTGGGCCAGGGTGGTCCGTGGCCCACCGGGACCACCCTGTAGCTCTGCCCCTATTATTGAGAGTGGAAAATGGAAAGCCAAAGATCTACGTGAGACTGTGGTGAAATAACTGCAGTATAATAGTACGCCACAGTTGGCACAATTTCATCTTTTCTCAAAGCAACTGCATCACTTTTGCTTCTATTCTCATAGATTGAAACTGAAATCACTGCAGATTTATTTCATGTTGCTCCAATGTCAATTTTTCTCCATTAAAATGGAAGAAGCATTTTCATAGGTACCAACCTCTTTGGTCGCTTATTAACCGTATGCGTAATTCTAGCATAATCTTTCATTTTAGCATATAATACATGCATACATATGTGAAAAAAGTAATTGTACATGGCTTTGGTGATTTCTTTTCCAATATAGTTGTAGTTTGGTTTCTTGATACGAAGTATTTTTCTTCTCTTTAGGTTACCTTTTGAAAAGGAGTGCAAAAAATAATGAATGGAGCGTAAGGTGGGTTGTCCTAAATGAGAAGAGTGGAAAGGTTAATAAATCTCTACCCTCCAGCCTTGATGACTTCGCTTTTACACTCGAGCTTCATTTCGCTTTTTGAGAAGAATGCGAGTGTTGTTATTGAAGGAGTGCGTGCTAGCTAGCATTCACATCAAGCGTAACAAGTTGGACGCTGTGAGCACTTTGGTGGAATGCATAAGTTTTTGTGTGTGTAGTTTCAATTTGTTTGTTACTTAGTCTCAGTTTTTTACATTTTAGTGTTTACTCTTGTAATATACAAAATATTGTATCAATCACTTTATTCTGTAAAATGTGATCATTATGTCTAAAAGTCATACTATATACCACCGGATATATATATATATATGTTTCGCCCCTTTTAGTTATTTGATTCGCAATATATGTATACAAGGAATAAAATGCATTGTTGTTCATGCAAATTTGAATTCCAAGGATCTAAAAGCTACAATTTGCTAGCAGATTTGTTTGTGAAGGTTTAAGACAATATGAAATTATTTGGACAAACATTAGCTTGAAAATTAGGGCAACCTTTTCGATTTTCCTAATTTTCGAAGATGCTCTTAAAGTGCATGGTACTGTGATTGTTCATTGGTAATATAATTGGTAGTATAATTGGTAACGTTGCTACCAATTATCTAGCTGTTTGCAGTGAATTACATTTAAAGTTAATCTCTTGCAGATGTGTTGAACAAGCGCATTGGCTTATTGGCCAGAGTGCCAGATAGATCAATAGGGATTTCCGAAGATGATCTTGGATTGTGCATTTGTGCTTGGCCGGTGATAATGATATCGAATGCCGCAGCAAAATAAAGTGTTGAACTTGTGATTGGTTACATGCCGTGTTCTATATGTTATTGCTTGACATTTATGTTTCGTTACCAATTTTATTTTTCGTAGCAACGCACGGGCATTGAACTAGTTATTAGTCTAAAATCAACCATCAACAGGGGCGGAGCTACAGTCAAGCGTCGATGTCAGTTGACACCGATGACTTTTTGCTAGCCCATTATACCCATATGCTAAATATTAGCTCTGACACATGTAAATAACAAGGCTGACCCCTACAGCTGAGCGGCATGCTGTAGGGTCGAGGATGAGCCTAGAGGGGGGGTGAATATGCGTTTTACGAAATTCGATCACTCACTAAACAATTCGCTCTAATACACCCCTAATTCAAAACCTAAACAAAGATATAGGCGGAAGCGATAAATAGGTTTTGACAATTAAAGCCTAAATCAACTAGGCTCACTAGTGCACTAACTAAATTAAGTCTTTACACTAGAATTGCTAAATTGAACAATCAATTAATACTAAGCAATTCTAATACATTCAAGCAATTGATAAATATACAATAATGTAAACGCTTGAATATAAAAGAGACAAGGGACAAACGATATTTTTCCGTGGTGTTCGGAGACTTGCTTGCCTCCTAGTCCACGCTGAGGCAAGCCCAACCACTTGGACCGCCCCGCCGAGCACCGCCTCTTTCCACTAATCGTGGTTTTCACGCTTTCACAGAGGCTCAACCCGAACCTTCACAAACTTCGCCGCTTCTCACACCTTGAGAGCTCCGCACAAGACGACGCCACGCCTGCCTAGAGTCAAGAACCTCCAAGAGAAATAAGCCGCTCCTTCGCTTGAACTTCACCTTGCACAACGAATGCGCGTCCGGTGATGACCAAGTGCAACACATGCACAAGGACCTCCCTCAAGTGCAACACATGCACAAGAGGCCACTCAATCCATTCCTAATTGCAACACATGCAATTAGTCCTACTCTTTAGCTCAAAACTCAAATGGGAGTGTGCAACACATGCAACAACTCATCCAAACCCTCAACCAAGCCAGCAACACTTGCCCCAAGCCCCCCAAGGGGTCTATTTATACCCCACCAAAGAAAACTAGCCGTTGAGGGCAAAAACCCACTTTTCGGGCAGAGAGGCCGGTCCGACCGGCCCCAGTCTGGTCCGACCGACCCTCACAGGGCAACGGTCGAAAATCGACTGCTGCACTGACCGGTCACACCGAAGAGGCTCGTCGCACGGACTCCGTCGGCCGCACCGCCTCAAAAACACGAAAACAACCTTCGGAAAAATCGCATCGAGAAGGTCCGGTCGCATCGAGGGAGCCCGGTCAAGACCGAAATCCGGTCACACTGGAGGTGGCCTGGTCACACCACTCGACCGCATACAAAAACACTCACAACTTTTACTCGAACTCCGATTTGGGTATTTTTGATTCTATGCGAAGCTTATCATGAGGGCTACAATCTCCACCCATTTTCAAGATTTAAGCATCCATAGAAATTTTTAAATACCACCAAAACCAAACTCTAATGTAGTCATTCAAGTCTAAAATATGATTTTTCGAAATCTCTCAAATAGACTTGATCAAAGGCATGACTACAAGTTATAAAGAGTCACTAACATCAAATATTGAGCCATGATGATCAACTCATGATCAAAATAACTTTTGCAAAACACATTTGTAAATAACCCGAAAAGCTATAAGATCAATCCTCTTGCCATGTAAGGATCAACACATGATCCCGACACTTTGCAAAAACACATTTGCAAATGCCAACACATACTCTAGGATTGAAACCCATAACCTCTAGCTTATTTGCAAACCGCTTTTGCAAATAACAAAACAACATTTTGCAAAAACACATTTTGCAAACACAAACCATAAACTTTACTTAGCCTTTGTGATGATCAACACATGATCCACCACAAGTCAAACACAATGCATGAGCTCTCACCTTTTGCAACACATGCAAAACTTAGCCCCAAGTAACCACATGTTTTAGAAGGATTGTTTTATAAATGAAAACAAAACATGAAGGTTCAACATTTGCAACACATGCAAAAGTGAACTTCACGCGAAAGCCAACGCATATTGCTTATCCTATTTGCAACACATGCAAATCAAAGCATTATGCGAAAACCAAATGCATATGCTCTTCCTCTTTGCAACACATGCAAATCAGAGCATAAACCAACAATAACCAAGCATAAGCTTAACCCATTCGCAACACATGCCAAATGGTTAACCCTTATGCAAAAACCAAATCCAAATGATTTGAGCTCGAGTGAACGTAGGATTGAGATCATCAACACATGATGAAGCTCAAGTTAGGAGACAACCCCTCTTAATAACACGACGATAAAAACTAGACTCAAAGACTACAAAGTCCTTAGCCTATCTAGTTATACCTTTGCCGCCGCACGCAAGCAAACCCCTTTGGGGTCTTTATGATCTTCACTTACACTCCCCCGGGATCATCACTCGACTCCTCTTTATGTTCGGGATCCACTCTTGACGCTCATCACCTCATAATATCGTCCTTGTCCCGTTTTCATTCATCCTTGGACTTAACCTAACTCAAACATAACTCATGAAACTTGTTAGTCCAAGATGCATGGTTGTCCCAATTATCTCTTGCACTCCATTAACACATAACGGATGCTTTTAGATCAATTGAGCACAACCTAAAATAATTTGAATGATTTAAGTGTGTCTTAAGTACAATAATGCAACACATGCTTCATTATACTTAAGAACTATTCATTTGTCCTTAATTAATCACGGAACACCATCAACACATTATGAAATGTTCTTTAATGATTAATAGGACAAATGAACTCAATTTAAATTATCATTTAAATTGATATGAGTATATATTAACTACACAAGTTTTCATATACTCATGTTGATGAAAAGTAATGATCCATTATGTGTAGGCTATATGGAATTGATCGTTACTCTAAGTTATCAACTATAGAATAAACCCCACATGTATATGTGCATAAATATGATTGACTTGGATATAATATATACATATTCAATTTGATCACATTGGAGTATATCCTATATTACCATGAGTATACTATGACTAGGCAATTCAAATATATACTCAAGGATTTAGTTCCTTTGTCTTGATCCTTATATGTGTCAATAAGAATTAGATCAATACAAAGAGACTTTCAAGTTAAACTACAAACTCCCCCTAAGTATGTGCATCCATGTAATATATGGATTGGGAAACATGATGCATATTTTGTAGTTAATATAATGGGGACATTCATATTTTAACTTGAATCCAAAGTATGCAATTAATACTAGAAAGAATATGCATACATACCTTGGGTTTTCCATTTTGATCCAAATATGAGACTGCTAAATATATGCTCAATAAAACATGCTAGTCTCATAAAGATTAGGTTTGTCATTAAACATAGATTAAACATTAATTAACATCAACCACCAAAACCAAAGGCTCTTGAACTTACAATCTCCCCCTTTTTGGTGATTGATGACAAACCCACTAATTCACTCTATTATAACTTTATTTGGATGAAAACAATGCTTTGACTCACTTGAAATTAATTCTCTAAAAACTTGTATGCTCTAAATCACTTGTAATATCATTTATTATCAATTACTTACATTGAGCATACTCCCTTTTGGTATGAACATTTAAATAATGCAAGCGGAATTCCAAAATTCCAAATAACAAAGAGGGAATTAGTCAAACATTCTCCCCCTTTTGGCATTAAACACCAAAAATGGGAAAACCAACTTAGAAAATATCTTGAAAACATTTTCCCCTTTTTGAATTAAGCATTCTCCCCTTTTTGGCATTGAACCACCCTTCTTAAAGAAGGTCATATAAGAATTTGAGATGAACACTTATGACCTTGGCAAGGAATTGAAAGAAGTTAGGCCAAAATAAAAATAAAAAGAAGGTCATTCAAGAAATAAAAGCTTATGCCAAATGAAAACTTGTTTTATTTGAAATATGGCCTAAAAGAAGGAAAACTTGAAAAGAGACCATATTTGGGTTTTTGGATACCACTTGTAAAGATATGCATAAAAAGCAACGAAGGAAGGGTATCACACGGGTTATTTGAAACACATTCAAATAACTCACTCCTCATTTTATTAGGCTTTGCAAATTTTTAATATGATTCTCTTGAAGAATCCAATAATTTGCCTAATAGGGTTAAACGAGGAAACCAAAAGAATAAATACCACTTGAGAAATTAGATATCACTTTAAAGTATATCTCAATGGCTTTGATTGAAAACTCAACATAAATGAGCATTTTCAAATTTTGCTTGAAAAGCAATGCTCAACTAGGAATTTTCCTCTTCATGTATTTCAATGCATAAAGAATCTCACACAGAGAATTCTTAGGAGATTGAACTTACAATTTTGACTTGAGAGGAAATTCTTAATCAAGAATTTTTGGTATCAGATCAATGCTACAAGGAGGCAATAATGACACCACTTGTAAGAAATAAATGAATTCAATGATACCACGTGAAAGAACAACCAAAAGATATCACTTGAAAGTATGAGCAATAAACTTTACCACGAGTAAAGATCATTTTGTATGGGGACACCAATTTTGAGGAAAATATTGATATTTGTTTCAAAACAAGCTCATTTTCTCGGAAACCAACACCATATGTCAATTTAAGATCAATTTTATACCATGACATACCCAAAAAGAGAGCATTTTCAAAAATATGCAAAACTTGATTAAACAAGCTCCAAAAGGATTTTAAAGTAAATCATGGAGCTAATACATTTAAACATACTCAAGTTTTGTTTTGAGAGATTCTTTCAACTTAAAACCACTTTGAACATATGAAATCCACAAGGATTTCACAAACTGAAATTTCAGGTTTTCAGATTTTGACAATTCATTTAGGCTTCAAAAGAGGGCTGAAAAACTGCTCAAATGAGTTATAAAAAATATGATAAAATTTTATATTATAGACCAACTATTGAGGATGAATTCTTACAAAGATGATTCCCTCAAATTATGCTCTGATTTGGAGATACAAAAATCACAAATCAGCTTAAAATCATGCAAAACTCTGAATTTTCAGCATTTGATCAAAGAGAGAAAAAGCCATAACTTTTGCAAATTAAATTGAAATTATTTGAAATTATGCAGAAACATACTTTAGACTCCTAAGAAACTTTTCCAAAAAGGAGTCTCCAATCAAAAGATATGCCAAATTTTGCTTTGTAGGCATGATTTTTACTCAAAGAGGAGAAAAGTCAAAACTTTCTCAAATAAAGTCCAAATAATTTGAAAGTTTCCAGAAATGAACTTTGGACTATTTGGAAGGTTTCTCAAAAAGAATTTCCTTAAAAAGATATTTCGTTTAAAAGATATGGCAGATTGCGCTTTGTAGGCAAATAAAGAAGTTCAATTTGCATCGAACGGTCAAAATGCAATCCGATTTGGATTTTATGGAGATTTGAACCTTCATGGCTTTGTATGAGTTGGAAACACTATTTCAAGCCAAGATACACAAAGAAATCCAACTCAAATTGCAAAACTCGCAAAATGCAAGAATAGGTCATTTTTGGGTCAAATGAAAGATTTTAGCCAAATTCAAATAGCTATAACTTTTGAACGGTTGGTCGTTTGGAAAAACTTTAAACTAGAGAAATGCTTAAAATGACCAACTCTACGAGTTTTGTATTGACCATTTTTTCAAAAACTCAATAGATTTTAATTTATGAAAATGTTTCATTTAATTCAAAAACAAAATCCTATAAGATCCATTTGAGGTCAAATTTGCTATTTTGTTTCTAAAATAGGAATTTTTACTCCGAAAGCATTGTAAAACATTTGAAATACATATTTAAGGACTTTTATAAAGATTTTCACAAATATTGGCCTTTGAAACAAAAAATTTTGACTTTTAACCAAAGCGACTCATTTGAAGGATATTCATGCATATAGTTTTCAACATTATTTCAAAAAGTATCAAATGAATCAAATGAGAAGATGTTTAGTTGGAATTTATATGTATGAGTTTGAAATACCATTTGGAACCAAGATATGTTCAATAATCCGGTCCAAGAGGTGAAACTCACAAAGTGCTAGAATGCGACCAATATAGGTCAAGCATAGTTTTTGGGTGGGTTTCAAAGTCAAATAACTTTTGATAGATTGGTCTTTTAGAAATTTTTGAATACAAGAATTGTTAAGAATGACCAACTCTATATTTTTCATTTTGGAGCTATATTCAAAATCATTTTACAATTTATTCTATGAAGATTATAAATTTAAAGCCAAAACAAGATACTAGTAACTAGTTTTTGGGCTAAAAACATATTTTCTTTTGAAATTAGTTTTTGTAAAGCTAAAACCATTGAAAAACCTTTTGAAAGCATTTATACACATTTTTCAACTAGTTTTTCACAAGATTAGTAATAGTTATTAAGATTTTTCACTTTTAGCTAAACGGCTCAATTTTGAAAACTTAATATTTGCACATAATTAATTTGGACACACATAGGGATGTGATATACATGATTATGATTTAGCACTCCCCCTTAATGTGCCACCTTTTAAACTTGCTCAAGATTAGCAATCAAGAGAATAGATAAGAGGCGAGAGCAAGTATACAACAAGCAATTAAATTAATTTTAGCATGATACTGATGCATCTAAGCCTACACAAGGTTAGAAGCTAGATAGTAATCAATTTAAATTGCTTGTTACCGGGATGGCATTGGCTCATGATGGACTTGATAATTTTCATGCTTGGTTCCAACTTGCAATTGATGAAGTCTTTGTATTCTTGAAGAACCCAAGCGTCCAATTCATCTCATATCACCTAAAAATCTTTTAGGCGATTTTTGGTACCCAATTCTTGTTGGGTCCAACAATGTTAGTCACAATAGATTTAGGAACCCAAATAGCCCTAATTTTGATATTATTGAATTGACTAACATAACTAGGAATAGTTTTGCGATAATCATTCCTCCTAAGCAAAATATTTGGATTTAAGTGAGAGGACTTAGGAGGGCAATTGTGCTTTGCAAAACTATCTCTAGTTTGATCTCTTCTAAGCATATGATAATTAAAATTATGAAATGGCTTAGAGGATCTAGTATATCTAGCAAATGTTTTGCTATTGTTATTTCTCCTACGCAATATATTTGAATTGAATTGAGTGGGCTTAGGAGTCCTAACAAATTTAGCAAACCCATTTCTAGATTTACTCTTCCTATGCATATGAATATCATTTTGAGCCAGCATAGGGGACTTGACAAGCTTGGCAAACACATTGCCATTCTTGTCCTTCCTAAGCATATAATTGTCATTAATAATAATAGGCTTAGGAGTGATACCTTTAGGACAATCCTTACCGAAATGTCCCTTTTCCCGGCAATTGAAGCACGTCACACCGTTTGGTCCTCTTTTGACCTTCTTGTTGTGCTCCTTGTCGGTATGCCTCATGGTTGATGTTGTGGCCTTGTTATCCACTTGGTTTGGGCACACGTAGGCGAGGTGGCCCTTCTTGTTGCAAGCGAAGCATTTGATTGTCTTCGAGTGTCTTGCATTATGCCTCGTCTTGCTATTCTCCCTCTTAGAGTTGTAGCCGAGTCCTCGCTTGTCTTGAGGCGCCCTTGGCTTGCTCAATATCTCATCAAGGATGGCTTTTCCTTTTACGCACCTCTTTAAGTCATTTTCCAATTTAATGACTTGAGCCTTGAGCTCTTTGTTTTCCTCTACAAGATTAGCATCTAAACACATAGAGGAACTTGAAATAATTTCATTAGAGCAACAAGGTGTATCAATTAAGTCTTCACAAGAGGTGGACATGTCAATTTTTGATGAAATATTAGAGTTTACATCTAAGCATGGCATTTCAACAATTAAATCACATGTGGTTCCTATATCCACCTTAGACTTATAAATTTCTTTGAGAAGGAGGGATTCATGATTTTCTTTAAGCATGTTATAATCACTTTGAAGTGATTCATGTTCAAGCTTTAAAATCTTATATTTTGTTTTCTCCTTCCCAAGATAATTATTGAGCTCCTCTAACATATCCATTAAATCATCATAAGAGGGCTCATCTTCATTTTCATCATTACTTACCTCAATTTTACCTTTCGTCATGAAGCAACGGATTCGCGATGGGAGTGAATATTCGTCGTCGCTTGAGGCGGATGTTGAGGTTGATGGAGATGTCGGTTCATCACTTGATGTAGAGGTTGAAGAATCATCAACCGACATTTCCTCCTCAATGCAATCCTCAATTGTTGTGGATGATTCAAATAATTCTTGAAGCTTAATCCACATTTCATGAACGCTTGAGAGGTTGCAAATGAGATTAAATATTTCTACGCTCACAACACTAAATACAACGTTAGTTGCTTGAGCGTCGAGATGTAAGCATTTCTCCTCTCCTTTAGTTGGAGCAATATCATTTAGTGGAGAAGAAAAGCCGACATCTACGATCCACCATATTTGTGGGCTCATGGATTTAAAATGATTAATCATAAATAATTTCCATGAAGCATAATTTGATTCATTTAGCATGAGTGGATCGTGTGAGTGCACTAAACCTCTTGTCGCCATCCCTTTTACTCTCTAAGCGGTTAAGCCTAAAATAAGAGTGACCGTGGCTCTGATACCACTTGTAGGGTCGAGGATACGTCTAGAGAGGGGTGAATAGGCGTTTTACGAAATTCGATCGCTCACTAAACAATTCGCTCTAATACACCCCTAATTCAAAACCTAAACAAAGATATAGGCGGAAGCGATAAATAGGTTTTGACAATTAAAGCCTAAATCAACTAGGCTCACTAGTGCATTAACTAAATTAAGTCTCTACACTAGAATTGCTAAATTGAACAATCAATTAATACTAAGCAATTCTAATACATTCAAGCAATTGATAAATATACAATAATGTAAACGCTTGAATATAAAAGAGACAAGGGACAAACGATATTTTTCCGTGGTGTTCGGAGACTTGCCGATCTCCCCTAGTCCACGTTGAGGCAAGCCCAACCACTTGGACCGGCTCCCGCTCGAGCACCCGCCTCTTTCCACTAGTCGTGCCCAACCACAAAACATGAAGCTTCAACATTTGCAACACATGCAAAAGTGAACTTCACGTGAAAGCCAACGCATATTGCTTATCCTATTTGCAACACATGCAAATCAAAGCATTATGCGAAAACCAAATGCATATGCTCTTCCTCTTTGCAACACATGCAAATCAGAGCATAAACCAACAACAACCAAGCATAAGCTTAACCCATTCGCAACACATGCCAAATGGTTAACCCTTATGCAAAAACCAAATCCAAATGATTTGAGCTCGAGTGAACGTAGGATTGAGATCATTAACACATGATGAAGCTCAAGCTAGGAGACAACCCCTCTTAATAGTACGGCGATAAAAACTAGACTCAAAGACTACAAAGTCCTTAGCCTATCTAGTTATACCTTCGCCGCCGCACGCAAGCAAACCCCTTTGGGGTTTTTATGATCTTCACTTATACTCTCCCGGGATCATCACTCGATTCCTCTTTATCTTCGGGATCCACTCTTGACGCTCATCACCTCATAATGCCGTCCTTGTCCCGTTTTCATTCATCCTTGGACTTAACCTAACTCAAACATAACTCATGAAACTTGTTAGTCTAAGATGCATGGTTGTCCCAATTATCTCTTGCACTCCATTAACACATAACGGATGCTTTTAGATCAATTGAGCACAACCTAAAACAATTTGAATGATTTAAGTGTCTTAAGTACAATAATGCAACACATGCTTCATTATACTTAAGAACTATTCATTTATCCTTAATTAATCACGGAACACCATCAACACATTATGAAATGTTCTTTAATGATTAATAGGACAAATGAACTCAATTTAAATTATCATTTAAATTGATATGAGTATATATTAACTACACAAGTTTTCATATACTCATGTTGATGAAAAGTAATGATCCATTATGTGTAGGCTATATGGAATTGATCGTTACTCTAAGTCATCAACTATAGAATAAACCCACATGTATATGTGCATAAATATGATTGACTTGGATATAATATATACATATTCAATTTGATCACATTGGAGTATATCCTATATTACCATGAGTATACTATGACTAGGCAATTCAAATATATACTCAAGGATTTAGTTCCTTTGTCTTGATCCTTATATGTGTCAATAAGAATTAGATCAATACAAAGAGACTTTCAAGTTAAACTACAAACTCCCCCTAAGTATGTGCATCCATGTAATATATGGATTGGGAAACATGATGCACATTTTGTAGTTAATATAATGTGGACATTCATATTTTAACTTGAATCCAAAGTATGCAATTAATACTAGAAAGAATATGCATACATACCTTGGGTTTTCCATTTTTCATCCAAATATGAGACTGCTAAATATATGCTCAATAAAACATGTTAGTCTCATAAAGATTAGGTTTGTCATTAAACATAGATTAAACATTAATTAACATCAATCACCAAAACCAAAGGCTCTTGAACTTAGACATGCGGCAAAGCACCCAGCAGGCCAGCATTCCCATGGCCCAAAGCGTCAACAGCCTAGAGCCCACGTACCACAAGGTTGCGACCTGCCGACTTGCGAGAGCCCGAGCCAAGTCTCTCCGTGCAGTCCGACCCTTGACGCTTCGTTTCCCATCCTCGCAACTTGCATCGCCCTCGTGCAATCACGGCGCCGACGCATCAAGGATTCAAGGGCTCAAGACTGCTGGCAGCGAGGTGGCACCTGCGAAGCAATCCAAAGATCGCAATGGGCCAGCTCGCCACGGCTGCTCGCTTGATCGCTCCGCACCTCGCCCCTTGTTTCCTACCGATTCCCTCATTAATCATTGATCAATCAGTATTTCAGCTTCAGACTTTCTGTTTCAGTTCAGAATTCAAGGCGGTGCCTAGCAGCCTAGGGCCAAGCCCAACGTGTTCATGTGAAGTCTGTGATCGTCTTCGATAAGTGCTAACCCCAATTTAGCAAGTCTCTATTACAAATTTACAATTTCAAGTCTGAAATTTTATTGTCTCAACTTTCTTAGCTATTATATTCGAAGTCTAAACAAGACAACAAGCCACGTAAAGACTTTGCTTCGCTAGCTTCTTCGACGACTTGTACTCTCGCCAAATGCCATGTAAGAAATTAGATATTTTGATTGCTCATGATAATTGTTTTTGCATATTCCATATGATCTCTTTTGTTATTAATTATATATATGTTGACTAATTTAATAGGCAATCAAAGCTCATTGAACGGTTCTTGAAAAGAAAACAACCTCTTGCTTCTAACAATAAGATCGTGATGCGGTAGTTCTACGAGAGATGCAGTGCATCAAATACCAATCCTACTACCCATCGTTCTTCACGGATCTCACGAAAGGAGGTAAATTGGGATAAACTTCCTTATGATCCAGCAGATAGAAGGAGAATATCAGATTATATAGGAGAAAAGCTACAAAATGACGTAAGGCGAAAGTATTTGACTAGAGTTCCTTGTAGACCACCGTCTAGTTTCAATTTTCCACAAACTACAATAGCAGGTGTTCCACGTCGGTGTCAGCATGAATGGTTCACTACATATGATTGGTTAGAGTACAGTGAGAAGGTGGATAAATATTTCTATTTATGCTGCTACTTATTTAGAGATTGCAATGAGGGTCAAGGTGGGAATGATGCATTTGCAATAGATGGTTGGAATGGATGGAACAAATCCAATAGGCTTCGAGATCATGTAGGAAAAAAATGTGATAGCTTTCATAACACAGCTGTGAAAAGATGTGACAATTTGTTGAAGCCAGACCGATCAATCCGTGCTGCATTCCACAAGCAAAGCAATGTCACTAAAGAGAATTATGTACTTCGATTGACTACATCCATTAAAGCTGTTTGATACTTGTTGCATCAAGGTTTGGCTTTGGCCATGATGAATCTGAAAATTCTACAAATAAAGGAAATTTTCTAGAGCTGGTACAACTTTTAAGCGTAAGAAAATGACAAGGCGAAGAAGGCTATTCTTAGTGCTCCTAAAAACTGTAAGATGGTGGCTCCAGAAATTCAAAAGGATATTGCTAATTGTTTTGCTGAGGTAAGACACATTGTCTTTATTATTTATTTTACAAAGTACAAATGACTTTGTCTCATATTTAAAGAATAATTTAAAGTATTGGTTTCTTCTGCAGATCATAGTGAAATCTATCATTGAAGAAATAAGTGGGGATGTGTTTTGTCTATTAGTAGATGAATCAGCTGATGTTTCTGGCAAGGAACAAATGGCAGTGGTTTTGCGGTATGTTGACAAGGCCGGGGTCATAAAGGAGAGACTTATTGCTGTTGTTCATGTGAAAGAGACATCAGCTTCATGTCTCAAGTCCAACATTGATAATCTGTTTGCTAAGTATGGATTGAGCTTGAAACAAGTTAGAGGACAAGGTTATGATGGAGCTAGTAACATGAGAGGTGAGTTCAATGGTTTAAGAGCTTTAATCTTACGAGAGAATAGCTCAGCATACTATATCCATTGCTTTGCTCATCAACTGCAATTAGTCATTGTAGCAGTAGCTAAAAAGAATGATGATGCTAGTGATTTCTTTGACATGATGTCTCTGTTGCTTACTGTGGTGGGAGCTTCTTGCAAGCGTAAGGATATGATTCGAGAAAGGCAACAGGAGAGAATTAGAAAGGCTATAGGTAGTGGACGGTGAAAATCGAACTGGATTAAATCAAGATCAATCACTTCAAAGGGTGGAGACACACGTTGGGGTTCTCATTATAAAACCCTCAAGAGCCTAAGCAATTTGTTTCTGGTTATTGAAGTGCTCCAATATGTCGAAAAAGAAGGTCCAAGTGATGCGAAAAGACGTCAAGCTCGTGGTCTCATGGATTATCTCAAGGATTTCGACTTTGTTTTTTACTTGCACTTAATGCTGCTTATTTTAGGGCATGCAAATTCTTTGTCATTATCTTTCTCCCGTGGCTTTTGGCTTTTAGTTATATAGAGAGTTATGACTTTTGAAAAATTCAGACAAAAAACTACTCATTTGTTTAGACTATAACTTTTTGATTTTTAAACCAGTAAAAAATCCTAAATAAATAGAGTCTAAATATGTGAGCTTACAAGTTGTAAGCTGCTTTTAAGATAAGCCAAAAGCCAGCTACAATAGCAAAAGCCGAGTGCCAAAAAGCTGGTCCGGGGTATTATCAACTAGGAAATTTTCATGGCGTAACACGCCACAAGTGTCGCTTTTTTCAAGAAAAATATTTTTTCGACGGCGCTTAATTTTCTAAATCGTCAAATAATGAGCTAAACGGGAAAAATAGAGAGATAGAGTTGTAAAAATATCTCTTCGATTTAATTATTTGGAAAATATTGAGACCGAAATGGAAAACCGCCATGGGAAAAAGTCTAGAGGAAAAGGGCTAAAAATTATTAGAGATATCAACCTTCTTTTTGTCGAGTTTAATACTCTACGCTGTCACGAGTAATAATACATGTTTTTAAAATATTAAAACTCATGGCGTAACACGCCGCTGTCGCTTTTTCCGTAGGTAAAATATATTTTTTCTCGGCGCATTTTATTTTTTAAATCGTCGAAATGGTGAAAAAATAGAGATAGAGTTGTAGAAATATCTCTTTCATTTAATTATTTGGAAAATATTGAGGCCGAAATGAAAACCACTAGGGGAAAAAGTCTAGAGGAAAAGGGTGAAAAATTATTAGAGATGACAATCTTCTTTTTGTCGAGCTTAACACTCTACGTGTTCGTGGAGTAATAATACATGTTTTAAAAATATTAGAGAACGACGTGTTCATGAGTAATAATACATGTTTTAAAAAATATCAAAGATCGAGATGGGAAATCGAGCTGGGAAAAAAGTCTAGAGATAGAGTCGCACAAATATTTCCTATGACAAAAACTTTTTTTTTGGGAAAAGCGGAGAAAGGACATATTTTAAAAATATTAGAGACTCATCAGTAATATCTACTGCTGCGTGTCGTTTTGTCGAGGGATTTCTTTTTTTTACGCTGCTTTTATTTTTTAAATCGTCAAATAATGAGCGAAACGGGAAAAAAGTAGAGGATAGAGTCAGAGAAATATCTCTTTCGATGAATTATTTGGAAAATATTGAAGACCAAGCTAGAAAACCGAGGTGGGAAAAAAGTCTAGAGAGACTCTTACAAAAAATCACGAAAGACCTATTCATAATTTACAAAAGGACCAAATTGTAAAAAGACAGCTCAAAAGGCTGCGGTGGCGTGAATGTTTCAAAGTCTAGGAAAGGACTTATTTACCCTTAGAAATTGGCTGGATTTACCCGCAAAATGCTATCCAATAAAAGAGACGAGGGGGGGAACCGAGCCGACATCCTCCCCTCCCCGCTCCCTCCCTTGCCACTGCCAGCCCCCAGCTCCCGTCTCGCCCCCATTCACCGAATGCTCTAGATCCCCAGCTGGCCCACCTGCGCCTTCACCTCCGGCTGGTTGCTCCAGATCGACCGCGGCCCACCTGCGCTTCACCTCCGGCTACTCCGGATCCACGCCGCCAGCCCGCCTCCGCGTCCACCTCCACCTCCACCTCCAGTCGGCTGCTTCGGATCCACTTCGCTAAACTGCAGGCACCGGCCGTTGCCTCGTCTGCAGCACAGCAGCAGTATCCCTTTGTTGTTATTTCATGATTTGTTAAGATAATCTCACGTGCTGCCTCGTAGGCTCCTGCTGAGTTTCATTACTTTTTGCGATTGTTCTTATTCCTTACATTTATTAACTCTTAAGCCTTGAGTTCCCCTGCTGATGTTCTTATCATAACGAAGCTATTTGGATTAACAGTTAATTTGCCATTGGAACAGACAAATGCCCGTAAAAATGGTTCTTTTTGGCATGATATCCATTATTGGCTTGGTAAAGATACGAGTTAGGTTTACTGTTACATGTTATTCTCTTGTCCTTTTGCTAATAGCCTAGCTAATAAAATAGCATATTTACTTGTTGCACCTTAATTGATAATAGGATGAAGCTGGTACAGTTGCAATCAAGACTCTGGAGGAAATCTCATATTAGTTTATATATGATAAAGAAGTTCCTTATGGACAGTAAACTGTTGCATCGTTGTTCGTAACTTCATTTTCCTGCGGCAGTTGAATGGTTAATGACAGTAAATTTTACTTCTTACCAGCAGTTGAATGGTTAATTAAATTCTCTTTTGTTTCCACACTGAATGATCTTTATTCTAAGAGCGATATGTTCATGATAGTACAAGTCTTGCTAACCTCAAATACCAATCTACTCTACTGAATTAGTGTGTGCAGCAGCTGAATGCTTAATGACATTCTGGACTCAGTAACATGTAGGATAGAACTTCCTACATTTTAGAACAGTTGGTTATGAGGGCTTCATTTTGGCATATAATGTTTAGTGTTTATAAATGTTAGTTTTTGTATCACTGTGATTTGGTTTTGGTGCTCTGAGATGATTCATATCTCACATACTAGCTGATGATTCATATCTCAAATGCTAGCTAAGTTTTTATTGTAAATTCTCTTTAAGCAGATCCTTTCTTTGATCCTCTGCTAAATTTGTAGTTGTTTCTGAATATGCTATCATTCTTCCTGGTTTGTTAGGGACAAATGCTTGTTCCTGAAGATGCTATCATTCTTCGTGGTTTGTTAGGGACAAATGCTAACCCTTGTGGAATACCTTCTACTTATATATTGTGCCTTGTTGCCACCAACTGTTTGCAGCAAATTTCTCTGAGTTTGGACTATGGCTTGAGGAATGATCTACCCTGAATGCGAAGCCCTGGTGGCCTGACCACATCCAGCAATTGTCTTGCTTAATGTAAAAAATTGGTAATGCTATGGAGAGAATGATCTATTTCTGGGGGTGGTAGAAATGTAACCTGTAAAGCTTTGATACATGAACATGCTGATAACCATATATAAAAATGTACTCCTTACGAAACAGCAAATACTACGGAGATCACAATGTTGACAGATGCCTTAATGTTGCATACACTTCTGCAGTAGTGAGAGACCTAGTCTATTTGTGGCATCTACCCTATAAGTGAAATAGAGATCCCACTCTTCAAGGGCACTCACCTACTCTTCAAGAGCACTCACGATTTGTTGGAATAGGGGCCTTCTCATTTGAAACTCTCCACGGAACATCTCATCGGTGGAGAGGATGTTTAGAGAAGTAATTTGCCACGAGCTCCTTATGGGTAGATTCATGGTCCCTCGATATGTACCTCCTGTTACCACTTCGGCGCTGAGCTGATTCAACACATTGTTCATGTAGATTGGCCTTCAACTCAACACCAATCTGCATGCCGATTTGGTCCAGAATATTATGCTCGGTGATGAAGTCCTCTAACATGTATACTTCGCTTGGGTCAAAATTGTCTGTGTTATCGACATCGTCAGAACAAGAAGAGGAGCTTGATTGGTACGAGTGTACGACATGTTGTCTCTATGAGGTTCTACATGATTGTTGATACATTCAGAATATTGTTAATTCCTCAAAAAAATGATAAATAAAAAATTCCAAAATATATATCTGCATAATTAAAATTCATGACAGTTCATGATAACCTATGTGGTAAAAGGCAATGGCAGAGTTGTGCACAAAATAGAGTACAATTGTGAACAAACCTGGTCGCAAACCTCGGCAAGAAATACTGGCAAAAAATACTGGTTACTCAGTGTTAAGCTAGATACAAGAAGCTCATCTTATAAATATTTCACATATGGCGATATCAATTGAAGCTTTATTATAGCTGTTGTTTATATCTTTGTTTTAGAGAGGTGTTCATATTCTTCAATGCTGGCTTTGTTATAATTTTCAATTTTACCAAGCTAAGTTTCAACTTACATGCCCCATCACCTTTAAACAGAGTTGCTGACTTGAAAAAACCTATTGATAACCTAGAAAAGCTATGCAAGATGTGCTGTTTATGCCCTGCTAAATGGTGAATATGATCTCAGGAAGGTTACTCCATTTCATCTGTGTGTTTAATAGTCCAGATTGTCATATTGATATGGCTCGCCGGGATGGTTCTTGCAGAAGGCACGAGTACCCGGCCGTAGCCCCGACCGTGCGTTTGACGAGGAGGCCGTGGCGGCAAGACGTCGCCAGCGACTAGAGGTAACTGGCTGTACGGAGCCACCGGCCGGTTATCGACGGCGGCGCCTGAGACAAGGATTTGCGGTACTTCAAAAACGTACCTTTTCTGCCTTGCTTGCTCTCCTTTTATTCATCTCTAACAGACTCCGAGTCCCTCTCATATACGTAGGGGAGTCCTGATTACAAACGGAAACTAACTAGGAAGAGTTGCAACCAAACTAGAAGAGATAAACTAATTAAGGAAAGATTCTGCTGCATGCAACGGCTCATGCAATCGCCGTGCTAGTAGCGCCTTATTCTACTGCGAAGCCTGACGCACTGGTTCTGCTTGTGCTCGCCACGGACGTGACGCGATCCGCAATAATACTTCCTCGAAAGCAAGCTTGTCCTCAAGCTTGAAGTCGGGTAGGAGCGGCGAAGAACGATGGCGCCCACCTGTTGCTTGAGCCGGCTCACCACCCATCGACCAAGAATCGGCGGTGGCCTTGACGAATCACCGGGCGAGAAGCATGGCGGGCTCAGTCGATCGGCGGCACCGCAACAACAAGTCGTCTGGCAATAGTGGTGCTGCAGTTGGAGGTGTGCCGTGGAACGGTTTGAGCAACGAGACATGGAATACGTCATGGATACGAAGCGAGGCGAGCAAAGCCGCCAGGTGAAGCCACCTCCCAACCCGCAAGCACCGGTATGGTCCAAAGAACCGAGGCGAAGCTTGTCTTTGGCCGTGGCTCGCAAGGAAAGTGGCGATGAGGTTGGAGTCGCAACCAGACCCAGGCGTTGACCTCAAAGGATACCTCCCGATGGCCCGCATCGTATTGTTGCTTCATCCTGTTCTGAGCTTGGAGGAGATGGTGGCGGGCTTGTGCGAGGAGAACATCGCGGTCGACCAACTGACAATCCACCGTGGCGATAGCAGTAGCTCCTTGAGAATACGGAAGTAGACTTGGAGGCGACCGTCCGTAAACAAGTTCGAACGAGCCATCCGTAACCCGTGAGTGATACTGAAGTGTTGTAGCGTAACTCCGCCTAAGGTAGCCATTTGACCCAAGAGGATGGATTATCTGTAGTCAAGCGGTATAAAGTACATTTCAAGGTCCGGTTGATCACCTCCGTCGCCATCGGTTTGGGGGTGGTAAGCGGAGGACGGCGTAGGCGGGTGCCACAACGCTTAAAGAGGTCTCGCCAAAAGGCGCCGGTGAAAATAGGGTCGCGGTCCGAGACGATGGACTCGCATGCCGTGGAGACGCATAACTGATCAAGAAAGTGTTGGCAACCGCTGAGCCGTCGTGGATCTTGAAGGGCAATGAAGTGTCCGTATTTGGAGAGACGATCGACGCGACGACCGTAATGACCGACATGCCGGGACTTGGGTAAGCCGACAATGAAATCCATCGAGATGTCCGCCCGGACATATGCCGTGGGGTGGGAGCGGTTGAAGGAGGTCGGCCGGGCGAGCGTGTCTTTGCCTTGTGTCTTTCCGACATACGCGACATCGCTGATGTAGTCTTCGACGGTGTGTCGCCGACAACCCAGAAAATTGATGGCGAACCCGATGAAGCGTCTTGTGGACACCTTCATGGGTTTAAGTCGTGGAAGGCCACAACCACCCTCTGGCGCAGGTCCGATGAGGAAGGGAGGTACAGCGCCATCTGCCGAAAGAGGAGACCGTCGCAAGTCCACTCGGAGGAGCCTCGATGGTCGCCGGCCGACGGACTCTGCTGATTGACCTCTGCACTCGGCGTTGGATCTCCGGATCTTGGCGCAATAAATACACGGACCTCCTCGGAGACCGAGCCAACCGGTGTCGAGATAGCGCGCAGTTGAGCCGGCTCGAACATGCGGACACGCATCTGCCGCCCTATTCGCTGCGCCGGTTTGTGCTCCACGCGAAATCAAATCCCATTAATTTGCCGAGCCAATCTCATTGCGGTGAGTCACCGAGGCTTGCTCGAAAGGTGCATTGAGACTAGCGTGGTCGGTGCGGACCACAAACGGATGCCCCCAAAGATATGGTCGCCAATGTCGAATGGCTTTCGGCAATCAATGAGCTCCTCTCGTGGCGGCAAGCTCGCTATGCCGCCACCAACTTGCGACTATAGTATGCCAACGGATGGCCCTCTGTTGCAAGACGGCCCCAATGCCCGTCTTTGGGACGATCACACTCGGCAGCGAAGGTGATTGTGAAGTCCGTAAGCGGCTCTTGGAAGCAGCATCGAGGGCAACCTTAAGAGCATGGAAAGTCTTGTCGGCCTCGGCGATCCACTTGAAGTCTTGACGGCGAAGAAGTGTGGTCAATGAATGACAATGGAGGCATACTTGGTGGATGAACCGGCGTAATACCCGCCAAGCCTGTGAAGTCACAAGACTCTAGTGATTGACGCCATGAGGCGGTCCGTGATAGCCCGAACTTTCGTCGAAGTTAGCGGCGACCCGTTCTGTGGAGATAACATGGCCTAGGTAGCCCACCTCTGCCTGTGCAAATGCACACTTGGCCTGTTTAAGGAAGAGGCTGTGGAGGCGCAGACGATCAAGCACCAGACGGAGGTGGCAGAGATGTTCGGCAAGCGTGGTCAGAGATCAAAATATCATCAAAGAAGACCAAGACGAATTTATGAGGAAATCATGAGAGACCTCATTCATGAGAGCTCGAAGGTGGACGGCGATTGCACAATCCAAATGCCATAACCGTAAATTCAAAGTGGCCGTGGTGAGTGCGAACGCCGCTTTGTCGATGTCCCTTCGCCATCCGTGTTGGTGATACCTTGAACGGAGGTCCATTTTGGAGAAGATACAGCGCCATGCAACTCATCCAAGAGCTCTTCAACCACCAGATTGGAAATTTATCTTTGATCGTCTTTTTCGTTGAGGGCGCAGTAATCCACGCAAAATCTCCGTGTCCCATCCTCCTTTGCGACTAAGAGAATCGGCGGCGAGAATGGTGATCGGTGGGGCGGATGATCCTTGGGCTAGCATAGACTTGCACCGCTGCTCAATCTCGCTTTTTGCTTTAAAGGGTAACGATATGGACGAACTACCACTGGGTTGGTGCCTCCCTGCGAGCAGATCCGATGGTCACAAGCTCGAGAGGAGGCAAACCTTGGGGTTCTGGAATGATCTTGGAAGGAATTTAGAGGGTCGCCAATTCCTCGGGTTGTTCCTCCATCTTGAGTGCGTCAATTGACTCATTGGCCTGCTCAAAGTGCCTTGGAGAACAATGGGGTGCCCTTCTATTTGGAACGACATGCGCATGGAATCAAAATTCCAATTAATGTCGCCGAACGGTTTGAGCCATTGGACCCCTAACACCACATCAAACCCTTCCAGTGGAATGATCAAGAAGGGAGCTCGGAAGGTGTGGGTCTCCACGGTGAATTCCTCTGTCGCGCAATGCCGAGGCATGGCAATCTTGCGCCATATTACTCGCACTGCTGGCGGGTTCGGACCATGCCAATGCCCAAACGACTTGCAACGGCCAGCGATGAAGTTGTGAGTACTTCCTGTGTCCACCAACAAGATTCAACGATTGGCCTCGCATGGCTATAGCCAATCGCATAGTGTTTGTTATTCCGGTCCTTCAACGTGAGAGCCGACAATTCGCCACCTCCTCCGGCTCCTCTCGCTTGATCGTATCCTCATCTCCTTCGTCAAAGCACCTCCAGATAAAACACTCGCTGCAATGGTGTCCCCGGTATATATTTCATCGCAATTATAACATAAGCCCTTCGCCTGCCGCTCGCGGCTAAATGCTCAGACCGAGGCGAAGGCGAACGACGACGCTGCGTAAGAGGAAGATCGACGTCGTGGACACCGCCGATTTCCGAGGTCGAGGTAACGCCCGCTGAACGCGCGCCTCTGGCGCCGTCCCCACTCGTGAGCCGATCGCCGAAGCGCGCGCGATCCACCTCCTTTGAGGTTGCCGCAGCGCAGACTCCCTACCGAACGGAACCGTGTAAGCGCCCCGGTGTCGGCACGCTTTGGGCCGCCTGTGCGATCCACGCGTTTTCCTTCGTTACGCCCAGCGAGCTAGGGCCACCGCTTCATGAGATCACGCGCCGATCCTCGCGCCGCGGCAGCCAGAGTGAAGGACAACCCCGCCGTGAATGTCTCAATTTGATCTCCCTTCTCATGTGTGGAGCGCTACAGTAAACGCTGAACTCCCGCAGCTCGATCCCACGCGACGGTCTCCACTGCTTCAAGTTGACAAGATCTCCAAGTGGTCTGCGGTGGCGGTCAGGTGAAACGTTGGAGAAACGCGTCGAGAAGTCCTCCCAAGAAGTGGGCCCCTTCCAGCCTCCCAATTGTCGAGAACCTCTTGAGCCTCGCCACAAGATGGAGCCCGCCATCTGCACGCATTTGTGGCGGGAAGGTCATACGCTTGCGAACTGCTCACATCAAGCGAGCGAGCAAAGGGTCCTCTCAGGTTGTCGTAAAGAGCGAGCTCATAGCGGGCGCCGTGGAATCGATGGATCATCGCCACCGCTAGGGGTGGAATCGAGCCGAGCCGAGCCGAGCTCGGCTCCGACCGAGATCGCTGGTTCTATGATCCAAGCCGAGCTCGGCTCATTGTCTTTGTCGAGCTGAAAATCGGCTCACTCGGGCTCGGTCGAGCCTTGAGCCGAGCCGAGCCTCCATGAGCCACTCGGCATGTGGGCCCGCCTCATTGCGCCAACTCTCAAGTATGTTCATTGTATGTTCCTTGTTCAATATGATCGTATGAATGCTGCCGATTGAATGTCGTGGGTCAGGGCTAATTTTGTATTAAAATTAAGTCTCATGTAATTTGGATAATCGATTAATGATTAGTGATTAGTGAAAGTGAATCAATATCTGAATTTTACCGAGCCTAACGAGCTAACGAGCCGCCATGGCCGGCTCGGGCTCGGCCATTGTAGCACCGAAGATGATAGGCTCGGGCTCGGCTCGATGATGCACCGAGCCGAGCCGAGCCGCACCGAGCTGAGCCGAGCCCGAGCCGAGCCGCGAGCCTCGAGCTATTTTTCCACCCCTAGCCACCGCCATGCTCCCGTGGTCCTCTTCGATGGAAAGCAGGGGCGTCGGAACCACGAGCAGCGAATCCCATGGACCCGTGCGTCTCGCGATCGCCCTGTCCAGAGAGTTCGCGGCCGTGCGCCCAACCGCTCCCATCCGCTTCCTCCGCCCTCTTCCCTTGCGACTTAACCAGTTCGGGCAAGGTCCTCTGAATCTCTGCTAGTGACGACTTGAGGCCCTCGACGTCACCGGTTATCTTGGATCGCCAATCGTCTTCTCCACTTCCCATGTTTTGCAGGGGCGCGGTGACTATGGTTTTGCGCCGGGGAGGATCTTCGCTCGATACCGCTTGATATGGCTCACGGGATGGTTCTTGCAAAGGCACGAGTACCCGCCGTAGCCCCGACCGCATGCGTTTGACGAGGAGGTGGCGGCGGCAAGACGCCGCCAATGACTAGAGGTAATCGGTCAGCACGAGCCACCGGCCGGTTATCGACGGCAAGCGCTGAGACAAGGATTTGCGGTACTTCAAAAACGCATTTTTTCGCTTTGCTTCCTCTCCTTTTATTCATCTCTAACGACTCGAGTCCCTCTCATATACGTGGGGAGTCCCGATTACAAACGAAACTAACTAGGAAGAGTTGCAACCAAACTAGAAGAGATAAACTAATTAAGGAAAGATTCGCTGCATGCAACGGCTCATGCAACGGCCGTGCTAGCAATATTTTTATTCTACTACGCGAGTCGACGCACTGTTTCTGCTGTGCTCGCCACGGACGAGACGCGATCCGCAACACATATGGTTTAAAAATATTGTCAAATGGCCTTTATTTTGCAGACCTAAATAAAAATGGGGTTTAGGTATTTCCTAACATTATCCGATGAATATTGTCTGTTATTTTACAGGAACGACCAAAATACAAAAAAAAAAGACATTATTCATATGCCAAGACTTTAATTCACATGTCATGATAAGGAGAGACCAATTCAACTTTTTGTAAAAAAAAAGGAAATTATTAATTGGAGGTGATACTGCTGGAAAATTATTTGTATGTGCTTAAACATGAACTAACCTCACCGAGAAGTTTAGAGTAATGAGGATTGTTCTGCACAATTTTTAATCCAGATTGTTGTTTATCCACAAGACTCCTTCCAACACATAATGGTAAATGCCCTACAATAATGGTACTCTGCTAATTTGTTCATGCATATAAATTGGCAAGCCACAAAAAACCATCTCAACAAAGCATTGCTGCAACTACATACAGTCATAACAACAGCTCAAAGATCTTAATTTCTGAACAACAAATCTCTTGCTAATGCACAAGTTAGGAAATTAGGATGAAACAACACGTACCATTGTGCTGGATCTGAGGGTGGGGATGAGAAATCAGGTGCAGCGGCTTCACCGTCGTGCTTGTCTTTTGGGATTGCTTGAGTTGCGCTTCCCTGCCAAGATGCAGCACTGGAGCGGGCGGCAACATGCACTGGCTCCACGGAGGAGGCCGAAAGAGATCCCCACGGCGACAGCGGTGGGGGATCCACCCGCGACCCTTGGTGAGGCATGGTCTCGTCCTCTAGGGCTCACTGGGGAGGTCGGGGATTGGACAAACAGCGCGACATGCTCATAGAGAAGCGAGTAGATTTCAAGAGGAAACACTACTGGTAGCTCGACGTAGAGAAGAAATCACGCAGAGGGGAGGATCGTGGAGGAAAACTCGCACCTGTTGGAGAAGATTGTGCATGCGGTGGGGCAGGACCAGAAGAAATCGGCGCGAAGAGGGAAGATTTCGCACGCGATGGGGAAGGAAGAGGAGAGATCGCAGAAGGGGTAGCGTTGCAGCAAGATTTGGAACACCGATCCATGATGCGAGCGCTGGAACAGGCGATGTGCATACAACGCCGAAGATGTCGTCGATAGCTGGGCGAATCGACCGTTGGTCGAATTACAGTCTGCCTCCTTCTCTCTTTTTCTCTCATCTATGTCACCAATATTCCTACGTAGCAACTCTTCCTGATAGCTGACTGTACACCATTGTACATGCCCTAACAGGACTGGAATGCAACTTAAACAGTTCTCGAGCCAACTGCATCGCTACTTGCTCCAGCATGGTACTACAGTGTTTCCTACAGAGCAGAGCAGCATGATTCCATGGAGCAATCTCAGACGAATAAAATTGTACAAATCAATGGAGCTTGTTATCTGCACAACCATTCTATGACTAATCTCTGGAGGCAAGGGTACAAGCAAGACAGGTCTGCAGAAGTACTGCTGGTAACGCCTCACTGGATTTTCTCCATTCCGTATGTATCTTCAGCACCACTCGCCACCTTTCTTCTACTCTCGGCTATCATCTCGGTGTATGCCTGACAAGTTACGGCGTTAGTCCTATCTTATTCCATGCGCAATTTTTTGCGATCGTGTAATACAAAACACTGCAGAAATAATTTTAGAATACGTTTGATGCTTAAAGCTGATAATCTGCAGTTGGAATTGTTAGTGGAGAGCCACAGACAAATGAGACAGTGCTCTTACCTCCCTATCTGTTTTGAAGTATGAACCGCAGAAGGTTTTTGGAGCCAGTGAGCTAGCAGTTATGCACTTGTGTTAAACCTCAAACGGTGAGAAAATTTCGCATTCACACGTAAGCATAAATCAAGCCTTCGCATCTGGTACCCGCTACCCCAACACCACGCTATCGCAGAAAAAGGCTGCGGAGGTGGGAATCGAACTCGCCAACAGGCTCCCTAAATCGGGGATCTATGTCAGTTTAATTTTGAGTACCAGGAATTGCAGTTGTCCAAGTGAGGACTAAATTCTTAAACTACATAAGTCTGAAGCAATTAGACCAACAAGACAGACATTCCTGGTGCTGAATATAAATATATAATGCAATGTAAATTGCATCTGGTACACTCCAGTAAGTTCAGGGACGTACAATCAGGTAAGAAAATTTGAGTGTAGGATTTGCAGTTTGAAAAACCCTATGCTAAAGCTACCTCATATGATATGTCGTGCAACCAAAAGTGTGTCAGAGCACATTCTGAAACTAGAGAGTAGGAGTTAACTACATTAGTTGCATACGTAAGAGCCATGTTAAAAATAAAAAATGTAATGATTAAAAGTATGAGAAATTTCATGATGGCAGAACAAAGTAAATTGAAGCATCTGTCATACATATTAGAAAACCAACCTCTCACCAATCATTTCAATAAAACAAAAGATGTAAAGCTAAGGTCAGAAAAATGGTGCACAAACCTTAGGATAGGAGTAGAGAAATATGTACCACCATGCACATGTTACAAAAGAAACTCCTGCAGTAATCACAATGGAGTGGATGAGCACCCAACTACAGGCAACTGCAACAGTTCCTGACAGTAAGATTGTCCATGGCTGACACCTGAGAGACAAAATTTCAGTAGTCAATAATTGTCAAAAACTCAAAATGAGAGGACTCGACCATATGAGCAAAGCTCAGAGAAGATATGGTTGTAGTCACAGAAGTTGAAACTGTAAATGTTACACAAAATTACAACAAAACAAGAATTGAGGGAAATGTATAGCTGCTTTTTTTAACTATCTTATATAACTTGCCTAGCTCCATCGCCATGTATTAACTTTTAGAAGTTGGAAACAAGTTATTGTTTACCAGGAAGGACAAGCAGGGACATTGGAGCAAGGATTGAAATCTCATTTTTGCTTGAAATCTCGGATGGGACTAGAGAACGAAATATCGGCAAGATTTAGAAATTTCGGACAAATTCCGGATGAACTGGAAAAACAGAATTTCGAATCCGGGTTGTTTTGAGGCGAGATTTTCGAGATCTCGGGAGGAATTGCCGAGATCTCGGCAAATTTGAATGGCGTGAAAAATAGTTCAAACGATGTCGAAAAATTTTAAATTTTTTTGTAGATGTTTCTGACACATCATTGATGTTCCCATATAAATTTCAGATGATTATCAAACCTGAGGAATTTTTAAAAATTCAAACATTGCTACTGTCCTGATAAAACGCTGACCGGCAAGTTTAAACCGAATGAAAAATGAAACAATCCACGTTAGAAAATTTTGAACTTTTTTGTGCATGGTTATGATGCACTAATGTTCCCATAAAATTTTCAGTTGATACAAATCTTCATGAATTTTTAAAAATTTGAACAGTACTACTGTCCTGATAAAAGCTTTACCCGCAAACTTCAACCAAATGAAAAATGGTACAAACCAAGTTAGAAAATTTTGAAATTTTTTATGGATGGTCCTGATGTATCATCAATGTTTCTATAAAATTTTCATCTGATGATCAAACTTCAAAAGTTCCAAAAATTCTGACAGTGCTACGTCCTCATAAAAGCCTGATGATCAATACATAAATTTGCTTTAGCGATCAAAAAATGTTTAAAATTTTTGAAAATTTTGCATAAGGGTTCTAAGGAAATGCTTAAGATCTTATAAAAATTTTGAAACATGATCACACTCCAGTGAATTTATAAAATTCTTACAAAGTACAGTGTACCATTTATGTTCTTTCTGTTTTTGATTTTTGAAATATAACAAATGAAGTTCAATGCATACATAGATTTGATTGAGCTAACAAAAAAAGTTGAAATTTTTTGAAAATTCTAGAGAATGGTACTGAGTCAATTATTAATCTCTCATAAAAATTTTGGATCATGATCGCACTTGAGAAAATTTATAAAATTCTGATAGTGTTATTGTCCCAATTATGTCCATTCTGTTTTTGATTTTTTAAAGATAACAAATGAAGTTTAATTATTTTGAAAATTTTTTTGTATGATCCTACACTTCTTAGGATGGTACCATAAATTTTTCACATCATGATAAAGCATGTACAATTTATAAAAATCTGATAGTGTTTCTGAAGTTTTTACAAAATATCTCAAAAATTCAGTTTTTCAACAAATTTTCATAGGAGGTGACTTTCTTAAGGGTTATTGATCAATTTCCGGTCAAATCCGATCATCAAACATAAAATTCCGATCAAAAATGACAAGATCTCGCCGAGATTACTGTAGTAATTTAATTTTTTTTTGCTCTGGCCAGCATTTCAAAAATCATCTATGTCTGGAAACCGAGATCTCGGCGAGATCTTGTGAAATTTCGGCAAGATTTGAATTCTTGCATTGGAGCTAATATCCTCCCACTGATAAACCGGCACGCATCAATTAAGTCATGACTTGTTTACAGCGAACAAACAATCAAAATATGACAGGGCTTAGAGCATAGTTCGTTCCCAAAATCCAGTGGACCACTCAAGTTGTAGCTTCTAGGTTGGGCAGAAGCTAAGCTTTATACAAGTTACAGCATCTCAACAGTACGAACGAACTATTTTATTTGGTTACAACACACAATAATAATTTCAAGAAATTCGAGATATATCTCTGATACAGGCAGCAATAAATCAAATATTTGTGCCATAGTGTTCGTAAATTTCAGTTTCTACTAGTATTTTTCTCAACTCCAACCGCTCATTCTAAACTGCAAGAAACGAGGAAGTAGCCAAGAAGAAACCATACCAAGCAGGCTTGGTGTCCCAGACGGAGTCATACTCGAGGGACAGGAAGTTGAGGTACCCGTCCATGTCCTCCACCACACCGTCCTCCCCGAAGAACGCCGCCTCGCCGTTCTTGTCAGCCCGTTTTTTTTTTTTTGGGGTTTTTGGTTTTTTTGGGTTTTGGTTTTCCCCTTTTACCCCCCCCTTTTTCCTTTTTGTTTTTTTTTTCCTTTTGCCCCGCTACCTTTTTTTTTTTCCCTTTGTCCCGGGTTCAAATTTTTGGGTTTTGGGTTTTGCCCCCCCGGTTTACTAGATTGGGTAGTGGGGGGCGCATCTTTCCCCATTTTTCTTTTGGTTTTCCATTTCCCCCTTTTTAAAATTTTTTTTTTCCCTTTTTAAACCCCCTTGACCCTTTTTCCCTTTTTTTTTTCCTTCAAATAATGGTTTTTCCTTTTCCAGGGTTTCCTTTTTTTTTAAAATTTTCCCAACCCCTTTTTTTTTTTTTTTGTTTTTTTTCCTTTCTCTTCTTTTTTTCCCCTTTTTGGGGTTTTTTTTTATGGTTTTTTTTCCCATTTTAAATTCAGGGCCGAAAATCTTTTTTTTTTTTTTTGGGGCCTTTTAAACCTTTTTTAGTTTTAAGGTTCCAAATTGGCCGCCGCAAATTAAATTTTGGGATGGGGGTTTAAAAAGAAACTTTGGGGAAAGGGGGGAAAAGGGATGGTGGAAAAATTTCCCCCCTTGGGTTAAAAGGGCTTCTACCTCCCCGGGTTCCCCTTTTAAAGGACATTTTTTTCCCTTAATGGGTTTTGGGACACTCCTTTCCCCCCCTTTTTTCCTAAATTTTCCCCCGCCCTGTTTCCTAAACCCCCCCCTTTCCCTTTTGTTTTTAAAGTTTGGAATTTCTGTCCCCTTTTTTTGGGTTTTGGGTAAAAAAAGTTTGGAAAAATTGGGGAAAGGAGGTTTGGGGGGAAAATTTAAAGGGATGGGTTTAAATCCAGAAAGGGGAAAATTTGCCAGAAAAATTTTTGCTACATTTGGCCCACCAGGGTTTGCACGGGTTTGGCAAAAGGGTTTTCCTGGTTTAAAATTTAAACCAGCCCCGTTGCCCTAAAGGGGAAAAAAGATTGCCCCCTTTTTCTTTAAAAGGGCCCCCCCTTTTCAAGGAAATAAAATTTTTGGGGTGGCCCCCAATTTGAAACTGCTTTTTTTGGGAAAGAGTTTTAGCACCGTTGGTGGCAACCCAAGGGGGTTACGGGCATAAACTCTAAATCCACCCACATCATTTGGGCACGGTTTGGCTTAAAACGGCGTTCCCAAAAAAAACCTTGTCCCAGAAACGGGCTTTTCCAAAGGTCCCCAAGCCCCAACGCCCAGGGGATTTTGGGTTTTTAACATAGTTGGCGCGGAAAAGATTCGAAAACCTTCTTTCGGTTGGGATGAAAAAGGGGATCCAAATTTTGTTTTTTTTAGGTTTAAAATTTTCTTTTAAACCCTGCAAAAAATTTTAAAATTTTTTTTAATCCCAATTTAAGGGCATTGGCCCGTTTGGGCTTTTTTTTTTTTAATTTTGTTGTTAACCTTTTAAAGGTTTAAATTTAAACCCCCCCAAATTTGGGAAACCCCTAATTTAGGGGTATTTGGTCAAGAAAATTTGATTATGGGATTGTAACACTAAAGATGAATGACACATGTTACCGTGGGGACATTATCTGGAGAATTAGGCAGAAAAATTTGGTACTTGATTTTTCCGGCAACAATCGAGTGAACTTCAGAGACCAATTTTCATCAAGAAACTTGCATGCCTATCAAATCACAAAGAAGGAGGCATGTGATGAGATTTTGGCGTGAAGATTATTTAGCGTAACGCGGATATCATCTCCTTCTTCCTTATATAGAGAGGCAAGCAAATGGATGTTTTAATGAGCCGATCACCAAGCATGTTTTCTAGTGGAATATGTGATTAAGCATATGTTGTAGTTGCATTGAGTTCTACAAAGTGCTTCAATCTTTTCTCAATACTCAAGAAGCTTGGCTTTTGAAACACCGAATCGGAAGAGCAACAAAGAAAATAAATATAAATATAAATGAAACTACAAATATAGCAATTATCCATAGGTCCATACAAGTTAGATACACCAAAGGATAAAAAATAAGGAAAAATGTGAAATTATCGACAAAATATTCAGCAAGTTGTTTTCATCCGTAAAAAGGTGTTTATGACCTCATACTTAATAAGAAATAAACAATGACCAAGTTGACTACACAAGAAACAAATCCAAAGACATGTCCCCGACTCCTCGGTGCACAAGCCGCTTAGTAACTGATCATATAACTTGACAAATTTTATCATAAAGTGGAGCCGAGTCTTTATCAAGGTCTTTTGTGAGCGAATTGGATCTGATAAGGATTTTGATACAATCTGAAATTTTGCAATATGTCATCATACAAAGCACAACAAAGCATATGTCTAGTTGTCAAAGCCACACAATTTTGTGTTATGAAAATCATAGTTGACACTAACGCTCCAAGCATAAGAATAATTTGACAGAATAAACGGGTGCATCCTGTGATGGAGGACCAATTACAAGGCAGAGAGTTGTGGTAAAACCAATGAAATCAAGTGAGATAAACATGAGTTTACCTTTTTCAAGAAAAGAAGCAAGATTATCTTGTGACATAACACGTAGAATGCAAGAGAATGAAAATAGAAGGGTTTCACTTTTATTAGAAAAAAAATCAGTTATGGTTACATCTCATAGCATAAAACAAACGAACAAATCCATGGTATTTGTAAAAGAGGTGCACTAAAATAGTCCCCAAGCATTTAAGAAGCAACATTTGAGCATACATGGCAGTGAAATTTTCTAGTTGGAAGAAATTATTGCAAACTCCTAATGGTATTTTATAATTGAAAAGAACATTTTGAAAAAGTGAGATAAACAATGGTAGATTGGTAGGTCTACTATTCCACTATGTACAAAGATCGATCCATACAACTCCAGTCTCCTGTGTCATGTGAACATATTTCATTCCCTTTCAAACATAATGGTGGAACTTACCTAGTAAAAGAAAACTATGGCATTTCCTTAACTTCTAGGTCCCTATGTGAAAACTTCACGAAAAAGGATGGCAGATGGGGCAAGTACATTCCCAGCTGCCCATCTAAACGACATGTTAATCCACCACCAACAATATAGATAAGCAAATAGCATAAAAGAGAATGGAATTCATGCAATAGAATTTGGACTTACGTAACTGTGTCCCATCAGAGACGGACCACCAACAAATACCATAATCCTAGCACCGATCCAGGACACAAACCCCTAGGAGGTCGGGCCGCCACACTTATGTGGCTCCAAGCATCTTGATGCACGCCGATCACCGAACAGGCCAAGGGTCCTTTTGTAATTCTTCTATAACCTACACATACCGTGAAATCATATCATGGATTTGCAACATTGACGATTGAGAATATGATATTATCGATGTATTATATGGACAATATTATTTCTTATTACGATGCTATTTATTCTTAATCTGAATTCAACACAAAGTCGCACTCGAAGCAAGCAACAGAACCTAGCAATGCTTTCGATGAAAGACCATCCTCGAACCAAACTATCACCCCGTGGTAGGCTTTTTCTTGCCTACAAAGAAGCACATTTGCTCCAATATCGAATATATTACTAATAAAAACCTCACCATTGAATAAAACAATTAGGAATGGAGCATTAATGAAAGAGCAATAACCATTACCCGCACATTTGTCCCAAAAGTAATGAATCCAACAAGGAATTATCGGCAATAGCTCAACAACTTTGCCAAGACAGACTTCAATAACCACTTTCTTCCTCAATCCACTTTCTTCCTCAATCATGCAAGTATCGACAACAAAAATGAAAACTGGTGGCACTGCAGGACCTGTTTTGGCAGTGGATATGTACGCAATAGTGGTAAATCGAGGAAAGAGTATAGTGATATAATCAAAGCAAGATGATTATAGTAACTACTTGAGTGTAAGTGCCCATACTTGAAACGGGTTTGGAGTAGTCTCAAGCTTCAACACCTTGGAACAATGGTTTCAGCAGTAATCAATTCAGCAAAAATGCAACCAACTGGCCCACATATCTAGAGATGATTAAGGAGATAATTGAATGAATAAAGAAAAAGAGATGGTAAAAAGAATATGCTTTGGCTCTCCTCAAGGATACCAACAGCTAGCTAGTAGTGTTTTGCCCCAAGTAAGAGCACAGAGCACGATACCGATAGTTACAACAACATGAAAATTTTGGTTAGCCATATATATAGTGGATCTTGATAACACACCACATGTTCCCATGAATACAAGAGAAGACAATAAGAACAGATGAGTAACAAAGTGTGCGACATTTTACTGTGTACATGCAAAGTCTAAGCTTTAAATTTATCAAAACAAAGGAGAATACAAGTAATAATTTGGCAAAATGACTATGCATTCATCTACCAAGGTACTATCCTTTCCTTTCCCCATACTCCTTGAAATAGTAATGTAAGATGTAAGCATGCTTGATAACGGGATGGAGATGGAGGTACTCACACCATTGTCACTTAATGGCTTTAGTGGAGCTTGATATATCCTAGCAAGCCCAAAATCAGCAATCTTTATAACTCCATGTTCTTCTCCATCTCCCATAACCTATTGGGGCACACCATCGCACCACGATCACTAGAGAAAAAAAAGCAACATTGGACGTGTTTGTATATCCATGAGAGACATGTAGCAACATACCAAGATATTAGAAGGCTTGAGATCTCGATGGATAATCCAGCATCTCGGGAGAGAATATAGTTAAGGTCAATCGATTTAGTAGATAGGATGGCCCAGAGAAAAACCCCATGTATGTTAGGTTAGACACCACACCACTAATAAAATGATGGCCTCAAAGTCATCTGATACGTAATGAACTCAAATAAGGCAGCTTTAGTATGGCAATTGGCAAACAATTCGAAAAACAAATGCAAGCTCAAACGAAAAACTAAAGCAACCATATTGCATTGATGTGTGCTTCAACAGTTCTTGCAAGGGCGAAAACATACAGCTTCACCCATTCAAAGCTATATATGTAACTTGAAGTATGTGTGTGTGTGTGTGTGTGTGTGTGTATCTCAACAATGACAATATGTACATGCATATATGCCCCTTGTGAGTTCAAAACAAAGATATTCAATGCGGAGGCATGCGCTTTCAGTTAGCAGGATACAACACGCAAATATGGCTACTTCTTATTAAACCAAATCTGCACAACTTAAGATATCAAAAAGTCAAATGGCAAGACATATTTATATCAAATCAATACTCGCAGCAAATCAGATTTGACTTTAAGAACTCACCTCAGATCGGTTGAAGAGTAGCTAAGTGGCATTATAGATCCTCGCTTTTCATGAAAAACAAGAAGTGTGTCGAGCACTCCCTTTGGGTCCATTATGTGAAAAGCCCTTACTCGACCATTGCCCTCAAGAGAGTAAAGGCAATTCTCACATACAACAGATGGTTTACGAGAAGGTACCTTCAAATTTCTCGCAAGTAAAATAAATATGTTACATACACCTTACGTTAAGAGCATCATAATACGAAAACACCTAAGATTGTGGATAATATTGTTTACTTGGGGATTCTTCACCAGTATCATCTTCTCCCAAAGACACCACCGGCGATGGTCTCCAAAGATTCCGGCAGCACGGTACCTCGAGCAAATGCCTTCTTCAGGAAAGAACCCTATCTCAGACACTAAACAATATTACTCGTTAAAGAAGCTCAGAACCACAAAATCTTACCACAATAAGAACAGATGAAGAGGCCTACTACAAACTTAAGTGCACCTGCTGATATTTGTCTACAAAGGAACATGTTTGTCTCTTTGATTTTTACTCCACCCACTCGTTCGTAATCCTCCTCATCTACAATCGATATATTAGAGGAAGCTTGCTTGATATACAGCCTACAAAACACAATATGTAAAAGAGAGTACATTCAGGATCCCAGGACACTTGCAAACAGCCAAAGCATTGTAACTCAAGGCTCGTCAAAGAGCTGACACAAACAAGAAATACATATAAGCAAGTTTAAAACTTCACTAAATCTTAAAAAAGTAGTAAATATGATGATTGAAAAGTATGAGAATTGAAACAAACACAATTTGGACTGAAGTAAATATCACCGCGAGTATCATTACGATTGCAGGAGGCTGATGAGGTCGTCCTCCCCGTAAGTGCTGACGGACAGTCGCGTGCTAATCCTCTGCAGAACCCTCCCATGCGCATCGAATTGCTGAACACAAGCAACAATTAGCCAAATTAGGAATCCAGGAACAATTAGCCAAATTACCACCGTGTGGAGGTGCTTGATGAGGGAGCCGGATGAGAGGACGCGGGCGAGGCGGGCGATGAGCTCGGAGGCGGTGGGGGGGCCCACGGCGGCAACGAGGTCGGCCAAGAAGGTCGGACGCTCACTGTGGCGAGCGCGGCGCGTCATGCGGGCGAAGCGGCAAGCAAGCGCGTAAGAGGCGCTGGCGAGGAGGCGCGCAAAAGATATTAGGGTGGATACAGAAAAGTACTCGTGGAGGCAAATCTTGTGTGGATGTAAAAAGTTTTAATCGGTGAATTATAAAGGTGTTTAGATGAACAATTCAATTGGCAAAGTCATAACCATTAAGTTTTACAAAGAATAACATCATGTTGTCATGTAAATGATAGGCATTTTTATTTTAATTAAGATGTTGCCCATACAAGGAACTCCATAGAAAATACCTCCCTTTCGGTCTTAATTTTTGTAGCAAGATAATTTCCTTCATTTCATAACCATTAGCGCAAATTGATTCAACACCAAATACATTACCAAAGAAAAAAAAGTGATATAACAAACTCTACCTTAATCTATAAGCAAAGTGCCAATATAAAATTCTCTTCTACAATCGTATTCAATAAAAAAACATATCACTACCAAAGACAAAATACATAAAAAATAGTACAAGGTGCACACCAAAGACTGGTCAAAACAACTGAAATTGATATGGCTAGATTCGTTTTAGATTAGGTGATTAAATTAAAGGTCGAGACATGAGGGGCCGGGGACTTGTGGGGCTCCTTAGTCGTGGCGACCACGACCTCTCATGAATGTGATCTATCTGGTCTTGTGATGCACATGTGAATGTAACTTAATCGGTAGGAAAAGATATTTAGCTAAGTTGGTTTTTGTCGGCCATTCTCGACGGTTCCTAAAGATTGCATCCTCTACAATGATAGCGGCAATAACTTGAGTCTAGAAAATAAAATAAAAGAAGCGTGATTCTTAAAGCATGTCATCCAAAATGTTGATGTCCATTAGTACAAAATGGTTTCTTTATTAAAAAAATCTTGTCGCGCTTGTTAGTTTCTTTTTAGAGATTTATATATCTTTAGTATGGCCATTTTGGTAGCATATGAATATTTGAAACAAAGAAGGAACACAAGAAATGAAAGTACACAATATTCTGTTTTCTTGTGTATGCGATACCAACAAATTTAAAAGAAGAGTACATTATGCTGAATCATCCGCAAAATTTGCTTTTTCATGTACACAAAATAAGATACCGGAGGGAAAAGTAGGGAATTTGAGGCAATCGAACCCCGGGTGAAAAATATCATATATTTTCTTCTCCTGGCAGCAGAAAAATTTTAAAATCTATTTCTACCGTGTGCTCCATGAGGTGGTAGGTACATGGAACACGACGAGTTAACCAGAAGCAAACAAATATACAAAAAGAAGTGCAAATGGCAAGAAAAACGCCACCTTTCTCGCTCGCTCATGGAGGTAATTCACCAAGGAGAAGAAGAATCAAGAGAAACGTTCTACCACCGAACGCCGCATTTTACCGAGCAACATGAGCAAGATACAAGCAAAACAAATGAAGCGATCGAGACGAATCGAAAAAACTCACCTTTCTTGATGCTCGGCGCGCCATTACGTCGAGCAAGAGGCGTCGTGGGATCGTCGGACACGTACTTCGCCGCCGCTCCTCCTCCCTCGCTTCCTCCTCCTCCTCCGCTCGGGCGACGAGCCCCGGACCCGCCCGGCGACGACGCGATGCGGCTCATGCTCGCGCTCTTCTTCATCGCCAATCCAATGGCGACGTGAGCCGGACGCCGAACGACCTCACGCCTCATTGCCGCCACCGGCCAATAGGCCGGGCGAGGCTGCTTGTGGTTGGCGTTAGAAGCGAGCACCGCCATTATCCTCGTCATCTCGGCGTCGGCGCTCGTGTGGCGGCGGCTCGACGCGGTCGGTCTTGGTATGTGCGGCGTCGTCGAAAGCACTAATCGAGTTGCCGTGTGCTCGTTCTGGTCTTCTTCCCGGGACGGCGCGGAGGAGGAGGAGAGGAGGGCCACCGCCGCAGAGAGGCGGGGCAGGGTGCTAGGGTAGGGATTTGTGGGGAGGGGGGGGAGGGACAGGTTAAGCGCGACATCGGGGAGGGAGGGAGGGATGAACTGGCGTGATTAGTGCGTGGAGGGAGGATGAACCAAATGATTAGGACCATTAGATTTGATGAAGTGATCTAATAAAACATCTTAGCGCTTGATTTTGAGGAAGGGGGATTTTTGGGTGCACATATTAGGGTGGATATAGGAAAAGTACTCTCTGGAGGAAAATACTGTGGATATCGTGTGGATGTAAAAAAGTTTTAACTGGTGAATTATAAAGGTGTTTAGATATATAGAATTCCCTAAAAAGATTTCTTCCCTATATCTCTTCCCTCTCCAACAGCATTCCTCAAATCTCACTCTCTATTTTCTCCCTCCTATATTATAATAATATTTCATAACCGCCATATGAATTACGTTTAATTTTATCGGACCAAATTTGACCGATTATTTTAATTATGGAATTTAAAATTTGAAATTTATTATAACGGCTAGCATAACGACTATATTATAACGGCTATATTTGTTCTTGTGTATACAATGTTCATATAGAAGATATCCATAATTTTATTCCGCCACCAATAAAGTTTCTCAAGTTAAGAAACAACATTACAAAGATATTAACAAGTCTTAACCAGAGAAGCAAATACGCATGAGAGAAATGAAGTTATTCAGAGCAAAGAAAGCTCGGAGACAGTGAAGGACAAGCCCCCAAACATCACCTAAGAGATATTCATAGATTACAAGGTGGTCACATTTTAACTTCTGGATCATGAAACTGCAGACATACAAAATAACTCAAAGACGTATCTAGAGATACAAACGCACAACAATCCTACTTTGTCTGTCCTAGAGTGATTGATAAGCCAATCGATGAGAACATCTATGTTCACCGAGTCCTTGCAACAGATCATGTAACAAATAACTTCACGGTCCTTTAAAATTCCACCCCCCGAAAACACGTAAGAAAGAGCACCTCTGAAAACACAAAATGCACCATATGAAATCTCTGAGAAGTACAGGAATTACAGAATAGCAGAAACTCCACGGCAATAGCGCTCCCACATGGTCCGGAATCTGCGTTGCCCTCCAAGATCCCAAAGTTTAATTGTGACATTTCCCTTGGTGACTTTCCGCATATTAAGGCTACTCGGTTTCAAAGAGATGAACATTTGTAGTTCATATAACTTTGATAACCAAAATATTAGTCCGAATCCATAAAGAAGTGGTGATACATCCATGAATTAAAATCAAACAACACAGAAATGAAATAATATAGCTTAAGTTGTGTAATTTACAAATGATTGCATTGACTAGAGATGTCTTCCCAAAGATTCTGTAGTCCAACCAGGATAGTTCCATCTCCGCTTAAAAACAAGATGAAATGAAAATGTTATTGGAGTTATCGCCATGAGTAAAATTTTGACATGTCATGCTTCAAGATACCAAAACGGTATATAGCGACACATCATCTAATTTAATACTAGTGGAATTGACTCAAGATAATATTGACACTTCTAAAACTTTGTTATCGAGAAGAACAAAGTAAACAGGTAACAAATTTTGATCTCATATGCACCAAATGCCTCAATGCAGTTTAAAGCTAATTCATCAATATGAATTTGATCACCTTAACTTGCAATTATGCTCTTCCGAACAACGACCTCAAAGATAATCGTTCTTTTAGGGCGTAACAACAAACTAAGCCTTGAAAAATTAAAAGGGCGGTTTTTATCAGAACAAATGAACCCTAAAATTCTCCATCCAAACATTTCTTGTCACATAGGAAGTTTGAACATCTCCGACTCCATAAAGCCGTAGAAGAAATTTCGACCCTAACGGCTCGAGATTGCAAACAATTGTAAATGCTCTTGAAAGCACGCTCCTTGATAACAACATAGAGTTCAAGATAATGCACTTTAGGCTTGAGAGATACTAAATAAAAAATCTAATAATGTTGGCATACGAAAGGCAACCTTAGAATGCGTATGCTCTATATTAGCTTGCTCTAGCCTGGATCTAACTGCACACAACACACAACCCAACCGCGCCATCTCGTTGCACAGGGAAGCTCGATCCAAACCCACAAAGAAGAAAACTCGAGTCCCACTCAAATCAAACACACAGGCGTTCTTGGACCACAAAAGGTGGGATTTCTACCAGCATCTCTCGAATCAAAAAGGAAAAGAAGATCGGGTAAAGAAGGAGACAACTAGAGGAACCTTGAGCCAGCTTGAGGAGCGTGTCCAGAGCCCCATGCCTCCTCGCCGCGCGATCGCCGCTTAGGCGCCACGGCCACCGGATCTCGAGGGAAGGAATCCGTCCATGGCCGGGGAGGGGAGGAGGAGGGGACGACAAGAGTCTCGTGGGCCTCTTCCGCTCGGGATGGAGCGGCGACCGAGTCGACGACGACGGGGGCGACGGCGATGCAAACCAGGTCGAGGGCGAAGTCTCCTGGGCCTCTTCCGCGCAGGATGGAGTGGCGCGGGATGGACCCAACCTCCAGCGCGTTGGCCCCCTCGGCGTTCCTCGTGGGCGTGGGACGGAGTGGCGGTGGTTGGCGAGCCGATGCGAAGGGATAGGGAAGGAGAGAGAATCTGAAATATCGGCATTCTCTCCTCTCCCCAAAAATAGAACACGGATGAGGAAGTCATGGAGCACCACTTTGGTTGAACAGTAGCGCGAGATTCCTCATTTCCTCCGATGAGTAACCGGATAGAGACTCTGTTGGAGCTGCTCTAATAGACAGAGTGCCACTTCAGGACTAAAGAAACAATAGTAAAAGCGGTTCACAGAAACAATAATATTAGTAACAGAAATTGCTTTATAATCATGACCAGTTCACAGTTATCAAAGCTCATTGCTTTCTTCTATATTACTTAGTCTTGACTCCTGATATAGTAAAAGCGGATTCAACAAGATAACCACAAATCTAACTTTAGCAGATTACATAAATCATACTTTGCCTTGTCCCCACCATCTATCCGCCTTCTCGTTGGTCAATATGACGCCCACCATTAAAATCCTTGGAGATGTTTGTTTTAGACCAGCCATTAAAATCCTTCAAGATGTCAGTTCGATTTCAACACGATCCAACCCATCAGTGACTAGGTAATTCATCTCACAGATCTTATATATCTTCACTATATACTAACAATACAAAGAATAACTATATCGAACTGAAATTACTAAATCAAGACTTGAGAGAGCGCCATGAGGCGGGGCGAGCCAAGCGGGTGAGCGCGTGGGCGGGTGGGCGAAGGCTGCGGCGGCGTGAGCGCCGGCGCGGGCGGGCGGGGCGCCAAGTGAGGCAGGCCTCGGGCGAACGCCAGGAGAGGCGAGGCCGAGGCCGAGGCGAGGGCCGGCGGAGGCGGAGGCGGTGGCGAGATCTGGCTACGGAAGCCGCCACCGAGGCACCGTCTCACCGAACGGCCGAGTACCGAAGCAGCCAAGCAGGGGCGCAGGGCAGCTCCTAGGGTTTCCTGGGTTTTGAGTTGGTGAGTGGTGACTTGGTGGCTTGGTGCACTGCTTGTGCTTGGGCGTGGGCGGCCGAGACGCTGAGTGGGAGTGGCAGACGCTTGTTGGGCCGGCTAGGCCAGTGGGCCGCTGACGCTATCCGGGTACCCGAATTGTTAGATTTATTCGCACCGATTCAACCCGCACCACGGGGTATTGCCGATACTGTGCCTGACCAAACCGCATCTAATCTACCCGGTACTACCTGCACCTGCATTCGACGGTAGTGTAAAACAGTTTTCCATTAGGGTACTTTTGCATCCGGTATGCGGTACGGGTCGGTATTACCCGACCCATTTACACCCCTACGCTCTTCGGCGAGGACGACATCACGGCCTCCGCCGCCTCCACGCCGCTTTCGAGACCTGCGGCCCTCGCGACGCCGACGCTGGGAGATCGGGAGGGGCAGACCAACGACTTCCTCCGCGACATCCAGCGCTGCGGGCCAAGGAGGCGGAAGCCCAAGGCCGGCACCGCATCCAGAGACGGGAGGGTGGGCACGATAAGAGAGAGGCGGCGTTCGAGGAGCTCTGCGACGAGGATAAGATCGTGGCCTTCTTCAGGAGGCTGATGAGCGAGTGGAGCCAGGAGGTGGACGACATGCCCGAGGCGGAGAGGCGGACGGCCAAGGGGAAGGCCGCTGGCTACTGGCAAGTCTTGGCGCTACCTCGATCCGCTCTTCAAGCTGTGCACGAAGAAGGTACGAGATACACTTACTTCTTTGCACGTGAAGTAGTACCTGATATTCACAATTCGCTGGTTGGTTCAATCCATTGGTAGGGATAAGTAGCATTGCATTGTGCTATAGTTCAATAGACCTAACATTTTTTATGCTTTCAAAATCCCAAATTTGATCTAGTCTATATGCCGTTCTAAAATAATTGTCGGAAGCTTGACAATATTAGAACCAATGTTCCATAGATATACTACGGGTACAAAGTTATTAGATTTCCTCGTGGTGGATAGTGGATTGCAATGCACATGACACAGTGAAATAGGATGGCTATGATTACTTCTAACGTTGTAGCTTTTTTTTAACCTCCATTTTGAAATGCACTTCAGCATTCGTGCAAGTACCTCACCCAATGGATGAAATACGGGCAACCGTTTTGAAGAACTTATTAATAACTGACTTCCTACTATCACTGTATTATGGCACAATCTATAGGTACTGTGAAATTCCTATCGAACATCAGCATGGCCATTTTTTCAAGCAGGAAAGCAACGATTAACTATTAACGAGTTATATGATTGCCTGACAAATATTGTTTTAATGTGTATTCTTCCCAGTTCCCTTTGTAGTATGAAGATGTTCACAGCAAATGACAGGCAGTTTAAGATTACATTCAGACGAAGAGGGCAACATATATTACATGTACTGTTCTCAATCATTTTGATATCAATGTGCCTTCTGAGGTGTTCAGAGTAAATCTCTGAAACACAAGAACAAATTTGTCTTAATAATTCTCTTTTGCCCTTGAATAGGAGGGCGCTATTCTGAATCCACAAACAGCAAATGGATGATCAGGTTGCAACTTTTGCTTTTAGTAAGCTTGGTATACAGTTTTCCCTGGTATTGGTTATCAGGCTATCTGCCTTCCAAAATGATGGTGCAAGATAACCTGCTCTATGATGGTCTTAACTGATAACTATGATCTTACTGATCATCATTAGGTTATTAAGTGTTATTGGTAAGTTGGTAGTACCCTTTTAATTTCTTTAATGTATATTTCGAGTAATGCCTAATTGGAAGATTGTTGTCTGTATGATGTTATGGATATTGTCTTTTTGATCTCAAAAACCTTTATATGTTCTTGGTAAATGGTAACATACCAGATTTGTTAGTATGTCTTAGCGCTTTAGTTACCTGAAATCACAAGGCTTTTGAGGTTTGAACTTTTATTTTTGTAATGCATGAATGTTTTTTATTGGATAGTGTGCCCCAGGAGTTTAGGCGTTGTAGTGTAGTATTTCTAAGATGCTTTCAGGGCAAAATGGCCTGTAGCTACTTTCCTTAAAAATCATTTCTATGCTTGGGGATCAAGGGGCTTCGCCATGCTGTGGCCTTGTCGAAGGTGGATGTTGCGTCCGCCTCACAGCCATGGTGTCGCTTAGGTGATATTGAGGCTGTTAAGGGTATAGATATTGTCTTATATAGATTCTTCTTATATGGGTTTTCCTCCTTGTATATGTATTTCCTTATATAAGCTTTCCTTTTGTTCCCATTTGTACATTTATATATTCTGGCATGTTGGCTTCATATTGAATACAACAAGTGTTATTCATAACATGGTATGAGAGCACTAGGTTTAGGGTTAGGGTTTATCGGCGTTGCAACCCTAGCTTCCAATCGTCTTCTGCCACTGCTAATGCCCTCAGGAGGAGCAGCTTCCACTATCGGGGGCGGCCACCTCATCGCCAGATCCCGCGAGCCGGCGATGCCCGCGGCCCCGACCAGGGATTACAAAACCGAATTCAAATTGCCCGAAATTGTGGTACGTGATTTCATAAACCGCATTTAAAAACCACCAAAACCGTCAAAACCGAAGGGTTTAAAAATTTAAAAAAATTGAAAAAATCGAAAACCGTTCGGTTTTCTACGAAAATCGTGATTTTTCACGAAAAACCGCTCGATTTTCACTGAAAACCGACCCGGCCATTTGAATGTTCTTCAAAAACGGTTTTGAGCTGTTTTTCGTGAAAAACCGCTCACATAATTTTTTTTCAAAATTTTAAATTTTTTAAAATTAGAACGGTTTACCGAGCAGTTTTTGATCTTGAACTGGAGCGGTAAGATCGAAAACCGCGGTTTTCGAGCGATTTTCGGCGATTTTGTAAACCATGGCCCCGACTCCGCTCTCTTGCGACCGCCACGCCGCCTTCGCCCATTGGCCTTATGTCGCTCCTGCTCGGCCTCGCTAGCGTCGGCCGCTCTTTCGGCCACCTCGGTCGCCTTGCGCCCGAGCCCATCCACACCGCGTGGTCTACCCAAGCCAATTGTTCTTTTGACTCATACGAACTCCAACAAGATCTCACAATTAGATTTAATCCTGTTTTTGGCTCGGCTCTTTCAGCATGGCTCGGCTTGTTTTTTGTCTCCAGGTTCGACTTAGTTATGACTCCAGCTCCGGCTCTTGTGTGTCGGCTTTGGCTCCGACTCTTCTAATCGGCTCTTCGGCTCGACTCGCTCTTTTGATCATCTTACATTCGTCGTCGGCTTCTGCTCGACTTTCACTCGTCGGCTCTTCAGCTCTGGCTCTTTGGCTCCTTTATCGGCTTTCAATCAGCTCAGCTCTCCTTGAGTCTTTTATTCTCAATGTCATTGTTTTTGTTGCGTCCATGCATCCAAGTCCCTAGCATCTTGGTTATTTCGTCGGCTCGGTTCTTTTTATTGGCTTGGCTCATTCCATAGACTCTGATTTCGACTCATTACGTCAACTCGGCTCTTTTTATCGACTAGGCTCATTTTGTTGACTCCGATTTCCGGCTCATTATGTCAACTCTTTTCCTTCGTCGGCTTTTCTTCGTCGACTCGGCTTTCTTTTGTCGGCTCGGTTTTTCAAGAGTTGAATGCTACGACTACTTTAAGACCAGGACTTTGGTGTTTCCCTAATTTAGTGTTAACCCTTCCAAATGTAATGCTATTGCATAAGCCTTGCATTTGTTTTTTTTTTGTGGGGCTGTTAAGGTTATAGATATTGCCTTATATGGACTCTTCTTATATAGGTTTTTCTTGTTTAGGTATTACCTTATATAGGTTTTCCTTTTGTTTCCGCTTGTACATCTATATATTTTGGCATGTTGGCCTCATATTGAATACAACCAGTGCTATTCATAATAGAGGTGTCGTTTGGCGTCGCAGAGGCCTGAGGTGGACGCTATAGATTGGGTGAGTGAGGGATTAGGGACAGACATACCTTGGCCAGCCACTAAGTGAGCAAAATTGAAGATTGAGAGGGAGCATGGGTCGTCGCGAGTCACACTGGAAAACCTTGCCGACTGTCGCCGCCCTGTCCCCATTTGATCCTGCGTGGAAACGCCACATCGCACCGCCACCTCTCCTGCTCCGGTTGCCAAATCAGCCATCCAGGTACATCATCCTCCCCACCGACCTCCCTCTCTTCTCTTTACCGGTCACCAGATCCTCCCTCTCCTTTTCTCCGTATACCTCCTCTCCGGCCTCCCTCTCTTCTCTCCGGCGACCACTGGGGGCCATATTCCCCCCTCTTTGTATCGGCCCTCCTCCCTACCAGTCATTGGCAGCCAGATCCCCTGTTTCTCTCCACCCTCCTCCCTGCCGGCCTCCCTCTACTCTGTTTTGAAGATCGACTAGCTCTGCTGATCTGATGCCTGCCGCCTATGATATGTTTGAGGAATGAGGGAGATGGAGAAATAGAATGACGATGGAGAAATAGAATGACGAGGGAAAGGGAGAAATAGGATGCTGAGGGAGAAATATATCATTCTCATGGTGTGCTAGTGCTACTGTTTTGCTAGTTCCTACGCAAGGGGAAAAATTTACGCAAGCAGTCATTGAGACATAGAGTGTTGCTATACTAGGTTAGGATGTGTGTACGACATCGCCTTGCCACGTGCCCTAAGCGTTTTGGCAGTAAAAGGTGATTGGTCACCTCGCCTCGCCTTATCACTTTAATAAACTTGCCCTCCAGCCTCCCTATGTATGTTTCTAATAAAGTTTCGTGAATTTCAAATGAATCAGCCTAGCAGTTCTTTTGCTGACGTGTCGTGTGTCACCAAACCTACTATGCATTTTGCTGACTATATATTTTTGATGGATCCAAGTGCAGGCTCTCCCCGGTGATGTTCGACAAGCATTGCTTGAGATAGTCAAGTGCTGCATGAGACGAGACTACTTGGCTGCAGTGGACAACTACATCAAGCTAGCCATTGGCAACTCACCATGGCCAATTGGTGTCACGATGGTTGGCATACACGAGCGTTCGGCTCGTGAAAAGATCTACACAAACAGCGTTGCTCACATCATGAACGACGAGACAACCAGAAAGTACTTGCAGTCTGTGAAGAGGCTGATGACGTTCTGCCAGAGGAAATACCCGACAGATCCGTCGAGATCGGTCGAGTTCAACAGCTTGGCCAATGGTAGCGACCTGCAGTCTCTCCTGGCAGAGCGGAACGCCAAGAATTCAGAAGAAACACTTCGGTTAGTAGCTGCGTCATGATGCAGAGTGCAGATCTACGGATTCATGCTGGAAATTCTAGGCATGAGTCCGATTCTTGAGCAGTTCATTTTAGCACGTGTCTGGCAATTGAAAAACTGCTGATTGCAACAATTATTCTCTTGCTTTCTTTTTAGATGCTGGGGTCATTTTCGAACTGGAATCTTAAAGCTCTAGTTCTGCCGAGTTGTGGCATGATATGTTTTTTTTTTAATCAGTGATTAGTTAAGGCGTGCTGCTGGACCGTGTATGTAGTCGTTACTGGACGATTTGGCCGGCTCGGCCCCTGGGGGGAGCCGGTGCGACCGCCAAGGCCCCCAATTTAGGAGGGACTCCGCTCATATAGTTTATAGGTGTTAGCAGGTCAAGCAGCTCATTATTATCTGGTCAAATTAATTAGTTAATACTCCCTTCATCCCATATTATAGGGCGTATTGGTTTTGGTACGAATTTTAGCGTAGCTGTTTTTTTTGTTGATTTTGTTCCGATGCTACCCTTAATTAAATAGCGTTTCATGGTAATTAAGCTAGCAGTAATTATGGATCCTTAATTAGCGTGGGGATTACGCAACGCGTGCAAAGGAATATGGGATGGAGGGAGTAGCTATGGATTCCTGACGTAGTGATGTTTCGTTTTCTGGCCCATTGAATTACCGACGACCGACGTTTCATTTTCTGGCTGCCGATCCCCGTTGTGCAAGATGCTCTGCGTTCCCAAACGCGACTCACTTTCGGCTGTTAGCATTCTCCGCCTGTCCGCCATCTCCGTCGTCTCGTCAGGGTCGAGCAGCCGACCAGTCGTGTGCTGGTGCACTCCTCGTTGTTGAAGTTTTGAACCACTGTATAAGGTATGAATCAATGAATCATTTATTCATTTTCTCAGTTATTTCTTTCTTTTAGCAATGTATGTAGACTGTAGTTTAGTATAACATATGGGAAAATGTTCTTTTGCTAGGTGAATGCTTCTGATTTATACATGTACTAGTTACATATGCTCGACGCCGGATCCGGGCTGCACGTACTACTACTCCTACGGCGACAGTAGCAACCAAGTTGTGCTACTTAGACTTCGTCGCTTCGCTAATGAGTCACGAGTATCGATGCGAAGGCGTTTAAACAATGAGGATCGAGGAGCAAGAGCAACCGAGGCCAATCCAGCGAGTCGGCTCGGTTGATTGGCGCCCTTCCTGAATCTGAAGTGTTTTCTATCTCAATCTTAAGTCTTAACCCTTGAGTAGTTGATCTTTTATATTTTATCTCTCCGCTTCACTTTTGCATAATTGTGTGTTTACTACTGTTGGCACTTGGTACAATATGTCTACTAGAAAATATTTATTCACCATACCTATGACTGTAGCCTCCGTTGAAAGAAGTTTGGTTTAGCAATTTTATGCATTGAGAAAGATAAATTGGATGAAATTGATATCGATACTATTATTGATGACTTTGCATCTAAGAGTGTTAAAAGGAACTTTAACTTGCCCATTTAAATTTGTAGGAGTTGGTAAGATTGGCTTTTGTCGCAGCATTATGGTAGTGATGACAATGTGACGCGGGTGAGCTTAAAAGTGCATCTTGGAGGCTAGATCTCAATTTAATTGAATAGTACATAAGTTTGATTATATTTAAACTATCTTTTGTTTGTGACTTGTTCTCTACCAAGTTTATTACATATGAAAGCATTCGATATTTTATCTACAATAATTATGATAGTCAATAAAAGAGCCACTTAATTTAACTCATCCCGGGCCCCCAAAATCTTTGGAACGGTCTGGACTGGACCGGTTGGAGCTATGTAATTGGAGTGTGATGATTAGTGTTATTTGTTGGGCGTTACAAAACTCGGTCATATGCTCATTTCTCGCTTGAAAACGAGCACCTCTGAACTCATTTTTTTCATGAGTTTAATGATTCATATTTGCATTTACATTTGTTTGAATTGTATTTGTTTATTTGGACTTGTTTATAGTTTTTCTGATTTTCCTGAATTTTCTATTCTTTTGAAATATTTTTTATGCCCAGGATTTTTACCCCTATAGCTTCCAAACAATGGCAGGGAACATTTCTCAATCGGGAATATTTTCCCTAGTGATTGAGGGGGATCCTATGTGCGCTTCAAATCCCTCTTAGGGATTTTATTCCCTGGATTCCTCTCCCTGGCTTCCAAATAAGCCCTTAGCAGGACAGGATTGACGCCTGTATGATAACTTCGAATCAATTTCGGCTTGTACAATAAACTGAGTGAATCACAGCAAACCCCAAGGTTTTTTTTGAGCGATTGAGCCTAGTTTGCACTAATCATTAGCATTTGTTGGACGATTGTGTTAGCCCTAGTTTCTAATGATTGGAATATCAAAATAAACAAAGCTAACAGGTGAAGTGAAAAGTAATAAACAAGGATAGTTCCATGTAGTACTGTCTCAAGAAATTGAACGGACGTCTTTCAGTTCTTAAATCACCATTAGTACAAAACTTGTCTAATGTTCTGAACTAATTTCATCTATTACAGTTAATAAGATATTGAAAAAAGACTATGGAATCAACGACGACACAATTTACTTGAGGATGCAAAACTAAATTTTAAGTTAGAAGATACACCATGATAAATTCACATATGATTCCACATACTAGGAGCTAACCAACACACCCAACGTAACATTATTTCAAACCATGATAAGTCTATCTAGGTCCAAACTTCCACAATCCCAACCCTAGACACGAAGCATCTCAAGCCCAACTGAGATACAACAGATATTATTTTCCCCAAGATAGATAAATATTAGTTTTGTCTGGGATTTCCGTTACGCCCACCGAAACTAACCTCTGGCTGCTCACCACCTGACTGGGACTAGTTTCTGCGCCCTGAAACCTGCAGGAAATAACTACAATCAGCACTGGACCAACATCAAGAATTGCTACAACTAGGGCGAAACCTGAGGACTTACCTCTCTTTCCAAGAGTTCGCAGAGCAAACTTTCTTCTAAAATCTGCAGAAAATAGTAATGACTAGCACCATTGGTGATCAAGGATAGCTGCAACTTGATTTTGCAAGGCCTTACCTGTTCTCAGAAGAGTCATTAAAGCAAGCTGAAATCACTAAGTGCAACATTCCGCAGAAAACCAGAAAAGGCAACCTAAACAAGCCAAAAGGCAGACACACAAAAATGATGAAAAGAAAGAAGATATCAACCATCAACGATCAAAATTGTAGTTAATTTACAAATCTTTCAATCCAACTAAAATCACTATCGAATGAAACATGCAACTTTACAACTTCACCGCGATGATGTGGAGATGGAGATAGCTCAGCCTCACGCATATCCATGCCATTTCGCAATACTATACACACCTGGTGCAAACCTTGCCCTTCATACAAAAGCTCAGGGCATTTGTATGCTACACAAACCCCAGGAACCCAAGCAGAAAAATACATGCACAAAACACAAAAAGGCAAGCTGTGAAGACCATATGTTTAACACAACTGAGGTTATTCCGATCAGCTATGATGTCAACACAGATTGTAGCGCAAGCTGTTGCTGTGGCTGCAGAGAAGACCATGTCGAGGCCAGTACTGAGGGAGGCAATGTTGTTTGAAGCTGCCTCAGCAGATTAACCATCCTGCTGGCAGTCTGTTCTGTTGCTAGATCCTTACCCGCACATAATATCTGCATTCAGCACAAATTTGTTAAACAGCTAAACAATGTTCTAAGCCATTGTGGCCCATGGCACTATGATTGCAATACATAAGAGCAGCAAATGCTGTTCTCTAAGCTTTTTTAAAGATCTTCACATCGTCATGTGAAAAATTAGAAAACAATCTGTGGTGAACTCACATACTATATTCGCAATTGATGTAATTTGAAATGTTGTGTCAAAAACCAGGACTTCATTTGTAGATAGCCAACACAAAATATCGTCTTAAGGGACAAAAGAATGCTTTTGTGTTACTATCATATGACCTGTGATTTCCAATGGAAGATAATATAGTGGAACTATGGAAATACGAAGTATTGAATGTTAAAACTTAAAATACGATTACCAAAAAGGAAAAGTAAATGGTCACATCATATATAGGGGACAGAAGATTTAGCAGCTGAGTGACAATAGGTTGAGAAAGTACATGAAATTGATGGTAGCATTTCAACCCTACATTGCCAATATCCAGAAGTAGGTACTCATATTTAGTACCCTCATCTAGACCTATGGTAGCCTGGAACTAGCCTGTTTCAGGGTTCAACCTAGATGTTGAGTGGTTAACCAGACACCCATTAGTTGCTAATGGAGTTCAATTGACCAGTCAAACTCAATCAACACATGCTGGTTAATATTCCAAGATTACTTGTATGTTTGTTAAGATTTCAACATGCGCATAAACATGCAATTTTAATATATGTACTTTTCAATACTAGCTCCAAACCATTTGTATGGTGTTATTTTTTAATTGATGTGCATACTTTGGAAAGCTACGGCTTCAAATAATCAAATTGCATACTTCAATATATAGGTAGAAATTCTCTCTCTCCAAAAGTGCAGGCAGTGGCGTTGCAGTTTTCTTTATAAATCTTTACCGGCAAATCAAAATAAAAAGAAAAAGTTACAATGAAAATCAAGAAAAATAATAAACACAAATGAGTACCTCTGCGAAAACAGATACAATCTTTGGAAGATAATGATTGTTATGACCCAAAAGCTCCCCGTCAGACCTGTTTGTTATGCCAACAAACGTAATAAGAAAATTTTTAATGAAATAAAAAATAAACATGCTAATAAGGAAATATAGGTTGATGTTTCTACAGCATAACTGCACCATTTCATAGAAATAATTTCGACTATTGCTTACTTCTCAAGCATTGCACACAGCTGTTCATGGACAATCTTGGCCTCAATTAAGTCATTTTTTATTGGCAGACAACTTAACCAAGCAGGAATGACCTGTTAACATTAAAAAGGTGTTGCATGATCAGAAGCATTGCATGGTTAAAGAATAACTAAAGTAACAAGGCAACTATTAACCGGTCCCCATTATTTGACTTTTGGGGGCAAGAGAACACAAAGAAGTGGCATTCAATCCCTAAAAGATTCAATGAAGCAGACAAGATGGCCAGACTAGATACTATATCTCGGTATTGTTGAGCTAGATGTATATCTCAATTAAAATTCGTTCTAGTGACTGCAAGAGAGCATCATCGCAGTTAAGAAGATCTTTATCCTCGACTACTAATACAGTAAAAATAGTGGAGTTGTAGACATTATGCTAACTTTGAGAATTAAAAACACTCACACTAAGTCAAAGAAAAACGGGGAAATAAGCATGTATAACCGGCCTGGTAGACCTAGATTGTAATGTAGATATAACTGGTTAATTATTGTAAACCCAACATGAATACAACTCTATTTTAGGCATAATTGCATGAAGGCCGGCATTATCTTATTATTTCTAATATTTTGTTAGTTAAATCCTATATAGCTCATACTGCACAGTTGCGTAGGATTTTCGACTTGTTTCAATGTTTGCAATTTTGCATACAGTACACGGCTTTGAGCCTTGAGGTGCTGACACCCGCTATGTGTTACCAAGGCCCACACACAGCTAGTTCTTAAGGAAAATTGAACACCATACATTTTAGTTTCAATAGATGAGAGTTTCATAGATCAATTACCAACATTGTGACTCAAAAGTCCAAACGAAAATATTAACTGATGGGATACCCATTCCCAAGCCCTTTTTGGATTGACAAGGGAACAAATGCAGGATTCAAGGTAAACACTTCCTATAATCACCATATATTCCAAGCATGCCTGCTCAGTTATGTGCAATACACTTCAGAGTAAGAATATAAATGCACATGGCATTAGATACCTGAGAAGCATTAATGCTATCACGATGAAATTGACATATTTTTCCAAGAGCAGAAACAGCATTGTCATATGCCATCGCATTATCCAAATCCAATGCATTGGGATGTTTTATTACGTTGTATAATCTGGACAGGGCCTCTGTAGAAATGAATTATCAACATCAAAGACAAACGCAGGTTACGCAGCTACAAAACTAGTCTAATTCATGGTAAACACAACACATACCCCCAGTGTGAGGCCTAAATGCAGAACCACCAAACTCAGCACAGATGCCAATACCATAAACTGCAGCCTGAAAACAGCAAGTAATAATGAACCCACACACCTTTAAAAAAAACTTTCATGAATAATGAAATATTTCTTACTATTACACATGAACATTTGTGCATTGGCAAGTACAACATTAAAGATTCAGACCTGTCTAACATCTGGGTTTTCACTTGTGCAGGCTTCTAACAGAGAAGGAAGGTATGCTCCATAATACCTGAGAACCATAGATCACAAAAACTTTTCTTCATGAAAAAAAAAGTTAAAAAAATAATTTCTTCTAAAAAAAGGTTAGAAGTACCATAAAACTGTTACCTAACTGCTGCTTCTCGACAGTGCTCTGCAACATCATCAAAAATGCATATGGCAATCCTTCTTTCTTCTGCTGTTTTATCATTTCCCTAATAATTGATCAAATGTAACAGAAAAATGCTTAAGAGGTACATCTAAATAATGTTCCATTTGATAACGAGTACAATTTGTGTAATGAGATGTTCTGTTATTATAACCAGCCATTAGATCCAAAAAAACAAACCAGAACAGGATATATATATACTCCCAGAAAAGTGTCCTTTTTGAAACATCTAAGCAAAGGATAACATATGATAAGCCTTGAACAACTCTGCAAACAGTTGGGTTTAAGCACATATCATCTGAAAATGCCCCAAAAAAGGAAAATGCTTCAAGATTTGACATTAGCATTAACCAAATCAACTTTTTGTGTGATGTTCAGTGTTCATTGACTTTTACTCTTAGGCTAATAAAACAAAGCCTCCAAATCCAGTAGTTCATCATTTCACTTACCAACATAGGTGTCAAATAGATGGAGAGTTCATCGAAGAATGGAAGGAAATAAGTCTTGAAGGTTTTGACCAGCGTGCCCAAACAATCACCAACCTGCACAATCACAAAAGGTAAACTTGTCTAAACTACTTACAATGAAGCTTAGCAATTAACTATAGCAGCTGTTTGCCCTAGTATTAGCTGAAAGTACAACAAAATCATGCATAAACTTTTTATTATTTTGATTAGATGTTGGTAGTTAATTAGGCATCTATGTAAATCGTTCAATTTCAGTGCACACACTTGTCACTTGCCTATTATCAGAAATATAAGTTCTTAAGTAGATCTGCCATGTTGTTTTGTCCAAAAGTTACATACAGTCTTAGTATTTCATAGCTTACTTGATCAAAGATTTCATCCTCCTGTTCATTTTCTTCTCTTAGTAGCTCCTCTTCTTCCGAATCAAAATCTTCAGCTTTTGCCTTCTCTGTTCGTTCTCTCCGCCTAGCAGTGCTTGCTATTACTACTTCTTTGATTCCATCCACTATATATCTAACCTGGCCTTCCTCAAGAAGTGTTCCTGATATCTGAATGAATAAAATGGACAAATTATTAGTGACCTATACAGAGTATATGGAAATACAGTACTCGTTGGTTTTTCTAAGCATGGGTATACCTACACCCGCTAGTGGTTTGGACTATTGTGTTGTACCAAAAAAAAAAGAGGAGAATTCGGTTTTTTTTTGGTACATACCATATACTACCGAGCTTGGTACCAAAATATTGTGTGTACCACTACCATTTTACTAACACTACCAATGAATTTTTTAGATTTTTTGGTAAAGTTTTAACACCACAAAATCGTGTCCAAACTTGAAGGGTGTAGGTACACCCATGCTTAGTCAGATCTTTACTGAACTAAAAAGGCAAAGATACTTCTAAGTTGATGGCATGCACAGCATCTATGTTTACTATTATAGATATCAAAACTATTACTCTCTCCATTTCGTATATTTGATCAAAGCCAAAGGAGTACCCGTTTCAATATATTTGTCCATTAAGTGAACCTAGAGTGTAGTTATTGCAATTTTCCACTCGCTACCCTTACTTAAATGCTTTGGAAGAGGTTAGGTGGTTGTGCTATGTCATTTAATATAGATATGTATGGTCATTTCATTAACTATTTCTCAGATTTAATACTTCTTTGGTCTAATTCCATGAAAGGGAGGCTGCTTTATTTTACATTGGCTAGCCAAGCCTAACACAACCCTCCTCCTTTTTCTTGGCAGAGGTCGACCGAGACTGACGTAGGAAGAAACAGTTAAAAGAGACTTAAGGGATTGGAACATTCCCAAAAATTTGGCATTGGATAGGAGTGCATGGAATTTAGCAATCTACGTACCGAAACCATGACTCAGGATCGAAAGTTTAGGGGTTTTATTGACTTTGACTGGGTTTCTTTCCTAGCCTACCCCAACATGTTTGAGACAAAGGGCTTGGTTGTTGTTGTATGTTGTTGCACTATTTCTTTGGCCTATGCATATGGTGGGCTGCGGACAAATATTGCGAAACGGAGGGAGTAAATTCTATTGATAATAAAAGTAGTTTGGTACAGAGTAGTTTCACTAAAGGGTGGGATTTTTGGTAGAAGAACCAATCAGAATCAGCACAGTACTAGGAATACAAACAGGTTAGTTTTATAACCGAAAGTAGTATGTAGTTTATACTTAAGAATTGCTCAGACAGCTAGAAATTCAAACCATACATCTTAAACCATCCAATACAGCACAATTAAAACTCATACCAATTCATCCAGGTCCACATTGTACCACACCAGTTCAGTAGTCTCATTTCACAAGGTATTTAAATTCTAGTCTGGTAAGGTTGGCGAGTTTAAAAATCATATAGGTTGAATAATCATGTCAAAAACATGTGAAGACAAGCAAGAGCTAGCTGTGCACAAAGTAAAGATATTGAGGCTTCTGAAGAAAACAAAGCTATTTTCTAGTGCAACATCACAATAAAACTGTCACCATAGTACAGTAAAGACCTGTATGGATTCATTCAATGACTCCAGCATGCATGCGCAAATTTGTGAGTCAGGTTCCTGCATGGAGTTCCAACAACATGCTTAAACCAAAGAACAGTAACCAACACAAAAAATACCAAGCAAAAGCAAGAAGTATCAACTAGCATGCTGCACTTACTTTATGTATAGCCTCCACAAGAGCTGGAACTATGTAATCAGATAGCTGCTTAAGATAAGAATTATCCCGACCTTGAGCTTGGCCCTTTTCTACTGCCAACTTTGCTGAGCGTAGAAGCTCAGGCATTGCTGGGGAGATTGCATAATTTTACACTTGAGAGAATGGTAAATAGAAGGAAAAAATACATTGAAAATGGCAGTCACAGACCTGAAACAGCTGCCTTCCTAACTTCTTCATGAAAGTAGAATTTGAGGAGAGGTACCAAAGTAGTTGCAACCTGCACAAATCCAGATTCAGCTGCAGCTCTTCACACACACAAACACAGTGAGTGAGTGTGTGTGTGTGTGTGTGTGTGTGTGTGTGTGTGTGTGTGAGAGAGAGAGAGAGAGAGAGAGAGAGAGAGAATGAAGTTTAGAACATGATAACATAACCTGATCAATCCATGGGAAAAACCCTTCCTTGAGCTCATCAGCATAGCAGCACAGCATACTACATGCTGTTGCTTTCTCCTCCAGAAGACTGGTCCGAATGCCAATTCTCTTATCCCCCAGCGTAATAGTCTCAACACTGCAATTCATACAGGCAATAAGTATAACACCCCAGTGTAATAGTCTCAACACTGCTTCAATACAAGGTGGTTGAACGAAATAGAATACAAGTTTATGCTTATTGTTTAGATTGCTTTGTATGGATATGACCAACACATGCAAATTCAAAACAGGAAAATAACCTGCCATAAATATCATCATGCCAAAACATGCAGGAAACTACAGAAAACACTCCTGCCATGATCAGATTCGCCATTTCATCATGTGAATGTGACCGACAGATGAAAAATCAACACAGAAAAACAATATATGATAAAATGCCACTGTACTAAAACATGGAGGGAACTCCTAAAAACATACCCCTCATCATCAGATTCACCATTTTCATCTCCTGACCCAGCAGAAGTGACGCTCACATCTGGTTTAATCTGAGCAGACTGGAGTAGAGGGGGCATAACAACACTCATGTACGGTAAGAAGTCCTGACCAAGGCATTTACAGAGTCTTGCCCATGCCTACAAATGCAATTAGATTAAGCAAAAGTGAAGCACAATAGTGATGGCACAAAATGCCAATAGGTTCCAATTTCCAACGTACTTGCAGCATATAACTTGTTATAGGGTCATCAGCCTCCATCTGGGATCCTTGCAGTGTCATCAAAACTTCCATCACCTAACAAGAAAAATGTATTCAGTCTCAAAAGGCCAACTAACCAAATTGCAGACAACATTCAAACGAACTCATCAGCAATAGAATCAGAACAAATTGCAGAAAACATCTCCACAATCTAATTAGATATTTAACTATTTAAGAACAAATGATATTTAAGTTGAAAAGTTTTTACAACATGAAATAGTTAAGTATCAGAGAACTAGCACATCATTACCTGCTTAGCATCATCCTTAAATTTTTGTTTCCCAACAGCCATACCAACTAAACTAATGCATTCCATGGACTTGGCACGCAACATCCTGTTTGATTTATCAGTTGCATTCATGAGTATAGCCTTGAGGTATGGCATGACTGTATCATAGTATTTTTGGAAGTGTTCCTGAATCAATAAGATTGCAAAATTATTAGCAAGAATATTGGCCAAAAAAACTTCAACAGTATTTTCTCATGTACCTGAGAAGAATCTGCAGCTGATGCTAAAGCAGTTAAAGCACCTTCTTGCACCATTTGGTTTCCAGTCTACAAGGAAAACAAACAAATTTTCCAAAACATGGAATATAAATTATGCCCATGTGTATATTGTATACAATAAAGTTTCAAAAGATGGATGCAAGATATACCTGAAGCAACAGTAGAAGTTTCCTGACTATCCCGTCCAAGTATGGTGTCAAAACATCAGGTCTGCAATTTTCGCTGAAGTTTAGAATTGCAGAAGCTGCATGTGCCTAAGCTCATTGGGAAAATAAAACAAAGATTAGAGCATGCCTTGATCACTTGATGGGGGGACATTCATGACAAGTCAATCACAACTATACATCAAACTATCAAAGAAAAAACAAGTGGCATTTTATGGTCACTATCAAAAACAAACAGTATAATCACTCTTGTGAGAAATGAAATCAGTGCAGTCATGGTCTAGAATATCTCATACAAGCATGTGGCCACTGAACTAGTGTCAACTCCAACATAAACCGGTACATTGAATCATTGTACCACCCACTACAAGTATACACATTGTACCAAACCGGTACAGGGATCAACAAGAGCCAAACAATCTCTGGTGAAAGAATCCTACTACAAATAGGGTTGGCCTAACACTACAATGAATCCAAATATTTAACTATAGGACTGATGGAATCATATGATGAGATGAATATTTATTTGTGATCTAGAAGATTTTGTAAGCCTAGGGAGAGCCCAACAATGAATTATTGTGGAATTTCTAGGAAAGTATACAAAAATTTAGGTAGTCAAATCTAATTGTAACAATCAACCTCGAAAGAGATCGGTAACTTCTCAAGTATAGGACTAATCCTCCGGTAGATAAAAGTGCATTATATAGTTGTTACGGAGGTCCGGCTAGGCGTGGCGAGCCCAGAGCGCTAGGACGCCTAGTTGGTGATTAGACGATGAAAATAACAAGGGAGAGCAGCAGCAGCGTACAGGGGAGCAGCCCATCCTCACTTGACGCGGATCCCCATATAAGAAAAAAAAAAAACAAACAATCAGCCCATCCAACCCACCTTGGAGAGAAACCCTAAGTGCAACGCTGTCATTTGACCCCTCAACGCAACCAACCATTGTCCCCTCCACTGCTCTGCGGTTCCCACCACGCCTTGCTCCCCTCCCTGGTCCCCTCCTTGCTTCCCTCCGCTCCTCTCTCCACTCCTCGCTCCCCTCCGCACCTTGCTCCTAGGAAGAGGACACTGCGCCCCCAGAAGCTCCTCCCGCTCATCCTCTCTAGTGCGGCCGCCGTGCCTCGCACCCCTCCTCAACCTCCTCTCCGGCCGGCTTCCTCGGAAGCTCCTCTTGCTCGTGCTCACCCCCGAATGAGGTCACAGTGCCCCTGGAAGCTCCTCCTGCTCCCTCCAGTCGAGGCAAGCTGTCCCGTGCCCCCGGGTGGCGGCTGCGGCGTTGCCTAGGAGACGCTGTGACAACTATGGTGCGTAAGAACTATAAATGTATCGACTTGAATTTTATAATGATAAAATTAGTCCCATTCTGCAAAAGATCTGTTCTGGGCTTTATGGCTGCTTCTATGAAGTATCTTTTGTATCTGCAGCATAGGTAGGGGATCAACAAAAAAGTTGTTGTTTGACTACTACATCAATTGGAGATTACCAACTGACTGAGATAATGTACAAGGATAGTTCAAACTTCAAGCAGATATTCACAAAACTAGCCAAAAAGAGATCTTTACACTAAAAAAACAGTACCATTGGCACTGCTCAGACTCATGTATGTGAAACATCCATATTGAACTTCAGGTACCTAATTATTACCTCAGTCCTTACTGTTTGACCTACTACTAATCTAGAGAGAAGACATCAAATAGCTGCATCATATAAATCCTCATGAATCATCTTACTATGAAACTTGGTCAAAAAACAAACAACAAAACAACTGCCTACCAATGCAGTTTAGCATAACTGAAGTATTCGAATTGCACTGTATGACACAAAATTAGATGCATCGTTCCATTTGATTTCTTCGATTCAAATAAAATTTGGTTAAAATGTTTTAGTTACCCAAACCCCAGCAAAAAATAAAATTTTAGGGAAAATTGCTCAGTAAGACAGTAACACTACAAACGTCATACAAGTTGGATGTTACTTTTCCAATATTACACATCTTTGCAATGCTAGTGTGCAAATTTTCCATAAAACATTATAGTAATACTATAAGAGCCAGCTTAGAGCCTTGGATCTTCTGTAAAATGTTCTAGTGTAGTCATCATGTTTGGTGCAGAACAATTTCTAACCTTTAGATTATGTAATAGTATTTTCTATATGATCGTAAAAACAAGAAGCAGCAAGGAATCTAAATACAGGCCAACATCTCAAGAATTGATAATGCATCATGTGATCCAGATCAACTAGGTAGATACAAATTGTCTCCAAATGCATGAGACACACAAACATCTAGCAAGCAACATGTTTAAATTTCTTAGTAACAAACTGCAATACCCAAGACTCTTAACACATCAATTGCAAATGACCAACAGGTACCAATTTTGGGGTTCACAAACAGCTTGAGAGGGTAAGTCCAGTACTGTAAGGTTATGTGCTATCCATTGATAGACCCAAAATCCACAGTGGGACTGACCTCCATGCACACATATAGAACACACAAACTGGTAAAAGGACATGATGAAATCCTTAATACAAGAAGAATTATGACAGCGATACCCAAACTGTCCTTTAATACGCATCAGCATATCAAAAGCCAGCCACCAGAAAGCATGCCCCAACTTACTCAACCAACATGACTTGTGCTGTTGTGCATTGGCAAACACAAACAATTACACAACTGTCAATAATGCTCTCGTGTACCTGTCACACCCTAGGGTAGCAATATGTATCAATTAAATGAAGCATGGTCAATATTCACAGGCATGTGGGTTACATGATCATTGCTGCTTTAAGAAATTAAAATACAAGAAAGGATATTGAAAGGGAGTGCAGCAGATGAGTTCGAGCTGCAAATGCTCAACAATCACTTGCCTGTACGCGTGGGTTCTGGGAATCATCCATGGCTAACACCAATGCAGGCAGTACAACATGGTGCAACTGGTTCTGCAACTCAGGCCCAAGGTCCGTCGAAAGCTGCCCTACTGCATTGATTGCTGCCCACCTCACCCGAGGATGAGGATCCTGGAAGGAATTCAGCACCATCCCAACTACTTGCTCCAGATTCTTAATCATCACCTTAGCACAGCCCTCTGCAATCTGCGCTATCATCACCAGTGCCGTATGCCGTCTCTTCCACTCTTCAGCAGCAAAAAACGATGGGAGCAACTCAGCAGCCACAGGCAAAATCGTATTCCCACCAACAGCAATTGCAAGCCGGTCAAGACACTCCTGTGCGAAAACATAGCTTCCAGTCTCCCCAGCATCCTCCTCCTCTGACACCGCGGCATGCCACGCCGGTTCATCCTGGACATCGAGCAGCATCGTCATGAGAACCGCAAAGAGCCTGCCTACGTACCGCGGCAGCCTCCTCATCATCCCAGGCGCACGCTCGCGTGCCTCGGCAAGCGTAACAACAAACTCAACGGCAAGGTGGCGTGTGCCGTCCTCTAACCCGGGGGCCTCGGCGATCTGCAGCATGGAGGCGACGACGTCAGGCAGCTGGCGGCGGAGAAATTGCGGCTCCGCACCAGCGAGCTCGATCATCATCTCCAGCGCCTCCTGCGCGGAGCCCTCGTTCCCGCAGTTGAGCGACTCAGCGAGGGCGCGCATCATGGCGGGGAGGAGATCCTGGAACTGATCGCGGTCGGCGGCGGTGGGGAGAGACTGGATGAGGCTAATGGCGGCGTTGAGACCCGCGACACGGACATCGGCAGACGAGGGGTGCGAGAGCGCGGAAAGGAGGAGCGCGTGGAGGTTGGGGAAGCCGGCGGCGAGGTAGGAGGCCAACCGGGCTAGGATGTTGAGCGCCGACTCCTGCAGGGCCGGGGGCGAGGACGGGGAGGCGATGGACTTGTAGAGGAAGGTGAGGAGGTCGGGCCACGAGTTGGACGGCAGGAGGAAGGAGGCGAGCTCGGCGACGGCGTCGGAGAGCTTCTTCGAGATGGACTTGGAGAGCGCGGGCGCGGAGGAGGCGGAGAGGAGAAGCGCGCGGAGCGAAGACTGCGTGGCAGGGGTCAGCGAGGGGTAGACGAAGGACTGGGACCCCGGGGAGATGAGGCGCCGCAGGAGCACTGCGGCCATGGGCGCGGATGGGTGCGCCGTGGAGAGCAGCAGGTGCGCGAGGCGGAGCGCGAGCGCGTCCGGGTGGGCCGCGCGGAGGAAGTGGAACATCTGCTCCGCCCGCGACCGCGCCTCGTTCGCCGGGGAGGTCAGGTCCCCGAGAAGCGCCGTGAGCGCGGCCGGGTCCGCGCCCAGCAGCGCCGCGGCATCAGCCTCCGCCTGCGGATCCATGGGCTCGGCACGGCACGGCGCGGCGCCGCGCGGTGAGCGGGGGAAGTGAAAACTGGTGGGATTCGGGCGGCCGCGCGGGATGTTTTTCGTTTTCGGGGGGTGGTTTCGCGGGGGGAGGGGAGATAGGCAGGCGGCAGGGGATTTTTGGGGAAACAATAGCGGCGCGGTGAGGCGAGGGCGGGCGGGGCGGAGAGGAAAGCAGAGCAGAGTACGGATCGGGGAGGGGAGTTTGTGCGGGCCGTGGACACTGGAGGGTGGTGCCGTGCTGGGGGGCGGGGCCCAGGGAGCGGAGTTATTATCACGGCTGGTCCATGAGGGGTGGGCCCGAGATGGTTATCAAAATCGGAGCAGCTCACCGTTGCTATGCCATCAAGTATATATGATAGTATAAATGGTAGCGGTATATAATATATTTTTATGTTATTTATATATATAGTATTAAAAACAATTCATATAATAGGTTGTATATATAGTTTTCATTAATAATCTTATTTAATTAACAGACTATCCATACAATAACATATAAAATAAAAACCTACATAAAGACTATCATTAAATAGTAGACAGCAGTTTTCTCTCTCCTTCACATCATTTAAAATCCTACATAGCATAATCTTATAGACAATTAATATGTGCTATTGTACATACCCTTAAGAGTAAACCCTTCTTCTCTTGTTGCTTTCAGACTTTCAGGAAATTTGGTAACTTTCGACCAGAACTTTTGTTTATCAAGATTTCTTAAGATTCATTTTACATTGACTATGCAGTTTTTTTTTTTTTGCTACATATGGGTCAAGAATTTGATAAGCAACTTTTAAATGAGAATTTAAATTTTCGATCAATGCCACTAGTTTTTTTCCGCCTTAGAATTATGCCATTGTGGGTTTTTTTTTTGACTGATTAGCTTCATGCCACTGGATTCAAAAATTGTTTGGAAAATGCCACTGTGACAGGGTCAAAGCCCTCTGACCAAGTAAAAATGACCTTTACTCCCTTTTTAATTCACAAAATTTATATCCAACGCCATTTTTTTTTTTTTGCTTTTCACTTGTGTTGTACGTTTCGACGAACACATGGTAATCAAGGGCGAACTCCGCCCGCGGATACTCTTTTCCCACTGTTTGATCAATAAATAGGGAGAAGAATGGGAAGGGCAATTCTGAAATTTTAAGAAAAGGTAAGCCAACAATGGCATTTTTCAAACAAGTTTGTGAATATAGTGGTATGGAGCCAATTAGTTAAAAAAAAAAGGCAAAGGCATTGTTATGAGATAAGGAAATCCAATCATATTCGATTATAATTCTTTTTCTTATTTATGTGGGCAAATCCGAACTCCTCTCTCCCTATCTATATATATATTGGCGTTCCTCGTTATATTCAATTCAATCTTATAAGAAGAGGAGAGTTCCAGTCATATATTCTATGTGCTCTTTCTTCTACTGTTGTTATTGTATTGCTGTATCGATCAATTGATCGTGGGTAAACGACTACATTTTACAATACGTTATCAGCACGAAACTCTATCGAGGTCGATCGTGATCGTCTGCCTACGGCAATCGACACTGCGTCGAATTCATCCTGCGACATCGCGATCTACGCTACCGCAAGCCCTATGTAAACGTTTCTATGCAATCTATTAATCCTGCATATCGTTGTACCCTGTTTGCAGATTAATTACATATGATGATTGCTAGTAGTATATGCATCATCTACCGTTCATCATCAATTAAAAAAACAGCGGCGGCTGAACCGCGCGTCCAGTAGGCAACAATGACGGGCATGCCTGAGCCCAAACCAACGCCACCCTCGTCGGAAGCCGAGATGGCGTAGCCCACCGCCGGTGTCTGCTCAGGAGGCGACCGCGAGCTCTTGTCTGCTGTAGATCGGTCCTGAAGACTGCTGCTCGCCATCTCGTCACTCGTGGCGACAACCTGAATCATGCTCCCCGAGCCTCTTTGCTCCTGTGCGCATCGGCAGCTCCGCGCTTGTCGTTGCGAGAGCCCCGCCGATGCCGCCGTCCACAGAGACGATTGCGGTCACCAGGTCGCTCGGCCGTCAGTGCCTTCGCTCGCAGCGATACACACCGTTGCGCCGCTCAGTCGTGCTGCCCACCGACGCCTCAATTGCCAATTCGCTTTATGTGCCGGCAGAGCTTGCACCCGAAGCTAATGGCAGCGGTGATCACGTTGAAGATGGCAGCAGTGGAACACGGTTTGAAGCAGCCAAGCACTTGCGATCAACCCGTGGAGGCGACCATATAAATCCGTCGCCTGCAGCGTCGGTCTTGTCACTACCGTAGATAGCGCCGTCAGTTGTGCGCCCGCCGCACCGCCACAAATCCACGCCGACACGGCTTCGCGCCCACTGCGCCGCCATGGATTCGCACCGACACGGCTCAGCGCTTGTCGGCTCACGCCCACACTGCCGCCACGAATCCGCGCCGAAACGGCTCCGTGCTCGTCGGCCTCGCGCCCTCCTCGCCGTCTCATCTTCATGTCAGCCTAGTTTTCTCTGCACGATTAATGGCGGCGGCGGCAAAGTCAAGAGATGCTAGGCTAGATTTATCCTAGAAATTATATTTTCTAGGTTATAGGCTTCCGTAAAAATATGATAAAATAATTTTAGCCCATCTTTGGAAGTTCCATCCTCTAGATTTAGGCGCTGTTTGTTTCAGCTTCTGATTTTAGATTCTGGCACTAAAAGCAGAATCAGAAACAAACAGTCTGATTCTAAAATCCGATTCTCACAATCCAGCCCACCCATATACACTAGAATCCACAATCCACTTCACATGTGCTTCTGGATTCCAGCTTTTCGAGAATCAGTTTCTCTACAACTACAATCCAGAATCAGCTTTTAGAGAATCCAAAGCTGAAACAAACAGACCTTTATTTTCTAGCTTTATGCCATATTTAATAGGTGCGTAAATTTATTTTACATTATATTTAAGTAATTTTAAAATTGCTTAGTAATTAACAAAAAACTTTCTAAACCCCCAATTTAAATTATTTAAACCAGTTAAAAAAAAAAAAAATTTAAAAACCCGGGAAACCTTCCCAGCAAAACCCCAAAATTTAATTTTAAAAAAAAAATTTTGGGATTTCCAAAAACTAGGGAAACCACACCCCGGGAAACATTTTTAAACCAGAAAAATAAATAAACCCAAACCCAAAATGCCAAATTTAAGGGCCCCGCCAAAGAATTTATTCCCAAAAAGAAAAAAAAAATTTCGAAAAGGGAAACCCCAGGGAAAAACCCGCTTGTTTTCAAACTTTAAACCCTTTTCTCGAAAAAGCAAAAATTACAATGAATAAAAAAAGGACAACCTAGCAAAAAGGGCACCCCTTTTTAAAAAAAATTAAAACCAAAAAACCCCAAAACCAAAAAAAATGGCCCACAAAAATTTGGAAAATGAAAACTGTTTTCAGCCTTATTTTGGGGGAAATTTTTAAAAAACCTAAGGGGCAAATTTTTGGGCCCAAAAACCAGGGAACCCAAAAACCAAAAAACCACAAAAAAATAAAAAGAAAAAATTTCCCCATAAGTTTCTTTTAAAGGAAAATTTCAACTTTTTAATCCTAAATTAAAATTGAAAAACCTTTGGGAACTTTCCCAATAAATGATTAGAAGAAAAGTTTGCAAACCAACCCTCCATTTGAATACAACACAAAACGTTTAAAATTTTTTTACAAAATGGGATTTTTGGAAAAAAAAAGGAATTTAAATTTTAAAAAAAAAAAGAACCAAAAAAGGGAAAAAAATGGTTATTTGCGGTTTAATGAGTTTAAAAACAGAAATTGAGGAATTTTTTCCAAAAAAAGAAAGGTACAAATTTAAAAAGGGGGAATGGGTTGGAAGTGTTAACAAATTTTTGGAAAACCTTTGTTCTAATTTCCCCAAAATTGACCAACAAATTTTAAAAGGGTTAAACCAATTTGGTTTAAGATTTTTTGCAATTTAAAATAAACCCCAAAATTGGGTTTGTTTTTTTTAAAATTTCCCATTCCTTTTAAAAATTTTTAAAAACTTTTTTTTTAAATTTTCCTCAAATTTCCCTTATTATAAATTTTCAAAAAAGAAAATTTTTAAAGAAACAAAAATTTTTTTAAACAAAAAAAAAAAAACAATTTAAATTGAAAAATAAAAATTTGAACTTTTGGAAAAAAGAATAAAAAATTTTAATTTACCAAAAAGGAAAAAAAATTTTTATAAAATAAAAACAGTTAAAATTTGGGTTTAACCTTTAAATTTTAAAATAATATTTATTGGGAAATTTCCAAGCAAATACCGTTTTTTTTTCAAAACTTTACCAAAAAACTTTAACCCGGGGAAAAAAAAAAGTTTAACCCAAAATTATGAAAGAAAAAAGAACCAAAATTTTAAAATTTGTGGCCAAAAAAAAGTTTTTTTAAAAATCATAAAAGAAAATTTTTTATTGTTTTTTAAAATTATTTAAAAATTTTAGGTTTGAAAAATAAAAAGGAAAAAGGAAAAAGTGTATAACTTTGTAACTTTAGTTTAAAAATTTTTTAAAAAGAAAAAACCCATTTTATAAACCCTTTTACCCAAATTTAAAAGGGAAAAATTTTTCTAAAAATTTTTAAAAAAATATAAAAAAATTTTGGTTTTAATTTAACAACTCTTTGAAGAAATTAAGGGGCCGGGCCCCCCGTTTAAAAAATGGGGCCCCAAAAAATTTTTAAGAAATTTAATTTAAATAAAAAAAAAATTGGGTAAAAAAAATTTAAAAGGGAAAATTTCCAAAACCTTTTAAACCAAACAAAGAAATTTTTAAAACATTTTAAAAAAATTCCAAGCGGGGCTAATTTTTTGCAGCAAAAGGAGGGCGAGCCCTATTATCCTATCCACCGCGCCAACACCCACGACACGGATGGTAGTAGGGTGCGTAAACAAGATGGTGGAAGCGGCCCGGCTCAGGCGCTTGCCGATGATGATCAAGGCGAAGATCCGGCGGTATCCCTCGGTGCCGATCATCTTGTAGCCTACATCCATGGCGGCTCGTCCACCTTCTCCTCCAACGCAGCTTCTCAGCGGCTAAGGAGGGAGGTGTGCGCCACAACATCGAGCTTCGAGGGCGGGTCGGATCTTTGAAATGGTCGAGGCGATCGCTCACCTTCGGTCGAGGCGACCATTACGAGGCGCCAGCGACTGGGGCATCTCCGCATCGTGGTGTCGCCCCGCATCCAGAGCGTCTGGGCTAGGCGCGTCGCTGAGTGGGCCGGAGGGATTACATCAACCTCTTGTCCTCCTCGGCGTTCTGGCGCTCTAGATCATGGCCGGATCTGCGCCCGTCTTTGCCTCTCTTGAGGTAGACCGAGTCCAACTGATGCCCTCGGCGAGTGTGTCTCCTGTCAACCGCCGGGGACAAAGACAACTCTGCTGCGAAATATGGTGAATTTGGAGGTCGACGACTTGACCTCCCCTATAATGCCTGCTTGGCCGTGGCGTTGGCCAAGTTCATGGCTGGCAACCCATTATGCTTACTTGGTGGTGAAGATGCGGGGCAGGTAGCCCGTTGTGATCCGGGTGGATAAAGCGAAGCCTTCTTGTTATCCAAGGCATCTTGCTCGGTTTGTCGGTTACCACCGCTGCGGTAGCCTGGCCCACTTCCTCGAGGCCCCTCGGACACGGACTGTGCCTCACTGGCTCCGCCGATCAGGGTTAAAGCTGATGCATACTGAATGAGGCGAACCGAAGATCGTCAACATTAGGCGCCACTTAGCGTAAAATAGGAAAAACTTTTCGTCACCTTCCTCAGGTCTAATTCCAGCGTGTTTGCTGGCAAGCCGTCCAGAGCATATTTGGGTCCCAGAGGTGATCGAGCACTTGTTAACGCTCGGCGTAGCGTCGGTCCGTGGCGAAGGTCGGGGCGGCGCCCGGCGCCAGGCGCGCCGACCGGGAGGAGGTAGAAATTTGGCCAGACGGGGATTGTCGAGGAGTCTCTCATCACAGGTGGCTTGCCAACCCGTGCTTTCGATCAAGAAGTCAACGGAAATGGGCGCATGTGTAATAAACTTCGCAGACCTCAACAAGCACTGCAGGATCCATACCCCTGCCCGTGAGTCGACCTTATTGTTGACTCCGCCGCGGGATCATGCTTGCTTTGTGCTTCTTGGATCGCGTACTCGGGTACCATCAGATTAGCATAGCGCTTGAAGATGAAGAAGACTACTTTTGTAACCCCTACGGATGTTTACTGTTATGTAAGAATGGCTTTTGGTTTAAAGAATGGTGGTTCCACCTACCAACGTGCCATGCATATCACTTTCCGCCCCCAGATAGGGCGAAATCTTGAAGTCTACGTTGATGATTTAGTCGTGAAGATCAAAAAAAGCGAAGAAGCCGATCCAAGACACGGAGAAACCTTTGCTAACCTCAGGAAGAAGCTGTCTGAAGCTCAACAGGGAAAAATGCGTGTTAGGTGTGCCCTCGCGACAGGCTGTTGGGCTTCACAGGTGTCGGTAGGGGCATTGAAGCCAATCGACAAGATATCGAACCATCCGACACATGAAGCGCCCCGGTATGACTCAAAGCAAGTTCAATACTGGTAGATCGCTACAGCCTCCTGAGGCGATTCATTGCATTTGGAGAAAAAAAGCTTGCCTCTGTTCAAGCTATTGAAGAAAGCTAACCACCAGTGGGTGAAGAAGCCAGGAAAGGCGTTTGAAGATTTGAAGCGGTACCTCTCCTCTCCTTTGTCTTGGTTTCTCCACGCCGGGTGAGCCTGCTCTCAGATATAGCTGCCACCTGGTGGTGAGCGCTAAATGACGAGAGAGGAAGGCGCCTAGAAGCAGGGTGACTATATCGAAGGTCTTTGCAGAAGTGAGACCGTTACTCCGCAAGCTCAAAGATCTTGTCACGTAGTCTGGTGGTATCGAGGAAGCCGCGCATTATTTCAAGGCGGGAAATCATAGTGGTCCGGACCTACCCTTCTGAGAGATTCTTCATAGCAGTAAGCGGTAGCTAGGATTGCCAAATGGTCGGTTGGAGCTAAGGAGTTTAACATCAAGTTCGTGCCTCATGTTGCCATTAAAAAGTCGGTGATGGAGTTAAACCATTTGAGTGGACTCCGCCAGCTCGAAGCAGAAAAGCCCGCCGCCTCTCCACGGACCTTGTTCTTCGATGGTTCATTGAATTTGGGCGCGCAGGTGGAGTTATCTGGTCTCTCCGACCGCGACATCCTCAATATGTGGTCGCCCTCGATTTCAAGGCCACGAACAACATAGTAGTCTGAGACTTTCTTTGGCGAGATGCGCATCGCCGGTGTTGGGCATTTGGCGTCTCCAAGTCAAGGGAGACTCCTACTGGGTCATCAATCAAGCACGGAAGGAGTTCAATGTTCAGGCCCTACCATGGCGGGCGTACTTGGCGGAGGTCAGAAGAATGGGCGTCACTTTGAAGGTTTGGGGTATATCCATGTCCCTCGGTAGCGACAATCACCTTGCGACGGGCTTCAGCGACTTCGTCCTCAAGAAGCTTCTATTCGGTCGAGTCTTGAAGAAAGGCTATTGCGACCGTCCATTCACGACCCCTTGATTGGCGGCGGGACGATGGTGTCAGCCACGTGACCCTGGCTTCAAAGTGGAGCAGCAAGTCGTCATGCCTCCCGACTCCAGTGGGAAAGCGATGCCCGTGCCACGACCTCACGGTTGCAGGAGGAAGCGCGTGCTGCTTCGCCCACCCCTAGGTCCGGAGGGAAGCCGGCGGTCTTTGTATCTGACACCATGGGAAAGGCTTGCCTGCAGAGTGCCGGCGAGCACCGAGTGGTGCCATCGGCAACGAGGAAGATCGATGGATAGATCCTATCCTAGCCTTCTGCGTGACCAAGTGATCCCGAGCGATGATGCCTCGGTGAAGATTGCACGAAAGGCCAAGTGCTATACTCGGTAGGTGGGGACCTATATCGCCCGAGTAGAAGCGGAGTTCTACCGAAGTGCATCACTTTCGGGAAGAGGGCGGTTTGCTCTCGATATCCATGGGCGTGTGCAAAGTGGAGGCGGCGTGTCGTACCGAACATTAGTCGGTAAGGCGTTCGCCAAGTTCTATTGGCCTCGCCTCCGAGGATGCTTATGAGTTGGTGAGGACATCTGGCTTGTCGGTTCTTCGCCAGTGATCCACCGACCGGCCCAAGCTCGCAAACCATCCCGCTCTCTTGGCCATTTGCGATGCGAAATTGGATATCTGGGTCCGTTCATGCCAGACCCACGGGGGCTTCACCCATCTCTTCGTCGCTATCGACAAGTTCACGAAGTGGGTTGAAGCCGAGGTGGTGCGCGCCATCACGGCAATGCCAGCTTGATCAAGTTTATGTGTGGGATCTTTACCCGCTTTGGAGTCGCCAACCGCATCATCACCGACAACGGAACTCAGTTCACTAGCGTGGCTTTCTTGGAGTTCTGCGAAGAAATGGGCACTAAGGTCTGTTTTGCCTCGGTGGCCCATCCCATGAGCAATGGGCAAGCAGAGCGTACCAACACGCTGATACTGAAGGGCCTTAGGACAAGAGCGTTCGATCGACTCCTCCAAGCGGTAGCGCACGATGGGTTGAAGAACTCCGGCTATCTTTGTGGTCGCCCGTACCACACCTAAGCCAAGACCCTTGCGAGACTCCTTTCTTCACAGTGTATGGGCGGAGAAATTTGTTCTCTCCCCTCAGAGCTATCGCTTTCGCTCTCCAGGCGTCTCGGTGTTCGTGAAGAAGACCAAAAGACCTCCGTGAGAGGATGTCAATCTTCTGGAGGAGGTGTGTGGCCAGGGCGCCCTTCGCCGCCCGTGCAATGCAGAGCCTCGAGCGGTACCATGCCACCGGGTCTCAGAAGAACAGCGTTGGGCGACTGGTCTTCTTGTGAGATTGAGACGCATATTGGGTTGCATAAAGCTGTCTCCCGGTGGGAGGCCCTTCAAGGTGGTCTCGATATCTCGACGAGGCGATCGGTTGTGCCTTGAGGATGGTGAAAATGGCAAATTCCTACAACATAGAGTTCTTGAAAGTTCTATCCTGAAAAAATTGTAAGTGCCTTGATTATTCGCCTCGGCCAAGCCATGAAGTAAGTCTCTCCCCAGGTATGGTCGTGACTCTTGTGGTTAGTAAAGTTGTTGCCTAAAGGCTTTTGCTACCATGATTGTTGAAAGGACCGATATATGCGCCTAGAGGGGTGAATAAGCGTATTGAAATTTTGCAATTAAATAAAATCTCCGAGACCACAGTCAGGATGTCAGGATTTTGTTAGGATAGTCCGGACAAATAGTTCGGATAGTCTGGACAAATTGTTCGGAGTGTCAGGGTTAATTATCAGGATACTCGATTAAGCAGCTTCGAGGAGGATTTTAAATCTTTGCAAGATTTCAATAATCTAGCTGAATACAAATACTCTAAATGATGTCAGGTAGCTAATAAAAATATGGATCTAGAGCCAAACACAAAGAGTAAGTAGATCGGGGCTTCTAAAGATCCAACAACAACACCAAACCCTAGCTCAAGCCAATGAAGAACACAAGACAATGATTTTTTACCGAAGTTCGGATTCTTGAGGGGAATCCTACGTCTCCGTTGAGGAGGCACAAAGCCCGGGTCCCTCTTGACCTCTTTCCTCCCGGTGTTGCCTGAAGCACTTTCATGGGTTCTTCACTTCTTGCCTCTTCCCTTTGGAATGAGGCTTGCCTTCTAAGCAGCCAGGGGCTCTCCACACGAAGTCTTGGAGGCTCCGTTGACTCCTCTTGTCTAGAGCCCTTCAAACTCCAAGAGTAACAAATCGCCACTAAATCAACTTGGAGGATGAACTTGTGCTCAAGAATAAACAAAGCAAGCTCAAAGCACTTAAATCCTCTTTTCTCCCCAAAGATTCAAACCAAATCAAAGATTCAAGTGGGGAAAAGAGGCTAGGGCTCAAGAGAGTGAGAGAGTGAGCTTGGGAATTGAATCTGACAATGAATGACTTGGGCAGCAGTTAGATTTGGAGTGAGGGCTTAAATAGCTCTCCCAAAATCCAGCCGTTACAAGTGTTCGCCTGATCGAGACTGTCCGGACATTTTCTTCGGATACTCGGACAAATTCCCGGAGTGTCAGGACTAATGTCAGGAGACTCGGGACTTACGGAAGAAAAACAACCGAGGACCCTAGCTCGGAGTATCCGGTTTAATCCGGATACTCGGACATTCCTGAGTGTCAGGACTAAATGTCCGGATACTCGGACCGACCTCTCGGCCAGAGTACCCTTTAATAGGAAATGCACTGCTTTTAAAATTCTTTTGAGATGTAATTTTCATCCTATGAGCACAAGCATATCTTAGAAGCGATTTTCCGTCATATCCCCTTAATAAATGCGGCTATCCTTAGACTCAATAAAATAAAAGAAATTCAACTAAAGTCTTGATGCCGCCTTTTTCAAATTTAAATATGGTGGGGACCTCCAATCGCCTTTCCACCGATGATATCTCTTTGATAGCTGCATAGAATCTCACTTGCACCGTTAGTATACGAAATTGTGTTGCCATAAATCACCAAAACACATTGAGGGGCCTAGATGCACTTTCAATTGTCCCTTTTTATGCCCTGAGTGGCAGTATTGTACATGAATGTCCCTGGCCCTGTGCATTTGCTAATTCGTTGTGATCCCTGATGACGCTCGGTGTCTGTGTTTGGCGAGCACGAGCAACCGGGGGGTGAGTTGGGTGCGGTGCTCAAACGTGGCTCGCACACCTCGGGTTGGCTCCCTGAAGCACCGCTGGCATCACCATGAAAGCACCGTCGACCTAGCGCCCTCCACAGGCTTCCGCTTTGCACACCGCACCGTAGCTCAATTTCCCGGAGGGTCACAAGGACTTAGAAGCCGAGTAGGGTGGACCAGGGCATCTCATGCTGGGACTTATGATGTTAGGGCCTATATTGAACAGGCCCTTCCACGCGTCTACTTATCCCTCTGGTAGCTGTCCGTACCCACAGGATGTGCGCGGGTTGGCCGGGCGGTTCTTGTAAAAGGTTCCAACATCCCAGCTGGTCGCCCAGGTGCTTGGAGGCTGGTCGCCCAGCGCTCGGAAGGGTGGTCACCCAGTAGCAGAGTGGTCGCCCAGGTGCTTGGAGGCTGATTGCCCAGTGCTCAAGAGAGTGGTCGCCAGTATCACGGAAGGTGCTCGCCCAGCGTCGGGAGGCTGAGTCGCCGAGGCGCTAGCTGATCGCCAACGGCATGCAAAGCAAGATAAGTGTCTCACGCGCATTTTGAGCCATTCCTTATGTGCTTACACTAAGGTGGGTCAAATTCACGTGTGATTGTCGCGAGTGCCAAAATCAACGGCCCCTCATGATAAAAGAAAATATGCTAAGTGTTAACGTCCGGTGTGGTCAAGTGACCGTGGTGTAAGTTAGGCACGGTACTCAAGCGCGGCTCGCACACCTCGGGTTGGCTCTCTGAAGCACCGCTGGTCGTCACCGTCAAGTATTGCTATCCTACAAACACTTGCGGAAACTTGCTGCCACGCCACGCTATGCCGCAGCACGTTTTCAAACGATCATCAGGGTCTAAGTTCCGGAAGGATTTGCACCCGCGACGATCCCGCGTAAAAACCTAATGCTAAAACTAAACTACGTTTTTTGCATCTCTGGTCGGACTCAGTTCCATTTCTGCCTAAGTTCTGTTAATTTGCATGGTTTGTACTTGTGTTTGTACCAAGCTGCATGTGACCTAAAAAGGATTAGGAGCGTTGCCTAAAATGGAAAGGTTGTTTGGCATTTTGGCCAAGTCCAAACCTAGTCGCTGGCGACTCGGCTACAGGATCAATCAAGCAAGGCGAGCTAGCGACGGGTAAAATTAGTAAAACATTCCTTGGGCTAAAGCGTTGTCCTAATGTTTTGCATACGGAGAGAATGCAGACCACAACCAAAAGAAAGTCAAACAAAAAAGCAGCAAAATTTGCCCGGCCCTTCACTGTTATCGCCAAGGTCGAGCTCGTCGTCGTAAATGCGCCCTCCACGGCCAAATAGTGGAGATGTCCATGACCGGCCGCTCCACTTGCGTGCTTGCGACCCGCGTTCTTGGCGGTCGCGTACCCTCGCCTCATGCTGCCGTCTCCCTCAATGCGGTCGTCACCACCGCCATGGGATCGAGGCGGCGTCGCGGGTAGCGCAGCGAGCGAGCGTGTAGGTCGCGGTCATGACCGCGACCTCCGTCCCTTCTGGCGAAGCGAACGGCGAGCCGGGCGCCCGGGCGCCTCGCGTGCTGGTTGGTCGCGTGGAGCAAACGCTGGCGGAGTCCTCGGCCGGTGCATTTAGCGCCACGCCCAAGGGCTCCAACACCTTTTCGTGCGTTGGAACGCTTTCTTGAGCATAACGGACAAGTTGCGCCGCAAACGGAAGGACTCGAGCTCCGAGGTCTTCAGCGCCGCCTCGGCCCTCTGCGCCCATTCTCGGCCCTTCGCTGGCCGCTTTGCATGGCGGCCGCATCGAGTTCTCTCCTCGCCATGCTGCCGCTCTGCCGTGTCGCCCTCACCGCTCATGACAGCTCACCCCTCACCGACGCCAAGCTATTTATTATGTATCGGCTCCCGGCTTCGCCCGCTAAGGGGCGATACCAGTCTTGACACGGATATCGCCATGGCTTCGGTGAAAAGCTCGGCGTGGCTCGTGGCGGGGCAATGGCGATGGAGGCAAGAAGGTCGAGCGGCGGTCTTGGGGCGTCCTCTTGACCCTCTCTGCGGCGTGCGGAGGTGCTAGCGGAAGCTTCCGCAATCTCGGTGCCGAATGCGTCTGCGCTTGGCGCGTCCTGAGGGAGCCACCTTTGGCGGCGCCCTCGAGTTAAGACCGCCATTGGGAGCGTGAGGCCACCTGTTGGCGGTGGCACAGACTCTCGTGGCGAAGGTGTTGGCGCCCATGATCGTTGGGCGGCCGGAGAGGAGGAGGCATCGGTAAAGGCTCGTCAGCCGTGCTGCAGAGGCGGCCTTGGAGGTGAAGTCATGGTTGGGGCGGCTGTGTGCCGCCTTTGCAAGGTGCCACCATGTCGATTACTAGCGGCGGTAGTTTGGCCTGACAGCTGGCCCTCTTGGGATTCAGACCCGTGGCGTCCGGAACAATGTGGTTTACGTGGCGGGTCATTTGGCGGTAGTGTCCACCTCGATCACCACGCCGCAGACCGGTTGCACTACCACAGCGAGCCCGTGGAGTCCATCGGCGAGGCAACCTCACGACCGTGGGCGCTCGCATGCTCCAAATCGGCGGCGGTAGGCCGTCGCCGGAAAAAAATGTCTTGGTTGGAACATTTGCAGACAAGCCTGATGAGCCATCCGCCTCGGACCGGCTCCTCCAAGTTTCAGCGCTGGCAATGAACAAAAATAGGCGCCGGTTGGTAGGAAGCCACAAAAGAAGCATGGGCACGAGAAAAGCCAAAGGAAAGCAAAGACTTACGTCGGCCCGCCACGTCGTGTGCGTCGTAAATGCCGCCCGTGTATTGCCATGCAGGGCGGACGTGCCGACGAAGAGGGCTGATCCTCCGGGCCACGAAGTCCCGGGCTACCAGCCCCCTAGTCAATCCGGCTTCCCGTAGTCGGAGGATGCGGGTCGCCATTGCCCGGAGCTCCGCCATCTCCTCGACCGGCGAGTTCCAGTCCTCGGAGGCCTCCGCTGCTCCGGCAGGCACCTCCAAGGCATCGATTCCGCTGTCATCTTTGATGTCTGACCATTATTCGCCAGACTTCGAGCTTGGACTGGCCGAAAGCGATGTGGCGTGGAGGCCATCCGTCCCCGAAGGTGGAAATAGCAGCTCCCCACTGTCTCGTTGTCGTGGGAGGCGCGGTAGAGGAAGAAGTGGTGGAAGAGTGGAAGATTCGGCATCACCCCCATGAACATTTCACAGAGGTGTGCGAAGATGGAAAGGAAGACAATGGAGTTGGGGGTGAGGTGAAGGTGGTGGATCCCGTAGAAATGGAGGACGGTGAGGAAGAATTCGAAAAATAGCGGGACCAGGCCCGCCATCATGGCCCAAGTGTGAATGAGGATCTCATCGGAAAGGCACCGCGGTGTGGCGGTCCCTGCCCGGAAGCGGAAGGTGCCCTCCGGTGCTATGATGGCCATCCTATTCACCGTGGCGGCGTCCCGCGGTGGGCGAGGATAGGAGGCGCCATGAAGATGAAGAAGGCGAAGGCTTTTAAAGCGAAAGAAGTTGAAGAAGCGAAGGTTGGGGTGCGAAGAAAGGAGAAAGGCGTAAACCGCTTGTTATAGATGAACCTATATATGCACCTGCAAGGCGGTTCGCGAAGGACAAGACCGTGCGTTGCCTCGGTCCAGAGAAAATCTGCAGATCTGCGAGGGAGGACCGCGATCGTATCCTCATGAGTGGTGGCCCCGCCTAAAAGCACACCAAACATTTAATGAAGGTTCTAAAAAGCTTTGTACGGCGCTCGAGGCGGGCCGGGCTATCTTGTCGGTACTTTATTGAGGTACCCTCACCGCCTTCACAAAAGATCCAACGTGGCGGCTCCATGTGGCGCCCGACGAAGCGGTGGCGAAGCACGCCTGCCGCCCGTGATCGGGCCGTGTGGCACCGGCGGCGGGTGGGCGAAACACGCCACCTTTCGCCCGTGGCCATCCACGTGGCGCCCGGAGAGCGCGTGGCGAAACGCTCGCTCGCCGCCCCAAGAAGACAAAAAGGTGGTGCGGTGGCCGCCTCGAAGTCTCCTTCCCTATCGTCTGGTGCAGGCGGCGAGCTGCGATGTCGAGATCTATCAACTACGAGGATTTCGCTACAAGCCCATTCCTCTGGCGCCTTTCACCAACCCGTCAAAGGGTCACATCCGGGCGGACGGGTGAAGCCATCGTCGGCATTTAATGAAATTTGGAGGCAGGGACAAACACAGGAAGGAGTAATAAATGCATAAGGATCGGCATGATGACCCCCTTTACCTACTCACATTAGCGGCCTATATAAGGGCCTTCTGGTGCATGGGAAAGGGGGACGACAAGTCGGGCAAGCAAGAGTTCCGCAGTAGAGCCTAGGCAAGAACTTGTAACCCAAGGACTCTGTACTGCACTAGTTCAAAAAACACTCTACAAACGAGCTAGCAGGAAGTAAGGCTATTACCCACGGAAAAGGGGGCCTGAATCTGGGTAAAATCTTTGTGTCATTCCCAGTTCATAGACGCCAAAATTTGCCACGCGGGAGTCTCTAGGGTTTCCCCTCGCTAGGGTTAGCCAGCCACGAAGTCGCCCTCCTATCGAACAAAAACCCGGTCTGTAGATCACGGGCCTGTCAGGCGGAATACGCCAACAGCTACTGTGCCTTGTAATAATTTTATAAATTTGCTGGAGTGTTATCATGATTCAAAAATTTTATGAGATTTTAAACACTTCCTTATCACTCTTCTGTAAAATTTTCACAAATTGTAAAACTTCTTTTATCGCTAAAGCAAATCTACGTATTGATTATCAGGCTTTTATCAGGACGTAGCACTGTTAGAATTTTTGGAACATCTTCAAGCATGATAACCATATGAAACTTTTATAAAAACATTAGTGATACATCAGGACCTTCCACAAAAATTTCCAAAATTTTCCAACACGGTTTGTACAATTTTTCATTCTGTTCAAATTTGCCGGTAAGGCTTTTATCAGGATAGTAGTACTGTCTAAATTTTTAAAAATTCTTGAGTCTTGATCATCATACGAAAATTTTATGGAAACATTAATGATTCATCAGAATCATGCACAAAAAATTTCAAAATTTTCTAACGTCGTTTGTACCATTTTTCATACGGTTCAAACTTGCTGGTCAACGTTTCATCTGGATAGTACCAATGTTTGAATTTTTAAAAATTTCACAGACCTGATAATCACCTGAAAATTTTATAAGAACTTCTCTAATGTGTCAGGAACCTTTAAAAAAATCAAAAATTTTTGACATCGTTTGAACTATTTTTTGATCAGTGCAATTTCGCCGAAATTTTGGATTTTTGGCCGAAATTTCAGTAGCAAAAAAACCGGATTTGAATTTATCTTTTTGAATTTTGAACAGATTTCACCCGAAATGCTAAAATTTCGCTGAAATTTTGGATTTCGGCCATGGGCGAAATTTTGTTCCTTGCTCCCACCATTAGATGTCTTATTGGCCCGTCCTTTCGTTGAGCAATTTTTGGTAATGCTAACATTCCAGTGATCACTAAACAACCCCCTAGTAAATTCAGATGTGAAACTAGGTTAATATGATCCCACGCTCTCTGTTTGCGCACCTGTGTACTTGAGGATATTGACAGAGCTAGAAAAATTTATATAGTGGTGCACGGTTCACATGTATAATTCTATAGTCTTGTACAATGATTTTGTAAAATTATAAATTCAACACATATATTTGAAATTTGCTAAAAATACAATACAAATTATTCTAAGATCTTAAAAATCCCAAACCACTGAAATCGAAACTAGTTCAATCAACAAATTTAGTCTATAATAAAGATATGATGTTGTAGCGTTTTTTGGGGTGCCCCTGGTACCACCCCTACTTGAGGAAGTTCTAAAAATCCGTAGATGTAGAGCATTTTCACATAAAAAAAATTGTTCAGAAGGATGACCGCACGTGCATTACAAAAAAAAACGAAATATTGTACTCATCTTTTGTAATATAAATCGATTTCATTTTGTTCTTTTTTTTTTACATTGCACGTATGATGATATTTTTGCACATTTTTGTTGCAAGTGCACATGTTTTTCATCTATGTGCTTTCCATATTTTGTATCCATGACCTCTCTCCTGGGTAAATCTTAAGATAATTTCATTGTATAGTTGCTCCATTGTAAAGCGACTGACATGATTGATGGCTCAAATGTGAAAGCAAATGCATTTTTTTTACAATTACAAGGAAAAACGCGCATGCACGCACCACCGTTTACGAATAAGTATATGGCAAGTGTTGTCATTATTAAAAGGGAGATACTAGCGCTCGGACATTTGATCACTGTTTATCTCATCGGATGTCTCTTACAATATTTTTTTCTATGCGTGCAATATTTTTTTCCGACACGTGCAATATTTTTTTTGAACACTTGCAACATCCGTTTACTGTAGCAAAATTCACTGTTTGTCGAAGAAAAATGTTGCACACATTGGTAAGAAATGTTGCAGTGTATCCAAAAATTTCGGACGTCCGGACACAAGTCATTAGGTTATTAAAATGGTATTGTTACACTTGTCAAAAATGCAAGTTAATAATATTATACCTGTATATATGGCTATAGAAAATAACGGGCGCCAAACTTACATTTGGGAGTCATTGGTGACCAGTAATTTCACGATTTGCGAATGAAGGGTAGATGGACGAGCAGAAACAGCCCGGCAGCTGGGGCAACCAATCCTGCCTGGTTGAACAGGAGCACGGCCTCCACCTCACTGATGAACTGCGCGAACGCGGCCGTCCTTTCGGAGCTCGCACGCACGACGTGGGGCGAAGGACGCCAACGCTCGGCTGTTCGGGTGGCACGGCCGGCACGTAATCAGATTCGAGTAGCCACTAGCCAGTACAGCAGTACTACCGTGGAGCGGCCGCGAAAACGACCGCGCGCTGGATGCCAGCGGAGGCTCCCCCGCCCCGTGAAAACGCACAGGCTTTTCCAGATCACCTGCGCCAGTTCCAGCCTTGGAGCAGGGGCGGGGGCGCGGAGCTCGAGTCGACCTGGAGCAGAGGCAACAGCGCAGTTCTGCTCGGGATTTTACGCCTGCAAATAGGGATGGCAATGGCCCTGATTCTTGTTTTTCCACGAGAAATTTCCTTACTAGAAAATAGCGATGTGAGAAATCTCTCCGCACAGAGGTTTATCGGAAAAAATATTGTTCCTGTTAGAGATCGTGAGGACAGGAACGTTCCATAGTTCCCCGTCTCCGATCCTCGTCTCCGTATTATCACTAATAAGTGGGAGTAAATGATCATTCTCAAAAAAAAATATATACGTGAGGTTATTATTAATAAACATGCTAAATATGAATTACTCCAGTGATTCACTCACACTTCAATCACATATGCACCATTACTCTAGTGATTAATTCATGTAGCATGCGATCTTTTATATAGCATTTTCGGGGATTAGTTCCGTCGGGCCTCGCAAACCCATTGGGGATCGGAGACGGAGGGGGGGGGGGGGATTAAGCCCCGTGTACGGAGACGGAGACAGTGGCAGGGAAATCTCGCTTATCGGGGATCAGGGATGGAAGGGCACTCCCCGTGGGGATTTTCCACGTTGCCATCTCTACATGCAAACGCCAGGGCATAAGTATGGATGGTTTGTTCTTTTCGATTCCATGTATCAGATTAGCCAGTAATTATTTATATTTTAAGAGGTGTTTTTATGTTCTTTTTTTATTGTTATACAAATATTAAATTATGAATAAATAGTAGATGATGATTACTTACCTCTTCGTTTGTTTAAGATTTGTGTAACTTGTATTGAGAGAAAAAGTATTGAAGTACTGCTCTTATATTTTTTTATAGCGAGTAGTTGAAATACCCTTAATAAATCGATTGATACATCTAATTTCTATTATATACATGTACTGCTAGTATAATACATCATAAAATTTCTAAAAAAAAAGGAAATGAAAAAGGGCGAGAGGATGAAATGCCCTCAACGATAGCGGCCGTGACGGTGAAATGTATTTGTATCTCGTTGCTTCATTTACTCGTGCATGCCAGCTGCTCCCTGGAACGCCTTGCTTACATAGTTACATCTTCACTCGAACTGACACTTCCTTTTAAGGCTTTGGTTTCTCCTCATCATCGCACATGCAGTGTGGGAGCCCATCGGTTCATCGGTAGGTCGCATGAGTTCAGCGACGAGGCACGCCGACCCCGTGCCCGAGACACCACCGAATAAGAAAGAGCATTGCATCTGCTTGGTGCCGTCTCGCTGTTTGGATCGTGCGCTGTATACATACGTACTAGTTAAGTGTCGTACGTTGCGTTGGTAACAAAATTCTCAAACGCAACTTTATTAAGGAAAGTTTTTCAAAGCAACAGTCAAGTTGGTTGATGAGAGACATGTATGGAGCAAACTTGTTAGCTACTTAAGAGTGCTTCAAATTATCAGTTAATCATTTATGCTAGTATAATTTTAACAAGCCTCATCATGAGGCAAGAACCTATCTTCGTGCAACCTCCGTAGGAGTTTTATTTGTTATTATTATTTGTTGGATAATAGTCTATACTCAGCTAAGAAAAAAAACCGTCTCCGGTCAACAACCCAGAAATAGAACATACATGAAGAATGGCCATAAAACTTGATGAAGAATGTAACAAAGAAATTCTAGTTTTGCTATTATTTTTAGCCTTGGAGGCAAGTCTTTTAGAATAGGACCTTGTCTCTCAATGATGCTATGAAGTATTAAGTAGTCCACATCAAATAGCTAAATCTCAAATGCCGTAATCAATCCAACTTTGCCACCTCCTGTTTGAGTCAACAAACAAACATGTACGTATAAGATCCAAATGAGTAAACAAATGAAGCAATCGGCAGTATAACAATCAGCCAAAAATGAGATTTGCATTTCAGAACATTGCTGCTCAAACATATATGTTATAGACTTTAATCTCCATTACATAGTCACATATAAAATATGCAAATCAAGGATACAACTAAAGCATTTAATATCCAAATGAAAGATGTCAGAAACTATCTATCATTCAATAAGGTATCATCTCTCGTGTTATCGAGGCATCCTACCAGTAGTCATACCTTGATTGTCCCAAATTATACTCTTAAAATATCCTAATAACATGGCAAGAGAGATCAAAAGGATAGCTCAAGCAATTCATCGAAACTGACTCAGATTAACAAGGTCATAATAATGAGTTTACTCCAACTCTCAAGAAACAAGAGATATTACTGAATCAAGAAGAATATTTGATATCTTAAAATCCCTCTAAATAACTGGTTTGGGACCCTCCATGTAAGAAGGGTAGGCCTTTAGCAGCACCAAGAGTAATCTTCATTTTGCAGGACCAAGGTAGGGGAAGAGCCACTTGAAGATTAAGCAAAGTAAGATAATAGCAGCAAACATGGGAGAAGACAATACAAGATATTGCCAATCAAGAAACAATGCCTAGCGCCTTGGTGGATACTAATTCAAAAGTCCCAGTTTTCAATAACAGTTGACAATTGAATGGATAGCATCTAGAATAAGTAGATAGATCAAATCTTAGGGTTCAACAAAGTGTCAAGAACAGCAGCTACAAGTAGAGAGAAGATAACATAATTTTGTTTCATACATTAGGATGAAAAGTACATAATAGAAGATATAAAATTGTTCTACTTTTGAACTTACCAGCAACCACCAAAGTGTTATCATAGAGATATTGAACCCTCTCGGAAACTTTTGTCATGTACTTGTTATATTCTAATGATTCAACACCAAGATTGATTTCCAACTCCTTAATAGCACAAACCATCTTTGGCATAAAACCAGATAGTGTCCCATTATCTTCATCAGCATATCTTAAGACAACATATAGTGGCCCAATTGTATCAAGGACTTTTTTGAGTGAATCCCACCAATAGCTTCTTGTCAAGCAATCATCAACAAATGTATACTCAGGATCATTTCTCCGATTATTGTCCTTCTACTCGTTAGACACCATCTATTTACAAAACTTGTCTTTTCTTTCCCAAAAACTTTGAAGGAACATGAAGACACTTCCAAATCAAGTGGAATTTGGTCGAGCCAATTCTCCACCAATATTCTTTTTCATCTCATTACACAACCTATTATGACTGTAGAAAAACTTGGCAATCTTTCTGACACCTTCCACAACATCATCAATCTCTCAGAATTTTGCTATGTCCTTCAACATGGGGTTGATGGTGTGAGCAGCACATGGCTGCCATACAATGTGGTTGTACTCAGTAATAACATCGACACATGCTTTTTTGTAGTTCGAACCATTGTCTGTCACAATTTGCGTAATAGACTTGTGTCCAATGTTATCAACCACCTCCTTGATCTCTCTGAACAGAAAGCCTTCATGACATAAAAACAATCAAGACAACATAAATTAGAAAGTGCATATAACATGGTTTTAAAGAGGACATGCAATATAAATTTTAGTATCTTCTCACTACCTGCATTCTGGATTTGACCAGTTGCATTTATAGCCTTATGGAAAAACATGCGCCCATTGCAATATACCATGAAATTGATAATGCTCATCGAGTTGGGTCTTGTCCATGAGTCACACATAAGTGTAACACCATACTGATTCCATTCTTTCTTGAACCGCTCCACCATCAACTCCACATCTTTATAATTTTCTTCTAAGTATGGGCCATCAATGTCACTCCCCTTGAACAACTGCCCTGTTGTACCTAGCTGCTGAGTCAACCTCATTGCTGCTCAAAAGTATGGACAATTGGCTTTTGTTCCTGCAATATCATTTTCATGGAACCATTTTGCCCAAGCTTGACCAAGCATTTCCACTGTGCCCTTGTTCAGAACTGTGTCAATTTTAGGTTGGACAGATCCTCTACCAGCACCGGATATAAGATCTCTTGATTCAATCGGTCCACTAGTGCTGCTAGCCCTTAACCTTGAATTCCGATACAACCTGCTATTGCCAATAGAACTACCATAAGCACTCCCAGTTCCACGCTCATAAGTGGAACCCCTCCTTTGCACAGACTACCGATACTCATAATCTCTTACTGATCGATCCATGGCCAATCGTATTTGCTCCTCCTCATCACTAGGCACAAACTCATCACATGGATCTCCACCCATCTCACAAAGAATATTATTTTCCAATCTTTGTTTTGCCTTCCTAGATTTATTTCTCTTCCTCTTCCCCAACGTGTGGCTTTCCCTCATAGTAGTTCTGATCTGATTTGACACCTTTATACAAAAGGCCACATTGCCTGTTATACCACCTAAATGCTCCCTAAGTCGGGTTGCACCTCCAGATTTTTCAAATGCGCTCACAAAACCCACACTTGAAGACTTGGTTTACTTTGAAGCCATGATTCCACACATTATTTATGTTTCCATTATTTTCTTGACCCCGTCCTCCTGCAATGCAAGTAAAAAATATAATTATCCATAGCCTTTCAAGTAAAGACTACACATTTCAGTCAAGAACAAATATGAACATATTACCAAATATGTCGATACCAACGTCTCGAATACCATCTATGTCAATGGGCGTGGCTTGACTACCATCACCTGTTCCCCCGCTACTAACATGAGCACCACTACCATCGCTAGCTCCACCACAACCATTGCCTTTACCTCTAACCATGGTCTTAGAGGGAGGCTTCAAAGTTATACTGTACAGCAACTTCAAACACAAGATACTAGGCAATTACATATTTAATTGGCACAAAACTAATGACAACAAACTGTTGGACAAAAATAATGCAGTTGTTGAAGTATGTTATTAATGAAAGGGCCTGAATGAGCTAATTGAAAACCACAAATAGATGCATTAACCTAATCTTATGCACTAACTGATAGATTACAAGACCTTCAAAATCTAACCTTAAATAAATAGAGAAAAATTGCCACGAAATGCAACAAAGCCACCTTGAAAAATGTAAATTTTGGGTGGAAACTTATCTATCTAAGTGTATGTCACCACAGAAGCTAGAGAAAGTAAGCACCATTCATGCATAATAGGAGATTACTTATCAAGGCAGCTGGAGTTGGCTTAGAACGCTTCTCAAGGACTCATAGTATTCTTTGGCTAAATCTTCTAATAGTGAATCTCTTTGTCAAATGAGAAATTCCTCACTCGCCCAATATCTTGTCAGCTGTTCTTGATATAATAATCTACCAGGTTTGAAAAGCGAGAGCAATTAAGAAAATTAGCATTGTAAATAACGAATCCATAGTTTTTTTTATACCATATACATGTAGAAATTCTAAATAACATATTAGCGCTATGATGTAGGTGATAATTAAACTGCCAAACAGTACTGGAGCAAAACAGTACCTAGCTAACATGTGGAAGAGGACCCTGGCACGGCGCAGCAACAAATCTCCGGCTCCTGGCGGCGTGCAACAAAACTCCTGCTCTAGGATGGGAATTGGCCTCCGGCTTGCAGTGTTGTGGGATAGCGGCAGCAATACACCAACATGGGGAGTCGAAGAAGCGACCTGAGTAGTCGGGGGCGTAGCCCTGTTGCTGCAGGAAGCGATGGCGGCGTCTGTGGGATCCGCACCAGCGCATGAAGTCCGGTCAGTGGGTGGTAGCTAGGGTTGGCCGCAGGCTTGCCGCAGAGACCCAATCGCTGTCGCCGCAAAGACTCCGAGAGCGCTGCCGAAAAATTTTGGCTCGCGCAGGGGAGGAAGTGAGATGAGATCACGGCTTGTACACCCTAAAATGGGAAGCCCTAGCCTTCATGGACCCATTTGAGCAGTAAAAATTTTAAACCGGGCTGAATTTTTTAAGCAATAGGGCCACCTTCCACTCTAGGCCGAAAAGGCCGGATTTTGCGAAATTTCGTCGAAATAAAAATCCCTGGTGCCAAATAGCAACCATACGAAACCCTACATATAATATTTTTGTGTCTACATTCTTCTTCCCTAATATGTAGCTTCTTGGCATATCTCTACGTCACCCTAAATCATGGCTAAATAATTTGTTCTAAAAACTTCCTATCATAAGATCTAGCTCACGCCGATTCCCAGTTATTCTAGAAACTTCATCGCAAGTATGAATTGCTTATTCTTAACAATCTCTTAAGCATACGCCGTGCATTCAGACTAGCTACTTACGGTGCAAAGATATGATGTAATGTATCGAGTCATTTAGCCTTATATGAATGTAGTTCAATAGTTCAACATACATTTTGCACTGTGAGGCCTCCTTCCAGGTTGTGCTGAATACCAACTTCAGTGATTTTGCTGGTATATATGGTCCGCAAACTCACTCGGATCCAGGGTACTTTTTGCAGGGAACTCCTGTGGTCATCAAAGAGGAAACTTTTAGGGATCCTCGCTCGATGATGGGGCAAAAGGATTTATCACTTTGAACGATGTATTCGCTAATCGTCAGGCTCCTGATGATCACTCGGTTCACGCCCGCGAGCATTTCTCGCGCAAACTTCTCATCAGTCCTCCATGCCATCTTATCCTCTGGAACATCACGAAAGTAAGTTACGATAATATCAAAAAGGAGGACAGTCACAGTGGCCAACAAGGTATTATGACCGTATGAAGTTATGCACACAGCTGATTTACCTGATCTGATAACATGTGGAAGGGGCAGCTTTAGGAGGTAGTCACCACCAACTGGCAAAAGGCTTTTAATAAACTCACAGTGGATTTTCTTCTTGATCACTGCTAGTGCTGGGTTATTGGGCACTTTCAGACCACCTTGATAGAGTTTCATGGTGTCTTCAAATGAATCAAACTCCTCAGGCGTCGTGTCGAGATAGGTCCTTATTACCGGAAGAACAGCCTCGATGATCGCCTTCAGAGAGAACCCAAGAAAATCAGACATCTTGAGGTGCCCAAAGCGTTCATCCAGTAGAGGAAGCCTGCTTTCTGATTCTGGGTCTGGTGAAAAGATCAAGCGATAATTTGAGTCCGACTGCAAGGTGACATGGTTCTGAATAGATGAAAATTTACTGCATTGAACTCACCAGTTTCTGCCGGGTGCCGACCTGTTCTGCCTCGACGGGGATTAGGGTGTTCTTGGCTGCGACCGAGGATCGGCCGTGCATGGTCTTTGCCCTTGTCTGGTTCACCGAGGTCATTGTAGTAGTCATGACGATAGACACGGTCATGCTCCTTATACGGTCCGATTATACCGTCGCCACGAAGATTGTTGAGTTCATCTTGTCGGTAAGGCAACAAAGGTTCAGGCATTTTGCTAGGCAGATAGGTCTGAAAATTTGCAAAAAAGTGAGGTGACAGGTAACCTGACGTAGGTGCTGACAAATCGACAAATTCAGTAACAGGAGTACTAATTAACCAATGAGAAAGAACTAATTTAGATTGTTACACGTGCTTTAATACCGAAATGCAGTTCATATTTCTGTCTCCTATCCCTCTGATCATCAGGGTAACAGTTATAGCTGTTTCTTTCGGTAAACAAAAGATAACTTGCCATTCTAAATTTGTAACACGTATCGCTTTTTCATCTTGCGTTGAGATCTATCAAGTAGTTGTGGATCAAGAGATTCATGAAATGAATAGGCCAGGGATGATTCTTTTCCAAAAAGATGAATTTTAAACAGCGCGCTGATGACACTGGCAAGTTGCTATTCTATTCGTTAGCAGGGACTTGCTGATCATGGGCAATTGGGCACGCAACTTGCTGTTATAAGATATGGTAAGTAGCACAGTACTGATTCAGCCGTTTTCAATGGATGAGCCAAGAAGAATGAATTCTTTACCACGTACGACGTCAGTATCATACGGGTACTCTAGGTAGACCAGTCGCAGCATTTCAACAGTACAGACGCTTTTAACAAAACTAGCAAGGTGGCTGGAGGATTGCGCTTGCATCATTCTTCAAACATATTTAATTGATTTGATAATATATATATGATTCTGCTTTTTAGAAAATATATCGTTGCAGGACTCTATTTACGATATCTTGATATTATATATTACATGAGAAAATATATTTACTCCGTTTCCCAATACTTATTATGTGTGTCCGAACCATTATTCCTCAAATACTTGTATAGCAAAACAGTAAATGTACCATAATATAACATTTTCCATTTATATTTGCATATCATAATTTTTTTGCAATTATACCACAAATTACTGGTAACATCTTTAGATTTTACTGTTGAACCTCACTGTGGAGTATTATAGCTATGTGATAAATTTACTCCAACGTTACTGCTAAATACACTCTAATTTACTATCTATACATATAGACTTTACTATCATGTTAGAGGGTTCAGTAGCATGTGCAATAGTAAAATATTACGACTTATTCAGTAAATTGGAATTCATTTGGCAGTTAATCTCATTCATATGGTATTTATTAGCGAGACTTATATCATTGTGTTGCTCTCTTCGTCAATAAACTAATGGTAAAAACCATTCATAGATCAGGGTTATCAATAAAAAGTTATGGCTAAATCAAAAAAAATTAAGTATAAATAAGGAAACGCATTTACTAGTTGGTTTGGCCATGTAACTGATTGGCTTAGTCAACACATGGGCGCATGTTGCGCGTAGATTAGCACTTCCGTGTGTGTGTACACACACAGAAGTGCTAATCTGCACTTATGTGTAGATTAGTTATTCTGCGCTTCAGTCGGAGAAGCGCATGCAAAACATCCCACGTATGTCCGTATGTTAACTAAGCCAATCACTTACGTAGCCAAACCAACTAGTAAATGTGTTTTCTAGTTTGTATAGGATTTTTTTTGATTTAGCTATAACTTTTTATTGACAGCTCTGATTCATGGATGGTTTTCACAGGTAGCTTACTAATGACGAGAGCAAAATATTGATATAAATCTCACCAATAAACGCTACATGAATCAGAATTTGCTATCCATATATATAGATTTTACTATCTATATATAGAGAGATTTTATATCATGTCAGAGGGTTAGCACTTAGCTGCCTGTGCGGTAGTAAAATATTATGACCCATGCGGTAAATTGTCAGAAAAATCTCATTTATGCGGCGTTTATTAGCGAGACTTATATCATTATGTTGCTCTCGTCGTCAGTAAGCTACTGATAAAATTTGTTCGTGAATCCAAGCTATCAATAAAAAGTTTTGGCTAAATTAAAGAAAAATAAGGAAACACATTATTAGTTTACACCACATGATGAACTAGTAAATGCGTTTTTTGTTTGTACAGGAATCTATTTTTCTTTGATTTAGCCAAAACCTTTTATTTTCTTTGATTTAGAGACAACTTTTTATTGACAGCTTTATTTTACAAACGGTTTTCACTAGTAGATTATTGACAACGAGAGCAACATATTGATATAAGTATCTAAAAAAATGCCACATGAATCAGATTTTACTATTTGTATATATAGATTTTACTATTTATATATATAGATTTTACTATCAGTATTCATAGATTTTACTATCATACCAGTGAGTTCAATAGCTTATACGGTAGTAAAATATTATGACATTCGGTAAATTTGCAGAAAAATCTTATTCATGCGGCTTTTATTGGTGAGACATATCAATATGTTGCTTTTGTTGTCAGTAAGCTGCTATTGGAAACTGTTCATGAATCAGAGCTATCAGTAAAAAAGTTATGACTATATCAAAGAAAAAACATATTCAAGTACAAACAAGAAACTCATTTCCTAGTTGGTTTGGCCATGTAACTAATGACCTTAGTCAACTAGGGTAGTTCTGTTATGTTGATTAGTGGGATGCATGGCTCGATTGAACTAGGCTAACTGACCCAGACATAAAATAGGCTATTCTACACGTAGTTACAGAATAGTATATATATACATGCATACATATTATTCTTTAGCTACGTGCAGAATAGTCTATTATACGCGCCAGCTAGTCAACGGAGTCTGAACGAGCTTGCATATCCCACTAATCAATGCAACGACTACTTTGTATGTTGACTAAGCCAATGAGTTACTTAGCTAACCAACCAATAAATATGGTTCCTTGTTTGTACTAGAATTTTTTCTCTCTGATTTAGCTGCAACTTTTTATTGATAACTCCTATTCGTGAATGGTTTTTATCAGTAACTTATTGACGATGAGAGGAACATAGCAATATAAGTCCCTTAAATAAATACAAGATGAATGAGATTTTACAATCAAATACACTAAAATTTACTAGATGTGCTATTAGATTTTACTGTCAAATGAAAAATCTCATTCATGTCGCATTTATTGCGAGACTTACATCATTCTATTCCCCTCATCATCAGCAAGCTATTGGTGAAAACCTTCGTGAATCGGAGCTGCCAACAAAAAGTTATGACTAAAACAAAGAAAAAAGATTATAGTACAAACTAGAACCAAATTTATTAGTTGGATAGCTTAGTTAATGCACGAAGTGGGTGTACGTGGGCTGGTTTGGAAGCTATCATTATTCATTTGTCGGTATCGGGGTTATAACCAGCACATCGAATTAGCGCTTTTGTGTGTGTGTATAAATATATAGCTGAATGTGTTATACTCCTCTATCACTTTCAGTATATTCAAATACTAATTCTAGGATACTCTAATACGTCATGGTTGAAAAAAAATCATCACATGTCTTTAATTTTGCTATATATTTTTTCCATATGTAAAAGGAGTATATACACAAACTATGCTATAAAAAAGTGGACTTTGATGAAATTTTTCATAGAACTCACTTTGAAATATCTTATAATTATTATTAGAGTATAATCAAAAGGATAAAGAGGTATAATGTTTTTCTTTAAGTGGTATATAAGTTGTTGAGGTTACGAACTCCTATGAGTATAGAACCATTTTCACACACACACACATCAAATTACTTGCCTTATTTTTTTCTTAAATTAGCATATTTCTGATATTTTAATTCTTAATAAAACTAAAATTTATATTTTCACTTATTATGGTATTTAAAAACAATCCCTAACTGCTTTTTATTTTTATTCTTCTATTATTTTCTATTTAATTTAGAATTTAAGGTTTTAATTTAAAGTAAAGTTGCTGAATCCATATAACCCACCGCTTCTTGCCTCTTTTGCAGATGTGTTGAGCTTATCCGTTGAGCAGAGGTAATCGACGACCTTCCTGAACTCGTCGATACGGTGCAGGGTCAGGTCACCGGTGGTGGACGACAAGATAGGCTAGCGGCGCTACTGGAGCTCGCCGCGATAGATGATGTCAATAGGTTGAGGGAGAGGCTCGCAGGGAAGGCGAGGAGGCGGTGGAGTTGGTTGATAGGGTGGGGCTATGGTATAACTGGAGCAAGGTGTACGAGCTGCGCACGCTACTAATGGTGGCAGCCACATACGGATGACGCCTACCTCTTCAACGCCTTTGCGCCCATGGGGCAGCAGGTGATACCTCTTTCGGTCGGTCGATCTCGAATAATGGCGTTACAAATTTACAATCCCAAGTGATGTGATATTATTATTTAAGTTTGTGAAATTAAAGATAATTTTAAGCTCAAGTTTGTAAACAGGTGCTTAGAATTTGTATGCTTCGATGAATTGATTTAAACATTTAACCATTTCACATTCAGAGCGAACATTATTATCCAGATAAGGTTAGTACTCTTTGCAAATAAATTTTTTTATCGCAAATTGAGTTTCCGTTGCAACGCACGGGCACATAGCTAGTAAGTTGAAGGTTCTGCAGTACCTCAATTTCTTTTGCCACATTTAAACAATAAGCCACAATATGGGCTTCTTCAATCAACCTCTTGGGTGCTTGAATATTCCTCTTAGGCCCGTCGGTTGCAATGGAGCGTTGTGTTGGTTGTGTAATAAGAGAAACATCTTGTATGTTTTCCTTTTTGTCTTTTAGTATATATCCTAAATCAATAACATGCTCCACCTGCACACTTGATTTTTGTTATTCCTCGGTGGGAACATTAATAGATGGTTTATCATGCAACATAGCAGATTCATCAAAGGTAACATCTCTGTTAATAACCACCTTTCTAGTTTCATGATTCCACAATTTATAGACTTTCACACTAGACTTATAACCAAGGAAAATGCACTTAACAGCTCTAGGTTCCAATTTGCCATTATTAACATGAGGATAAGAATGATAGCCAAATGTTCTCAAATTGAATAATCAGCTGGAGAACTAGCTCATACCTCAATTGGAGTCTTCTTATTAATTTCTAGGTTTGGTGGTGATTGATTAAATGACAAGCATTAGATGCGGCTTCAGCCCAATAAATCCTAGATAAGCCAGAGTTTGATAACATACAACGTACCTTCTCCATAATGGTTCTGTTCAAGTGTTCAGCCACACCATTTTGTTGAGTACCTGAAACAGTGTAATGTCTTATCATACCCTCTGATTTGCATAAAGCTTCAAACTATCCAGAACAGAAATCCAAGCCATTAGTGATACATAACTTTTTTACATGCTTGTCAGTTTGTTTTTCAATCATAATATTCCACTCCTTAAATGTTTAGAATATATCTGATTTGTGCTTTATGAAATATGGCCAAACTCTTTTTGAGTAATCATCAATGATGGTCAATATGTAGCTAGCACTTCCAAGTGATGGATCGTGGGATTCTCCCCACAAATATGAGTGAACATAGTCCAATGTTCCTTTTGTAGAGTGAGTTGCAGTGCTGAATTTCACCCTCTTTTGTTTGCCAAAGACACAATGTTCACAAAATTTCAACTTGTCGATACTTTGACCATCAAGAAATCCTCTTTTGCATAACTCTATTATGCCAATTTCACTCATATGCCCTAGACGCATATGCCAAAGATTAGTAGCATCAGAATCGATGATTTATTTGAGGCAATAGTAGCATTACCTAAAATTGTAAACGCATAGGTTGGCAGCCTTCAAATCACCCTTCATCATAACAAGAAAACCTTTGGAGACTTTCAAAACTCCACCTCTACCTGAATATTTATACCCTTTTGCATCAAGAGTACTGAGCGATATAAGACTTCTCTTTAAATTTGGGATGTGTCAAACATCTGATAATATTCTAATGGTGCCATCAAATATCTTGATATGGATAGAACCAATGCTTGTAATATTGCATGGTGTATTATCACCCATTAACATAGATCCACTTAGCGTGGCTTCATAGTCAATGAACAACTCACGGTTCAGGCTCATCTTGGATTATACACCTTAATCGGATGAAGATGGAGGATTAACACCCTCGGTCTACTTGGGTTTCCTTGCTTGTGTGGTCACCAGTGAAGTAGACGAGCAGCAAGTAGAACGTGAAGCCCAGGAAATTGCCAAAAAACCGCTTAGAGTGAATACGAGCGACGTATGGCAGAGAAGAAAAAATCTATTGATGAGGCTCAATGCTCATATTTTCAGAATCAGCCAAGTACCTCACGGAGACTTCAGGTCTCTAGGGGGTAGCCTCGTCAAGGTACGTTCATTATGCCACCACCTCCACAAGCAGTGGCAAGGGACCGCAACTTTGCTCTAGGTAGTTCGTAGCAAACAACCCCTATCAAGAAAATTTGCATTTATTCAAATGCAATTCTTAATCATCTGATAGAAGGGAAGATGCACTAAATGCAACCATTATACGGTCCATTGCTGCAGACTTTTAAGAAGCTGCGAATAAAGTACAAGTAAGGTCTGTGTCTACAAGATCTCAAACCGAATCCCGCGTGGAGGGATCCTCGTCTGGTCGGCGCTATCAAGGCGCTAGTTATCAGCAAAGAAGAGGCCCACAATGGAGAAGTGTTTTTGAATGCTTAACCTTAGATGAAACTTTTAGCCATGGTCGGCGATGACCATGCTATCATGAGAACATAGACCAAATTCCTAATGTATGGTTACATTCTAGTCTGTATACAGGATGTAAAGCTTTTTCCCTTGGACTTAGAAGTGTGACCTGGCTTGAAAAATTCAAACCAGGATCTCTAGAGAGTTTTAACGAAGCCCAGAATCCGTTAGAATTCTTACAAGTTTATACTACCGCCATCCAGGCCACTGGAGGTGATGAGAAGGTCCTACTATTTTAAAGGGATTAGCACGAACTTGTCTGTTTAATCAGCCAGAGTGTTCCATTTACAGTTGGAAGAATTTATGCCAAGTTATTTTAAATAATTTTAAAAATTGCTACACCAAGCCTGGTAAAGAATATGATTTATATCATTTTCACCAAACTTCTGGCAAAAATCTGTGATAGTTTATTAAAAGACACTACTACAGTGAGGCTTATATCGGGCCTTACGATCACATACGGTTTTGAAAAACCGTCAGTGATATGGAGCGTCCTGACGGTTATGTACTCAAACCGTCGTATATATATCACGAGCGGTTTTATATTACGGCCGTCGTGATGCAAAAATATCACGGCGGTTTCTAAATATAGCCGTCAGCGATAGCTCGATACTCATTACCTCTGTAATATCTACGTAGTCATTACTGTGTTATATTTAGAAACCGTCTGTGATATTTCTTACATCACGATTTATATAATATAAAACCGTCTGTGATATCTCACGACAAACGAGCCTCCGGCTACTTCGTTTATAGGGTTTGGTTTCTATCACGAGGCTGGCGGTTGTGGAAGTGGGCGATTTTGTGAAAGAAGGCCATTGATTTTGAAGGGTGATATTAGATTCATTTGATTTTGGTGATCTAAGGTTAGTAATGAGTTCTAATTGCATGCATCCAATTCAATATCTAGGTTGGTTAGGAGAGAATTAATTTAAAGATTGTTTGATTAGATCTAGCTTGTAGCTGGATCCATATGTTGTTTGTGATATTTGGTTAGTAATGTGTTTTAATTGCGTTATATTCAATATCTAGCTTGATAAGGAAGGAATTTGAAGATTTTTTTAGATCTAACTTGTAGAACCATGTGTTGGTTGTTTGATCTAAGGTTAGCTAGTAATGGTTCTATTTGCATAATATTATATTCGATCATGATGTAGCTAGCTAGCTTGTTAAGGATAGAATTTAAAGATTGTTTAGATCTAGCTTATAGATCAATTCAAGTCTTTTGGTGATCTAAGGTTAGTAATGGGTTCTAATTTCATTATTATATTGAAGATTAATTTGAATTGTGTTAATTATTTCTTTGTGATGTAATTAAGATATGTAATTGCATAATTAGTTTAAGAATGTGTGCATCGCACTACACAGTGCACTTAATATTTAACACTAAATGTTACATGTGTAGCGTAGATGGATCGAAGCTGGATGTACGCTGAGAACCGTACGAGTGTTGAGTACCTTAATGGCGTCTCCACTTTTAAAAGAGCTGCAGAGGAGGATATGTTTAATAAGGGGGTGCAATTCATGTCATGTCCGTGCATTGATTGCGAAAATCTAAAGATGTTTGAAACTTCAGTATGGATCGAAGCAAACTTGATTCGGAGGGTTTCAAAGGGGCTATACATGTTGGACGGTCATGGCGAAGAGTATAATATCTGAGAGCGACAAGTAGTGTTAATATCGTCGACGAAATCAATGATATGTCGGATGATCATATCGATTGTGCTTCGATGAGGACGAGATTCTGAGGATGACAATTTAGATCGAGATCTTTGCGCGATGCGAAAGAAACCTTGATGACGAGAGAATATGGAAAGTTCGGGGCTTGATGGAGGACTCGGAGAAACCTTTGTGCGCAGGGTGCAAGTTGAAATACACAAGGTTATCATCCGTGCTTGAACTACTCAAATTGAAGACAAGCAGCGGTTGGTCCGATAAGAGTTTCACAGTCTTTATTCGTCTATTGGCGGACATGCTTCGAGAGAAGCGAATTACGACAACCACCTACAAAGCCAAGAAGGTTCTTTGTCCCTTGGGAATGGAAGTAGAAAGAATACATGCATGTCCAAGCGATCGTATCTGTACTGCAAAGAGTACACAAACTTGCATATATATCCGTTGTGCAGCATCCGGTACAAGCGTAAGAGTCATTCAGATGATGATGGCGAGAGCATTGAGGTGAAAAAGGACCTCTGCTAAGGTGGCATGGTATCTGCTGTAATTCCCGTTTGAAGCGTTTGTTTGCGAACCCAAAGGAGGCAAAAGCATTGCGTTGGCACTTTGAGGCGTAAGAATGATGGAATGCTAAGACACCTGCTGATTCCATCTAGTGGAGAAACATCGATAGGAGCTTTCAACAATTCGGTGCGGATCGAGAAATATAATGTTTGGATTAGTCTGAGATGGAATGAATCATTTCGGTAACATGAACAATAGGCATAGCACTTGGCGTAAATCTTTGTATCTACAACCTTCCTCCTTGGTTGTGTATGAAGCGGAAGTACATTTTGTTATGCATGCTTATCCAAGGACCGAAACAACACAGGAGCGATATTGATGTGTACCTAGCTCCATTGGTGGAAGATCTAAAAACACTTGTGGAGTTCTGGGGGTACCGCGTATGGGATGCGTACAAACAAGAAAACTTTACTTTGCCTGCTTATTGTTACGCACCATAAATGATTACCTGCCCTTGCTAACTGTGGGGCGAGTACAAAAGGAACCAAAGCTGCACTCCTTTGCTTAAATGATCTGAGAGTTTATGGCTGAATCACTCCATAAAACCGTGTACATGCGTCACCGTAGGTTCCTTGGAGGAATCACCCATATCGCAAGATGAAGCAACTTTTCGACGGAAGGAAATAAAATGATTCAGCTCAAAGGCGTTTGAGTGGGAGAGATGTTCATGACATTGTTAAGGATTTGGATGTTGCGTATGGAAAGGGCGTAAATCTAGTACCGTGAAAAGAGCATGTGGAAGAAGAGATCAATATTCGGGACCTACCTTCTTGGGAGCACCTAGAAGTTCGCCATCTTGCATCGATGTCATGCACGTGAGAAGAATGTGCGTGACGGCGTGATTGGTCTCTTACTCAACATTAAGGGTAAAACAAAGGATGGTATCAGCATGCGGTTTGACTTGGTCGATATGGGTATAAAATCTGAGTTAGCACCGAAGAGGCGATAAAGGCCGTGCGTACTTGGAACACCTTGTTATACTCTGTCAAAGGCGAAAAGAACTGAAGCGTGCGATGCTTGCATGGTGTGAAAGTTCCGTCGGTTACTCCTCCAACATGAAGAGACTTGTTTAGTTGGAAGATTTGAAATTAACGGCATGAAGTCTCATGATTGTCATGTGTTGATGACACAGATGCTCCTGCCGCAATTAGAAGTATTTTGCGGTCAAGGTCAGAGAGGCAATCACTAGGTCGTGTTATTTCTTTAACACAATCGCTCGAAGGTCATCGATCCCGAAGGACTAGATGCTCTGCAAGGCGAGGTGGTGATGACTCTATGTAATCTTGAGATGTATTTCCCTCCATCATTTTTCGATATCATGGTCCATCTCATTGTTCAGCCTTGTGAGAGATAAAGATATGTGGGCTAGTGTTCTCGTAGCATGTACCCGTTCGAGAGGTACATGGGAATTCTCAAGTCTTCGTCTGGAATCGATCTCGTCGGGAGGTAGCATTATCGAAGGTTATGCAAGCGAAGAGGCCGTCGAGTTCTGCGTCGATTACATGGCCCAGTCTAACCGATAGGTGTGCCTCGATCTCGCCATGAGGAGGCTCGAGTGTCGGGACCATCGGAAGAAAGCAATCACGCTGATTCGGTTGCGTATGCTCGAGCCCATTTCACGGTTTTGCAACACATGGCTGTAGTGTCGCCTATATCGTCGAGCACAAGCAATGGCTAAGGCAAGAAGAATCCGGCCTGGCGGGAGTCTTGGATCGAGAGACAACATAACCTTGATTCAACAAATGGTTGAAGGAGCGATCTATCCTTTGGGAGCTCGTCGGATGACACTGTTGACATGGTTGGCAAAAGGACCAACTTTACGGTTGTCACATGGAATTGATATGACTTAAATGGGTACACATTTTACACGAGAGATCGGGGATATGAAGAGCACAAACCGAACAGCGGTGTCGCATAGATGCATTCAATATCTGCTGGGTTGACGAGGAGCTCCTACTATGGGTTCATAGAGGAGATATGGGAGCTCGACTCGTACTTTTCAAGATTCCCTATTTTGGTGCCGTTGGGTCCACCTCCAGCACGTGAAGGTTGACAAGAATGGCATCACTATTGTGGACCTCGAACGTGTCGGATACCAAGATGAACCATTCGTACTCGCTAACCAAGTTGTTCAAGTCTTCTATGTAATCGACCCGTCCAACAAGAAGCGCCACGTAGTTCTTCAGGGAAAAAGGAGAATTGTCGGAGTTGAGAATGTAGTAGATGAGGAAGAGTACAATCAATTTGATGAGTTGCCACCTATCGAAAATGACATCCTGGTCCCAGAAGAACAATATGAGGAAGCAAACTACGCACGCGTCAATCATCATGAAGGGCTAATTTTCATACAAAAGAATAAGCATGTGAAGTAGTTATGAGAAGGGTGCATTGTCATCATGTTTACAAATTTTCATGTAATAATATTACATTAATGCTATTGTAAGGATGATACGACCCATCATACTTTGTACATATGATTGTGATGATCTTTGTAAGTAGCTTGTGAAGCATCTGAATTATGTATATAGGATTGTGATGATCTTTGTAAGTATAGCTTGTGAAGCATCTGAATTATGTTAGTGAAAAAATATATCACAGACGGTTCTATAACATAACGATGCATGATGTTAATTATCATGAGCGGTTATATTATATAACAAATCATGATAATAACATCCTGACTGTTATGTTATAGAAAATCTATGATCTTATCCTCACGAGCGGTTCTCTTTTAGAACCGTGCGTGATATATCTCCTATATATACCTCCGTGGCCGACCTCATTCACAGTGCGCCAAACCCTAACCCTCTGTGACATTTTGTCTCTCGCGGCGGCCTCCCCCTCGGCGTACGTGCTTCCGCGGCGGCCTCCCCCTCTCGGCGTCCTCCCTCTCTGCATCCTCCCCAGCATCGACCTCCCCCTCGGTGTCCTCCCCCGCAGCGACGTACTCATTTCCAACATTCTGTGCTTCGGGTATTTTACCTGCTCTCCGGTCAGGTTCCCGGCTGGTGGTGGTGTTGGTGGTGTGTCTGGAGGTGCACGCGTGAGGTGGTGGTTCTGCCATTGCCTTTTTCGGCTTGGTACCCGGTGGCCACGGGGTGGACGCTGTGTTCTTGTGTTGCTTCTTCTGCATCTCGGGCTTCAACCTTGATTCGGTTCGTGGTAGAAGTGTCGGCATCGTATCTCCGAATCATTTTACGTGGTGCGTGTGTAGCCGGTAATTTGATTTACGGGACAGCGTATTCTCGCGCTTTGCCTCGGCTTTGTTGGCTCGGATCAACGCTACGTAAGCAAATACTTTGCCCTCTCTGTTGATTTGAGGATCAGTGAACCGATCGGGTATTTCTAGGGGACTAGCCATCGAGCTAGAGGCCGTTTCTCGATCTGGAGGCATTGATTTTGTTCTACTACTGCTGCTCGATGATGATTCAATTAAATGAGGCTATATTGATCTGCTAGTTAGTGAGTTCCTTCTGTGATTCAGCACTGTTTAGATCATTGTATCTAGAATTCAACTTGGTCAGTGTTGCTGCTGTATATGTGATATGCTATCTTGTGATTAGTTCCTGTTATGTGGTTTGATTTGCTTTGATATCACTGGTATAATCTGGAACTTGATTGTCACTGATTTGGCATCTCTGTCTTAGGCCAAATTGTTCTTTGTCCTGTTTGTTCATAGCTTTTCATAGTCCATAGTTGAGTTCTAGTGAATCAATTTTCTTAACGATCTTTGAATTGTGTAGATTCACTAATCTCATTTGTATACCTGTGATATATTGTTGAAATTGATGTTGGAGGGTTCTTTAAGAGCAACCCATCAATTTATAAAATCTGAGAAACAAAGTTGCTTATAAGCTAGTCGGTTGAATTCATATGATGTATGACATAACAATCCTTTGTGTTATCTTGTTTATGTCATACCTCTTGTATGTGAATTATGTATTCTCATATATATGCTTAAGAGGAATAATAAACAAAGTCTTGCTCTTATACTCGCACTTATTTACGCTTGTCTGTTTGTGTGGATGTCCTAGTTTTTGGGAGAGTCTTTGCGAAATTTTTATTAAGTTAAGCAACCTCCTAGTTCGCTGTTTTGCTAAAATTCTCCGGTGTTTTGTAATTATTTTGCTTGAGGTGTAACATTGAGGCACGTGGGGTGCCGGGGTGTTAATTTGAAGTATTGGATGGTTAGCTAGTTCTTTTAAAAGGCTAATAACAAGCCATGGTATCCTAAACTTATTCACTCTAATTTGATTTTATTTGTTCTTCTCTTTTAGTTACTTTGAAACTATTTTAACTTACAAAGAAGATGTCATCCTCTAATCCATAAATGCGAAGGAAATAATGTGCCCACAAAAGGAAAATCGACCAGCGCAAGAGGACCAAACAAAAGGCCATGAGACCGATATACCATTACGGAGATCGATCCAAGGATGGGACTCCTACAAAGCCAAAAAGGCAGCGAATGCATTTGAATATGTCGCGGGATAGTCGCATGCGAGCGGGTTCGATCACGCTATCTTCACGGAGGTTCTTGACTATTGAGACTCGCAATGCCTTCTTGACGGAAATTCTTTCATCGTTCGATATTCGAAGAATCTGCTCCCCTAGTGCGACGGTATGCCTTTGCTAGCGGCGAGAAAGGCATGGAAGACCTTCAAGCACCGCTTTTCATAGACTACGTCAAGAAGGATATGGTTCCATACTCTAAGTATGGGTTCATTGATGAGGACACGTGGCGGCGTTTTGTTGAGATGAAGGCGACGAGCGAATTAAATGCGTCAAAGTGAAGCAAACAAGGCCTTACAGGCAAGGAACACTCACCCCACGGACTCGGCGCTGCTGGCTACATGGGAAGAGGCGCAATGGGGCGGGGAGGGGCGAGGAGGGTATCTCGCCATTTGCATCGATTGGAGATCAACGTGCGAGAGCGGCTAAGAGCGAGTCATTGCCCGTCCTCATAACCGTCTCCTTTGTAAACCCAGCAGACGAGGAAATCTGCCGCCTTTGTAATATATAAATCGAACTACCAATTTTACGTAATTAGTCTATGACTTCATAAGTGAAATAACTTGTCGGGATCTTACAGGTAGCGTTGAGTACACAATCGGGCGATAGCTCTTTTTTGTCAGATAGGGAGAAAGATGCACTGTACATGGCCTTGGGAAATAAGGAACACCCTGGTCGTACACGAGGCAAAGGGGTTTTTGTTCCATGGAAAACTGGATTCCCAGACGACTCGGATAAATACCGAAATAAGAAGAGAACTAAAGCCGAGCGCGAGTCAAAGCTTATAAAGAATTTGGAGGAGAAATTGAGAGGAGAGTTGAGAGAAGAGTTGAGGGAGAACGAGAGAAGAATTTTATGATATGATAAGCCTCGAGGAAAGGCTCAACAATCAAGAAAGAATCTTGCACAAGCCCCGTAGTATGTCCGCAAGTCATTGCCACTTGCCCATAAGAGTAGTGTGCATCCGCCCTAACATAGATGAACATAAGCGGAATTATCTTGTATGTGACATTAAGGTGGCCACGCGATGTAATCTCAAGTGAGAATTAACAATGGCACCGTTCCTCTTCTGGTTTGCTTGGGGCATCGTATCCATCCACTAAGGGGACCATGGTGCACGGTACCATGATAGCGTCGGGTTTCACCAAGGTCAATGTGGGCGGGGTATTTGATAGTTTCAAGATTGTCGATCTCTGAAGCCGTAGCGGCGAGATTGTGGCGGGGATGCCATTGGCACATTCATCCAATGGCCTAGCGGCGACATCTCCTGATGCGTCCCTTACGTCATGCAACAACCGCAGCGATCGATTCGCCTATTGTATCGATCGGTTGGCTACCAAATCAGCGATCGTATACAGACTCCACTTGAAGTACATAATGTTAACTTCTTTCCTGCCCATTCCTCTCCGTGAAGGCTTCATACAATATAAAGAAAGGCAAGGTCAAGCGGAAGAAAGAAAGGCAAGAACAAATCGACTATCCGTCTGCTGAGTTGGCTAAACAATACAAGCTAGGAGAGTAGATTAATAGCAAGACATCCTAAATTCACTTAGCATGTCTTGCAAACAGTTGTATTTGTGGTACACCCAACAAGCTGGAAAGCCAGAACATGAACGTACAACAAGTATCACGGTTAGGTTCGATATAAACATCTATTCAACAAGTCGTGAGGGCTTCTTCACGGTCGATTTTACGGACTTGTTCCATCTCTACAACCTCGGCGCCTCGGCGTCGCACTCATGAGATCTTTGGACATTGTAAGTGTGTGCTATCACGGTCTACATTCGTCTAATTGTGATAAATGTCCTCCAATATATATATAATTAGCCTTTGTATATATAGATACATGGTACTTGAGCGACAAATAAGAAACAATCGTTCGGTTTCCTCGACCCACATATAGTCTCAAAGCAAACAATGGATGAAGATATAAACATGGTCGAGAAATACGTGACACAGGCATTGCTAGCACAAAAATATAAAGAATTCATACTTATACCCTATAACCCAGGGTAAGTGCTACACCACATGCTATACTTTGGTTTGTACTATGCAAACAACTCTGTTTCGTTCATTGTCCATTGTGATATACCTGTGTAGGTTTTACTGGGTTCTAATTGTAATTGAACCAGCCACAAACCAGTTAAGTACCTTAATTCCGCACGTGGCGGAAACCACGACTTAGTACCTATCGCAAAATTACTCGGCGGGTAATCACGTTTCCTCCGTACATAACTTACATGGTCGTGTAAGTTGTTCGAGTTTATATTGCTATTGGAATGGCTTAGGCTAACCTTTTGCAATCTCGTAGGCGTACAAAGTGTTCAAGGGCGGGACTAAACTACAACATGATTTTGCCTTTCGGTATCCGCTATACACAATAATCCTATATCAAACCCGTAATAGTGACTCTAGAACTAACCTATTTTTTATTTGCGATTACCACCCGGCAAGGTCGGGAAATAACCTATGTGGATTTTATGTTTGCCACAACATGCAAACCATCGTCAATACAAAAATAGCGATCTGATTCAAGCTGCGTTGGTCGAGAACCATTTGAGCATCATTAGAGGAGACTTTGTTACTTCGCTCGTAGTAATAAATAAAAAGGCACGTTCCACGAGACTACTAACTTCGGAGTTGTACAATTGTTAAATGGTATTCATTGGAAAATATGTCAAAAACTTGCGGTTATTCTTGTTTATGCGATTCATTGTATTGTCACATGATATTATCCTTAATACATATTTGCTTATCTTGAATGCAACAACTTAACAATGTCTTGCTTGTTGGAACTAGATGTTTTTCCTACACCCTCGTGAGAACCTCCATTATTTATGGTTTGTTGTTGAAATTTTCATCTACTTAGGTATTTACGCAACAATATTTACAAGGCCTGACCGATTATAGATTTTGTAATTGACTATCTATACTTCCTATATGCATTGAGGCAACGATTTATCGATCGGGATAGACTTAAAATATAAACATTTGTAGCGCTTTTTCTCCTTCTTATGATAATGTTGATGGAACTCGACTAATAAATCAACCAAGACCATACGCAATATGGCGAGGTGGCGGCAACCACGATGCCTTGATCGAACTCGACACCTTGGAGTGTGTGATTTGTTTCATGCCATACGAAGTTGTCATGGCCCCAAATTCGAATTCGGCTCCTGCGGCTAGCATTAGCTTTAACCAGGTTTTTGGCCGTATTTGAGATCCACTGCTAACTTCAGAACCTACCCCAAATTTGCCACTTAAGAATTTCCAACTTACCAAAAATTTTAGAACTAGAAATTTCAGACTGCAAATGTGATTTTCATCAAAGTTTGGAGCCTTATAACTTGAGACCTATAATGATCTAGAGTGTGCATGTTAGCAAAATGAAAATTAGAAACTTTTCTCTATGCCATGGTTGAGTCTTGAGCCCAATCCAACATCAAATGCTAATTTAAATCTTGGCCTCAAAGTTGAATCATATGCTGAAATGCAGGGACTAAGTGGGGTCAAGTGAGCTAAGAACAAGAATTTGGGGGCAGCCCAAACCAAAACCGGCGCCTCCGGCTCTTTCCTGTCGGCCGCACCTTCCTCCTGCTTTGTCTCCTGGCCGGCCCTCTCCTCCCCAAGCAAGCACTCCCCAAGCCAGCCCCTCCTCCTGCAGCCCCCACGACCTTCCTCCTCCTGCTTGTCCCAGTCGTGCTCCTCCTGTAGCCTCTCCAAGTTGGCGCCTCCCTCTTCCTCCCCAAAGCGGCAACTCCCTCCTTCCCCCTATTGAGTTGCATCATTAGTACCCAATAATGATCCTTCATGTATAGAGAGCTTTTCACTTACTGACATAGGTGTTGCAGCAGGCTTACAATTTGTCATGCCAACTTTCTTCAGCAAATCAGTAGCATACTTATCTTGTGTTAGGACAATACCATTTTGTACCTTGTTCACCTCTATGCCAAGAAAATAGTGTAGCTCACCCAGATCTTTGAGAGCAAATTCCTCCTTTAGATTCTGTAGCAATGCTGTTGTTGCCCTCTCTGAAGAACTGGCTACAATTATGTCATCAACATACACCAAAACAAATACAACAACACCTCCTTTGTTGAAGAAGAACAATGAAGTGTCAGCCTTTGAAGCACTAAACCCAAGCTCAATTAACTTTTTACTCAGTCTAGCAAACCAAGCTCTTGGGGCCTGTTTTAAACCATATAGAGCTTTATCAAGTTTGCATATATAATGTGGTTTAGCAGGATCTTCAAACCCTGGAGGTTGCTGCATATAAACTTCTTCTTCTAAGTACCCGTGAAGGAAAGCATTCTGGACATCTAACTGTCTGAGACTCCATCCTCTAGAAACAGCTATGGACAGAATTATTCTTATTGTAGCAGCTTTGACTACTGGACTGAAGGTGTCTTCATAATCTATTCCATAGCGTTGCTTAAAACCTTTGGCCACTAGATGGGCTTTATATCTATCTAGCGTTCCATCAGCCTTTCTTTTAACTTTATAAACCCATTTACAACCAATAACATTTTTCCCTCTCTGGGGAGGAACCAGATGCCATGTTTTATTTTTTACTAAAGCATCATACTCAGAATCCATTGCTATTTTCCAATTTTTATCCTTTAAAGCTTCCTCATCATTACTAGGTTCACCAGAGGCAGTAAAACACGAATATTTGATTGTGCCATCAGTGTATACCTTCTCTTTTCGGATGCCACTTTGTAATCTGGTGCGCGGTCTGGTTGGTGCAGGAACGGCATTATTGATCACTTCATCTGCCATCACCTCTTCTGTGGTTAAGTCAGGAGAGGATAAGTGTTGCTGCTGTTCCTGTTGAACTTCTACCCCCCTGTCTCCTGACGCGCCACAGAGCCGTCCACAACAAGTCGGTTTGAGCGATCAGAAGCATTTGATGAGACAGGGTCATGCGCGTGCACATGAGCTGGCGTCCGGTCTTCTTGTGTGGCACCCGACTGTTCGGTTGGCGATCTGGTATTTACTTCGGCTCACGGCGTTCATCGATCTGAGGTGAATCTGCTCCAAAATCAGTGCCACCGACTGGAATTGCAACAACTTGATCCGGATCTGCTGAAACCTCCTCATTGCAACCATTAGTAGCATGAGATAAAAAATTATCAGATAATGGATTAGCCATATGGTGTAATACTTGTTCATCCCCACTAGTATTTACTAGAGAAGGTGGCAGAAGGAGAATTTCAGCACTAAGACGAGCTCCAGCATTTGCATGTAATTCAGAAAAAGGAAACACAGTTTCATCAAAAATCACATCTCTAGAAATATAGATACGACCGGAGGAAATATCAAGGCACTTGAAGCCTTTGTGCATATTACTGAAGCCAAGAAAGACACACCTTTTAGACCGGAATTGAAGTTTATGCTTATTGTAGGGACGGAGGTGAGGCCAACAAGCACATCCAAAAACTCTTAAGGAGGAATAATCTGGTTTTTGCTGAAACAATTTTTCTAGGGGGCTAATGTTTTGGATAACTCTGCTAGGAACACGATTGATCAAGTAGGTGGCAGCCTGGAATGCTTCATCCCAATATTTTAATGGCATAGCAGCATGAGATAATAGTGAAAGTCCGACTTCCACTATGTGGCGATGTTTCCTCTCTGCAGATCCATTCTGCTGATGAGTGTGAGGGCAAGAAACATGATGTATAATACCAATCTTTGTAAAGAAGGAACTAAGAGTTTGATATTCTCCTCCCCAATCAGTCTGCATAGCTAGGATTTTTCTATCAAACTGACATTCTACCATAACCTGAAACTCTTGAAACTTTTCAAGGACTTGAGATTTATGATGCAAGAGATAAATCCAAGTAAATTTACTAAAATCATTAATAAAACTCACATAGTATTTCTTTCTTCCTATGGACTCTGGGGCAGGTCCCCACACATCAGAGAATACAAGTTGCAAGGGATGTTTAGAAATGCTAGATGATATTGGAAAAGGCAACTGATGACTTTTTGCTTGTTGACAAGCATTACAAACCGACTCATTAGAGGAATATAAATATGGGAGATTATTTTTATTGACTATTTGTTTGACAATAGAAGACGAAGGATGACCTAGACGACTGTGCCACCGGACCAAAGGTGGTTTCTCAATACTGCAGGCTTGCTTCAGAGATTGCTTCGGCAGAGGATAGAGCCTGTGTTGTGACCTCCCTTTAAGGATTATTCTCCTGGTAGCTCGATCCTTAAGAAAGAAACAGTCACGATGGAGTTCAAGGAAAGCAGAGTTATCATCAACTAAATGGTGTACTGATATAAGATTTTTCTTGGCTTGTGGAACATATAGAACATTTTTCAGATGAATATTGTAATTACTAGGGGTATGAACAATAGTATGACCAATGTGGCTTATATCCATACCTGCACCACTAGCAGTGTGGATTTGCTCATTCCCATTGTACTTTTCCTTCACAGTGAGCTTCTCCAATTCTCCTGTGATGTGGTCTGTCGCTCCGGTATCCATATACCAGTTGGTATCAACACATGAGGAGGGACTAGCTGTCGCCGCTGCTGCAACATGTTTATTGTCAGGCACATAATCCTCATCATACTGTACAAAGAATCGGCGTTTTGTATGCCCGCTTATAGCAGACTTGGCACGTGGGGCGCGGTCGATTCCTCTGGTTGTGATCGCCCGTCCACGACCTCTGCTCCATGTCCATGACCCGGCCACGCTTTGTGTACTCGTGGCGTTCTTTGCCGCCACAAGCACCATGGTTGTGGCCTCCTCGACTGGAGAAGTTGGCACTGATCTCTTGAGTTCCTCTGTAGAGAGCTAGACGAGCCTCATAATTGAGGAGCTGCGAGTAGAGCTCTCCCACCGAGATGGGCTCAACTCTTGCGTACACAGCCGAGATAACTTCGCTGAAGTCTTCTCCTAATCCAGTCATAATATACTGGACTAGTTCTTCTTCATCAAGCGGTCTTCCTCTGGCCAGCGATATCTCGTCTCCGAGAGACTTCATCTTCGCGAAGTACTCAGAGATGGACAGGTTTCCCTTCTTGGTTGTGGTGAGAGCGATTCGAGTATTAATCGATCGCGCTCGGGTGTGTGTCGAGTACATCTGCTCGATCAATCTCCATGCCTCAGCTGCTGTTTCGCACGTTGCAACCTGCATGAGAACATCCCTTGATAGAGATGAGAGAAGGTAACTCAGGACCTGCTGATCCGAGGCTTCCCAGTCTTCGAAAGCTGGGTTCGGCTTCTTCTCCGCTTTGCCGTCGACTGTCACAGCGATCTCGGCATCAGGCGGTTTGGTGGCGCCGGTCAGATGACCTTGAAGACGTGCTCCTCGCACAGCCGCACTGATCTGCGCCTTCCAGAGCGCATGATTGGTCTTCCCGAGTTTTTCTGTAACCGGATGACCAAGAAGAGGATTGGATGACGACGCCATGGTTATTGCCGTTGAAGATAGATCAAGGCTCTAATACCATATTGAGTTGTATGCACCAACCATTGTATGCACCAACCAATTCACCCAAAAGCTTAAGCTTTTGGGTGAACTGGCTGGTGCATGCAACTTAATATGGTATCAGAGCCAAGAGGTCTCGAGTTCAAGACCCGGTTGGCGCAATTTAAAAAAAATAATTGCAGCCCACTTCTATTCCACGTCCTAGGCCTGAGGGAGCCTGCACGTGAGGGGGAGTGTTGAAGTATAAGTGAATTGCCCACCTTTCCTCATCAGCTTAAGCTTTTGGGTGAATTGGTTGGTGCATACAACTCAATACCCCCTACTCGGTTCCCTCCTCTTCCTCCTCCACTTCCATGAGGTAAGGCTCTCCCTAGGGTTAGGGTTTGGTGTTTCCTGGTTTTGGGGGCAGCAATGGTGGAGTTGGGGGCTATGGTGAGTAGAGATTTGGGATTTGGGTGGGGAACAACCATTCTAGGGTTTGGGGAAAGATTCAGATTTTCGAGCAGATTTCGTAGCTCCTGTTCTTGACTGATTCGAGCAAGTTACGAGAATTTCCTGCTTGGTTGACTGTATAGAAAGTTGTGGGTAATGGAATTATATTTCATCTCCAACTGGAATCACTCAATTTCGTTAATCCAGCTGAAAGTTATGTCGATTTTAGTGCGTGCTGCTCTGAAAATACTGAAAATGTGGAGCTGAAACTTGAACTGCGAATTAAAATTAGTTAGAGGCCGAATTAGAAATTAATTTTGCCTGAGAAGTTATAGGAAATTTCATGTAAATTATAAAAATGTCATCCTTTACTCAATTCCGTTAAGTATAGCAATTTATATGATGAAATTTGTGCATGCTGTTCTGAAACTCTGAAACTTCTGAACACTGAAACTGCTCTCTGTTCCTGGCCAAGCTGGGAGTTATCTGGGCAGATTCTAGATGATTGGCCAAAGCTAGGTTATAGGTCTATGTCTTGTGGTCGTTTCGAGTCTAAGTTTGCTCAATTTGATCAAGTGGTTCAAAAGTTATGGCCATTTGTATCAATGTTGTCCTGAATTCAGTTTTGCGAAAAATTCAGACTTTGGGGCTGAAGTTCAGAGTTTAATTGTAAACTTTAAAATTGTTTTCTGATTTGTTATGATGCATGGTAGAGTTAGATCACCCTTTTGTGGTCTTTTAGAGTCCAAGAAATCAGTTTTTCGATTAAGCATTCAAAAGTTATGCCTGTTTAGAGGTGTATGCGTGTTATTTTCAGATTTTTGGCTATAGATTAGAAGTGGGGTTTAACCATTACACTTTCATTCTTTAATTGAATTGAATGCTTGCACTTTTGGAGACTACCTTGGTTGATGCATTTAGTGTTTCATCTCATATGCATTGCATGCACCTCATTTCATATGCATTGTAATCGTGTAGAGACCGAAACCTTGGAGGGTGACGCGTGTGACCGAGGGGTTATCGGAGAGCCGTCCTTTGTTGAGAACCAGCAGAAGCACAAGGCAAGCACCTAAGCATGTTCAACCTTATATATAATTGTATTTTAGCGAATAATTTGCTTATTGGATGGTTAGGTTATGCATTAGGAATTGAAATGTGGGAAAGGTATTAGAACCTAATTGTGCACATACACTCATTGTTAATTGTTGAACATCTTCCTTGGAGCTGGTGTATGGGTAATTATAATGTGTCCATACTTAGTTTGCTTAGATGTCGGGTATGGGCCAAGTGGTGGATGGCTCCATCACTTGAGATTAATTATTTCACTCTAATGGGTTGCAATTGGTTATAATTATGCTTTGAAATGGAAAACTTGAGACCGGGCGAGAGGTTGGATCATTTGGGTGTGGAGACTCAAATGTTGTAGTCTACTTTGTGTTGGTTAAGGACCGATCCGTTGTTTGCCATGTTGATCGAGCACCCTTATTGATCGCATGCCGATATAATGGTACGGTAAGCCACCCTTTCATGGCATACTACTCAATGGGTCATGCCCTCATGCGATTGGGCGTGGTTGAGGCGAGGCCTAGGCCTCTCTCGAGGGCTAAGCGAGGCTTGAGCAGCTTGAGGGAGGTTGCTAGGTGCTCGAGCCACATGAGGATGGTTCAACGAGTAGATATAGATGGGAGGAGGGTTGACATGAGGTTCCTTGTGGCACATGTCGATGCGATTGATGATCCCTGCAGGTGAATAAGCGATTAAATTGCAGCTCTCGGATATGAGCACGCTTGTATCATCAGACACTTCAATGTAGTAATAACTTAAATTGAAACTAGTTGGTATACTTGATCACGGTTACTTGTTCATGATTTTATTTGCTCTCTTAAATATTTAAATTCAGCTCTCACTTTAGCATTAGGTGCTGTACATAAGCGCTATAAAATTTGTAAATTGAGTAGTTGAATGTGAAAATGAACCGAAGTTAAGCTTTTATGCACTTTTACCTTAAACTTATCCCTTGCTACATCCAAATGCATATTCCTTGAGTCGGTCATATATGGACCACGGGTAAGTCTTGCAGTACCTACATACTCATGCTACCTTTGTGGTTTTGGTGAGGACCACGATGGGTGTGAGTTCTGTCGTCTTGCTTCTCGGTGGTGGGCGGGACACCGAGTAAAAGCTAGCTCAACGATGTACGGGAAGTGTTCAAGGCGAGACACTTCCGGAGATATCGACTTTTGGGTTGAATTTGGTGGTTGTTCATTTATTTTGTTGTAAAGTTAACTTTAAAACTTGTTATGGTTATGTTTAATTACTTGGCTACTTCCGTTATTGAACCTCGTTGTATCACCGTGCTTAACTCCTGTCTGTGATGTTATTGCCATCCATGTCGTTGTTTATGTTGTGGTTGTAGTTGTGATATATTTGTTTAGTTATTTGTTTCTTATGCCTGCTGAGTGGATGTCCTTATTTCTAGAGGCGTCATGCCGAAATTTTGTAGATTTTATGAGTCTAAGTAGGATCTTGCGTGTTGTCTTAGTTGTGAGTCGGTTGTGTGGTTGTCTGGTTTGTTTTTGTGCTTTGGTTTTTAGTTGTTTTGTTGTGCTTCCGCGTTGCGTGTCTGGTCGTAAAGTTTTGGGTTCGTTGCCCCCTTTATGCGAATTGAATTGATATGGCGATGGAAACCGGTATCGAGGCGATCTGGCGGTTTGGGTTGCATCTGGGGAATCTGGGATTGTTATTGAGTTATTGAATGGGTTATTTGTTGTCCTAATTGGGCTTGGGTGTTAGCATGTGAGCACCATCGGTGATCCGTTGCTAGCCTCCAAATCCGATGAGGCGGCAAGACATTGAATAACCGAGGGCGATGCAGGCGGCTCCTCCGAAGTGGCCTGCTTGATGTCACCGTCGTGCCACGGTCGAAATGCGGACGATATGCTCTTATGCAGCGTCACCGTCGTGCCACGGTGGGAGAACATGGTACTTTGAAAAAAATTGTAGATGTACTTCATAGATATGGCATGAAACAAATCACATACTCTAGTGTGTCAGGTTCGATCAAGCAGACCGTGGTTGCCGTCACCTCATCATGCTGCGTGCGGGTCTTGGTTGATTTATTAGTCGAGTTCCATCAACATTATCATAAGAAGGAAGAAAAAGTGCTACAAATGTTTATATTTTAAGTCTATCCTGATCAGACAAACTGTTGCTTCAATGCATATAGGAAGTGTAGATATTCAATTACAAAATCTATAACTGGTTGTGCCTTATAAATATCGTTGTAGAAATATTGATGGAAATTTCGAACAACACCATAAATAATGGAGGTTCTGTTGGGGGTGTGGAAAAAAAGGTCATCACAGACGGTTCTTATTTGAAACCGTCTGTGATAAGTTCTTATCACAGACGGTTATGATTTGAAACCGTCTGTGATATTTAATTATCACAGACGGTGTAAAATGAGAACCGTTTGTGATAATTAAATCTCACAGACGGTTTATTAATAGAACCGTCTGTGATATATATTTTCTCAAACGGGTGGAAAACCGTCTCTGATGATCTCCATCATCACAGACTTATTGTTACTGACTGTTCACAAAACCGTCTCTGATGACGTTTACGAACCATTTGTGATGATGATTTCTGTAGTAGTGAGATTTGTAGAAGTATGCAACACCATTCCTAATATCTCTAACAGCTCTATTATTCTTGTATTCAAGCAGGCTATCCGCTATAAAAGGTTCCCTGTGGATCTCAACATTCATCCACCGTCTACTATACTAGAAATTTTTGATATGGTGAATGAGATACTCGAGATCTTGCGAGGCTATTGAATGGAACTGGCTGGTTGATAAAGGCCATGCTCCATCGCAACCTGGTCTCCCCATATCAGATGACTAGAGGATGAAAAAAGCCTCTAAATTTGAAGATCATAAAATGGTGAATAAGAAAAAAAATAAATAAATAGAACGCCCAGCATGAAATTGCAGGAATTACAGAACGACCAACATACTCTAAGGGAAAGGCACCTTGGAAGAAGACGGCTGGTCATCATGATGACCTGTTTAGTTCTAAAAATCCTGGTGTGACCAGTGGTAATGGTCATTGGTGTTCATTGCATAGGATGTTAGGACACGACTCGCGGAACTACCTTGCATGGCAGAAACACATGGAAGATTTCTACTTGGCAAGGGTCCAATGCCAACCTTACCAGAAGATTCAAGCAACAAGGATGCAGATGGTGATGAGGAAATGGGCTATCAAAATCCTGGCAACCATGTCAGTGTTATATTTGGTGGCTCATCTGCATATACCTCAAAAAAGCAATTTAAAACTGTATGGAGGGAGGTGAACAATATCGAAAACCGAACCGAAAAGCCAGAGTACCCTAAATGGTCGGAGGTCGACCTCACCTTCAATAGGAAGATTGCCCAAAAGGTACGTCAGTTCTCAGAAAACTTTCGTTAGTAATTTCTCCTACTACTAGTAATTGCAAAGTTGAAAGGGTTTTAATTAATGGGGGAGTTCTTTGGACTTGCTTTTTATTCATACTTAGGATGAGATGTAAATTCCTCGTTCTAAGATAAGGCCTGTTATGAACCCATTCTTTGGGATTGTACCTGGTCCATCAATAACTCCAGTGGACAGATTATCTTACCTGTCACCTTTGGAAATGCTGATAATTTTAGAACAGAGTTAATCTTGTTTGAAATTGTTGATTTTGAGTCAACATATAATGCCATTCTGGGTAAACCCTCACTAACCAAGTTTATGACAGCAACTCATCATGCCTATTAGAGTTTAAAGATTCGTGGTCCAAAAGGCATGATTACTGTGCAAGATAATCAACTTACTGCACTTAATTGTGATTTCGAATTGCTCGAAATTGTGGATCAATTACCATTAGGTGATGCTAATAATGCAGGAAATACAAGCAAATACAACAAGACAGAGAGGCTGAAGGCAGTTCCTCAGTCCAATGAGCAAATAAAACAAGTTCCCATCGATTCTACCGAACAACAAAAAATTGTTCGGATAGGATCATCAATGTATGCTAAATAGGAAAACGAGCTCGTCGCTTTCCTCCAGGCTAACGCAGATGTGTTTGTGTGGAAACCATCTGACATGCCTGGAGTCCCAAGGGAAGTGATTGAGCATAGGTTAGCCACTCGACCTGCCATGCGACCAGTGAAGTAGAAGCTATGGCAATTCGCACCTGATCGGCAAGAAGCCATCCGACAAGAGTTGGACAAACTCTTGGAAGCTGGTTTCATTCATGAGGTTGATCATCCTGATTGGCTTGTGAATCCAGTCATGGTTAAGAAAGCAAATGGTGAGTGGCACATATGCGTTAATTTTACCAGTTTAAATAAAGCTTGTCTAAAAGATAATTTTTCCTGCTATAGAATCGACCAATTAGTAGATTCTACAGCAGGCTGTGAATTGATGAGTTCCTTAGATGTATACAGAGGTTATCATCAAATAAGTATGGCAAGTGAAAATGAAGAGAAGACTTCTTTCAAAACCCCGTTCGGTGTCTACTATTATGAAAAGATGCCATTCTGGCTGAAAAATGCTAGAGACACGTACCAGTGACTTATGCAGAAGACTTTTTATAGTCAAATAGGGCCTAATATCGAAGCTTGTGTTGATGATCTTGTTGTAAAGAACAATATTAGCTCTGATCATTTGTCAGACTTGGCTGAAACCTTTAATCATTTGAATAAACACAAAATGAAGCTTAATCTAGAAAAATGTGTCTTTGGTGTTTCTTCTGAAAAATTGCTTGGTTTTCTTGTATGTTCGAGAGGTATTGAAGTAAACCTTGAGAAAATTAAGGCCATCGAATCTTTAAGACCACCCTCTACATTAAAAGAGGTTCAAGGTTTAATTGGTCAGATGGCTACTCTTAGTCATTTTATTTCGAGATTAGGAGAACATGAATTGCATTTCTTTTAAGGTAATACGAAAACACAATAAATTTCACTAGTCGGATGAAGCAGATAAAGCCTTTAATGATATAAAGACTTAATTGCAAAATCCACCCACTCTGGTCTCACCCAACCCTGGAGAGCCACTGTTCTATATTTAGTAGCTTCGAACAATATAGTCCGCATTGTGTTATTTGTTGAACGAGATCAAATTCAAAAATCTGTTTATTATGTAAGTGAAGTCTTACATGGACCTAAGCAGGGATACCCTTAGGTTCAAAAATTACTTTATGCTCTATTAATGATTTCTAGAAAATTAAGGCAATATTTCCAATCACATCAGATTACAATACCATCCCCTTTTGCCTTGGAAAATATTTTACATAACCAAGATGTAACTAGTCGGATTGCTAAGTGGGCGATTGAACTAGGGTAATTTGATATCCATTTCGTAGCCTGAACAGCAATTAAGTCCCAAATTTTGGCAGATTTCATCACTGAATGGATTAATAGTGAACCCTCTATGCAAGAGGATAACACTAATACCAACCACTTGAAACTGTACTTTAATGGTTCTCGAGAAATAAAAGGCTTGGGGGCTGGCTTAGTATTGGAAACACCTCAAGGCGATCAATTAAAGTATGTAATCTAGATACACTTTCCTACTACCAATAATGTAGCAGAGTATGAAAGTCTTCTAGCTGAGCTTCGAGTAGCAAAATCCCTTAGAGTCCGTTGGCTACTTGCAGTGGGCGATTCGTAATTGGTCATAAACTAGGTTAGCAAGGAATATAGGATGTCCGATGAGGTAATGGTTCACTACCTAGATGAAGTGAGGAAATTGAAAAAATACTTTAGTCATTTCAAAATCCAATATATACCGTGAAAAGACAACATCTTAGCGGACCAGTTAGCAAAATTGGTTTCCTAACAATCACTTATTCTAACAGGTGTATTTCTTGAATATCTATCTAAGCCCTCTATAGACACATCCGTAGAGCAATCTCTGACTAGTCATGGGGTCAGAGTCCTTGAGTAGGATTCAAATTAGACTAAACTATTTAAAGCCTATCTAGAAAATGGGAGACTACCTGAGGATATTAACAAAAAGGATAGATTAATTCAAAAGGCACGAATGTATAAACTTCTTGACAATACTCTACGTACGAAGGGCATGCATGGTATTCTCATGCGATGTATAAGTCAAGAGCAAGGAAAAACATTGTTAAATGAGATACATGGGGGCTTATGTGGAGCACATGCTTTATACAAAACATTAGTTAGTAAAGCTTTTCGACAAGGATTTTATTGCTAACTGCTTTGCAGGATGCCATGCATCTTGTGAAAACTTGTGAGCAATATCAATTTCATGCTCGGCAAGTGCATTTACCTACTAACCAACTGCAAGTAGTACTTTTGTCATAGCCATTTTCGACATGGAGAATTGATATAGTAGGACTTTTAACAAGAGCAACTAACGGATTCAAATTATTATTTGTTACAATTGATACATTCATAAAATGGATAGAAGCTGAGCTTGTAGTATCTATTACAACACAAACTACGAAGAAATTTTTTGTGAAAAATATAGTCACTAGATTTGACATACCTACTAGACTAATTGTTGATAATGGATCAAAGTTCGTTAGTGGTCTCTTTCAAGATTGTTGTGATGAAATAGGTATAAAAATTTGTTTCGTTTCAGTTGCTCATCCTCAGAGCAATGTACTAATCGAAAGAGTTAATGGCCAGATTATGCAAGACATAATGAAAAGAGTGTTTGATTGTCTTACCAAATGCTCGGGGGTTTAGATAGAAGACCTCTAATCTATGCTATGGGCTGTTAGAACAACGACCAGTAGAGCAACAAGAGAAACTCCTTTCCAACTAGTCTATGTAGTAGAAGCTGTGTTGCCATGTGAAGTTCATTTAGGGTCAACACGAGTATCTCTCTATGAACAGGTTAATCTACAAGAACAACGTGAAGATGACGTCAATCTCTTAGAAGAAAAGTGAGACCGAGCATTAATTAGGTCAGCGGCCTATCTGCAAGGCCTAAGAAGATATTACAATAAAAAGTTTAGCCATGTATGTTAAACGTGGGAGACTTGGTTCTAAGGCGTATCCAGAATTAGTCTAACTTAATAAATACTTAGAATAAAGGTATTCATACCTGCATTGAAGTCCCGAGTCTATCTCCCGGGATAAAAGGAGGGTAGAACCTTCCAAAGTGGATGTCTTCCTTTGTCTCCTTATGATCAGGGGAACGTTGTCCTCCGAATTTTCAATCTCGCCCTAAACAAAGGGGAAGTTGGAAGATGCCTAAACTGACGATCTCAATTGTGGTTGAATCATTTTTTGGGACGCACCTAGGAAGAAGTCCTCATCTGCATCCCCGCAGCGAACGACACCTTCTTGCCTTGCGCGGCGTCATGAGCATGCTTGAAGCGTATGGCTCTGGTCTGCACCAAAGCTCGACTAGTGCTGGTCGGATCAGCACTAGTCTCAACAACAGCAGAAACTGCCACCGTTGAAGCACTCCTGGTCTTCATCTTTTTGACCAGAGAGGCTGAGGTTGAAACCTCAGACTGTTCAGTAGATCTCTTCCGACCATGCATCTACAAATAAAATTCAATTATCAATTACAAAAGAAAATTAGCACAAAAACCTTAGTACTTACCACGATGTGTTCTTTTATGAACTCGTCAGATTGCCCGATTAGGTTGGATGGCTGCTTGTCCAAGGAATCCAAATCAGATTCGTCAACAGAGATGTGCAACATAGATGCAACTCTCGATTAGGCCTCCTCGCCAGATAGCATTGATCGGAGAAATAAAATTTTTATATAATCCTTCAATCAAAACTAAAGAGGTCAGTAACGGAGAATTCGCTTATCTCCAGGCTCATCTTTAGTTGTATCCTGGTCACCCTTAAGCCTCCAAGCGAACCTGCATCGTCTCTTCAGAGGACTAATCTTGTGGAGTAGAAAGTCGTAAACAATCTTCTGCCCTGTTAGGCCTCTATTCACTATTTTCCAATTATTTTTACAATGTCCTTCTCCTCATCAGTGAAGACCAGCGAGTCCTTCTCCCTCTTCGCCTCGGCCTTGGTCCAACTCGGGGCCGCTTTCCTGGTAAAATGGAGATGGCTTCCCCCGGGAATTTTCGAGTAAAACCACTCTTTTCGGTAATCACACCAGGTATCTTCGGTCAGGAGAGGAGAATATTGGGAGGCCATCTTGTCCTGGAGCTTAAAATAAGCGCTCCCAAAAAGATCATGACTTTTACTATTTTTAGTATATTAGTAAAAAAGCGAAAAATATGAATTGGAGGAGGAATTCTCAAGAAAGCCTCTCAAAGATGCAAAAAAAAACACTCAGAATGAGGATAGAATTGGGAGAAAGATGATATAACTCGATCTCGTAGTGGTCGAGCACATTGAAAAAACTTCTGCGAGGCGAAACCCTAACCTTACGGAGGCGGTGAACAACACGAGGCGCCCTTCCTGTGGCACTGGCTTGGTGTCATCCCCGCTAGGATCCAATCGCAGCATTGCATGAGGAGGGATCATATCCTAGTCTTCTAGTTCCTTGATCCATCCCTCAGTCAAAATGTACTTATCCATGGCCATTGGGTTCGGGAAGAAGAAGATGAAGGCAAGGAAGTGTGAAAGGGCTATAGAAAATTTTACGCTTGAAAGCAGTAAGGGCATAAGAATCCTAACAGATTCACCCCCTCTTATATAGCCTTATGATTAACAGTTTAGGACACCGTTTCTGTTTTCAAGAAAAAGAAACTATCTTTCAATAAATGGCAACTAACATAAGGCCTGATTTCTTCAAACTCCTTTTTAGACCTTTAGACTTTTCACCTCTTTTCCTTAACCATACTCCCCATCATATCTGATGGGAGAAGATAAAAGGACGGAAAAATGAAAAGCTTGAAGAACTAAGAGAAGACTTGAAATCAAAAGATTTTCAAATGCTTTTTCATATCCTCAAACATCTTCAATTATCTATGCTTTTCACCATTTTCCCTCAATTGTCCCATTTATAACAGAAGGAGTAAGGAAGGATGATAAGAAGCACATACAGTTAAAGAAGTTTGAATCTTATCAACTCTCCGGAAGTTTGAAAGTGTTAAGGAATCAAAATTTTTAAAACTCCTTCAGATATTTCAACTTCCCATCATCTCCTCTTAAATTATACCCTCACTAGTCATGTGCCCATGCATTTCAATGAAAATTCAATTTGCAATAAAAAATTTATTTGCAAAGAGCACTAACTTTAGTTATGTTTTAATAGTAGTAAAGGCTTGTTCCTTCGAAGAGATTTGAGAGGGAGAGTTGAGCGCGCCAGATTGAGGGAGGGGGAGGTGGTGCGGGGTCAAATTGGTTTGAAATGAAAGACATCGTGGCTGGAGCAGTTCGGGTTGCGTGAACACGTGAGAAGACGAGAGGAAGGGGTGGGACTATCGGGTTAAATCCCTTTCCATCTCAGCCATATATGTCAGATCTAACGGATCAAATACTCTAGAGGAGAACAGATGACCACCATCAACTCCTAATTAGAAGTAGTAGAGATTATATCTAATGAAGGAGAAACAGAGGAAGATGATGAGGAGCTGAGAAAACTACATAATTTTGAAATCGAATCTTTTCTTGATTCAGAAGGAGATCTTCATTCCCTTTATATACCACACACATTAAAAATGAGTAAACATCAGTTTAGTTATCAAGAGAATTGCAAGGTTCTCCTATATATCCACACCTAAATCAATCAAGTAACGTGCATAACCTAATGTAGTCACAGAAAACAAAAAATCTTGAGTAATAAAATCTTATTTCTCAAGATTTGGGAGGCTAGTTGACAAAGATTAAAAACCCTGTTTTCCATTCTAAGTCCTTTTATAATAATTCATGACTATGTGCTAGAAAATGGGCCTGTTAAACCTAGGCCTACTCTCAGTTGGTAAGGAGGACAAGATCTGTTCATGAGGAGCTTACCAACAACTCTTGGATTCGTCCACTCCGGAGGATTGCAAGTGCCACACAACTTCATGAGTTTTTCTTGCTGTGGCAGGCCATCCAACAGGTCAACCTTCGTCTTGACACTGCAGATGACATAATTTGGAAATGGATGGCTGATCACCAAAACTCAGCAAAGTCCACATACTTGGTGCAGTACAAGGGGGCAGTGTTTGGCAACAACTATATGAGAATTTGGAAAGCCAGTGTGGAAAACAAGTGTAAATTCTTCACATAGTTGTTCCACCAAGGCAGGTTACTCACGGTGGACAGGTTAGTAGCGAGGGGTTGGTCTCATGCCTTTTTCTGTCCTCTACGTGGCTCAGAACCTGAATGGACAGTGCACCTCCTACTATCCTGCCCCTACGCCAAACAGGTTTGGAGGAAGATTCTCCAGCAAGTCAGGTATAACCCCCTGATCCCACAAGCAGGAATAACGCCTTCACTTTGGTGGCATCTCATTCGGTGGTGTTCCCAACAGCTCACGTAAACAAGTGGATGGGATTATAATCTATACTTTTTGGAATCTTTGGAAGGAAAGAAATGCAATAATTTTTAATAATGTGTATCAATCCTTTCTTATAGTTTTCACTCGTATTTCCTAGGATGTCAATATTCGCAGGTTGGCATTACGAGATGGCTCAGTGGAGAATAATTCTTACCAACTTTAGGATATCCAGGATTAATACAAAATAGCCAAAACAGACAGATGGGGTTCTCCTCGTTCAGGAACAAGGGGCATCGACTTAGCATCCAAAAAGCGTTCATCTCTTGAAAAACAATTTTTCCCCTGCGCATTGCACCGATGAGGACAAGGTCTTACTCCAGAGGCGGGAGTCTATATTCACTCCGAGATTTAGGATATTTCTGTTTGTTTGGGGTAAACCTTATGTACCTTATTAGGGGTTTGGGTGGTTCAGATTTCCTTTTCCTTAATAGCTGCTCCTGACATTCTATCTTACTTACCTGTATCAGACTCTCCCTATCTTTAATGCAAGGTAGAGCTCTTGCCCCTTTCCTTTAAAAAAAACTAGGCCTATAATGCGCCTGATAAAAGCCCATCCCTATTCGAACGATTAAGTTTCCGACCAGTTCAGTCAAAGATGATCAAATTTAGCTTCGCACTGGTCATCTCTAACTAGTGACATGACCACCCCTGATAGCAAACTGGTCGGGGGCAAGCGGTTTTTCCCGTACAACTCTCTGAGTGGATAGTTATCTAACAGAAACACACAACTATCTAGAATTTATTACAAGAAAAGGCATCCTTTGATGAGAATACATCATTTGATGGGAAAACATCTCTCGGTTACAAGACACCTCTTCTGGAGCCACTTACTACGTACATAATTTTTTTGCTTTTTTTTTCTTTTAAATTAAGTATTGTCTTCTCTATTCTTTCAAATTACAAAGCTACGTTTTAAGTAATTTATATCACTGGCCACCATAGTTCCACTTTACAAAACTTTCCGTTTGAAAAGTTTCGATTCAAATAACTTTCGATTCAAGAACTTTTTAAAATGGTTAAAAATACTTTCTATTCAAGGCGGAAATTTGAAAAAAAACTTTTTTTACTTTGAGAGGAAGAGAATAGGGGAGGAAGATGATGCCACTAAGTATCATGACGAGAGAGCTTTTGAGGGAGAAGAAAAGTGAGGGAAGGAATGAGGCGCCACTATTATACCACAATGAGATAGTGTCTTCAACAAAGATTTGGTTAGGATAATCTCAAATTAGCAATTCTGTTTTTATTTTGGGACCATCTATGTAACGGTTGATTGATATATCCCTTCTCGATCAATTAAAATTTGTCACTATCCAATCTTGATTTGAGCATCCAGATTTCTCCCGCTTTCTTATATTTAGAGAGCTATCCCTAACCCAAATTTCCTCCATCAGTTGATTGATGCGGACCGCCGACCCCACCGCTTCCACTCCCCCTGAGGTCACCATCGCCAAGGGTGACAATGGCACTGCCCGGCTCCTCTCCCGTCGCCACGCCCCCTCTGCCGCCTGCACACCAACATTAAACCTTCTTTCTTCATCTCCGGCGGCTCACCACCGCTACCAGATTCACCCATCGCTGGCTTGTTCTCGGTGCCCTAGCCATCTGTGCCACCCGACGCCCTCCTCTAACCCGTGGCTAGCGACGTTCCCATCGCATTGTCACCTCTACCGCCCATTGCCGGGCCACCACCGCTCCGGTCTCCGTTGAAGAAGGTGATCTCACCGGTCGGAGCTTGAATCTCCAAGTGAATCATAAGGTAAATTCACTATTTTTTCCAAAAAAAAAACACTGGACAGCTTTTTTCGGCAATTTCCTTTTTGATATGTTAAAAAATACTTTGCTTTCCCCCCTTCTAAATCATGCTTCTTACATTTTTGACAAGTACCCCTACCACACACGTTGCCACTTGAAAACACTCGCTGCTAGTCCACACTAAATTGTGATCCTGGAAAAAGGTTGACTGCTCGGCAAGGACAGAAAATATCATTTTCATTTAGGCTAAAGCTAAGCACTGAGCAACTATGAAACGAGGGTAGTTCTCTTGGTGCCACTTTAAGGGCAACTATTTCAATAGTTTGTTTAGAAGGTTCATTCTTAAAAGAACGATCTACGTAGATGTATTAAAATTTTAAACTAAAAATTTTGACATATCTACATGGATAGGTTAGGATTTGGGCCAAACAAGGCAAAGAGCAAAATGGGGGGCACGCATGTTCGAACGAATCTGAAGCCGCGCATTTATAAATCGCTCTCTGTTTATACTAACGCTTAGTCATAGTTTAATCCAGTTTACTTCAGACCTCCGGATTAGAGGGTTAATACTAAAGGATATACTATAAGGAGAGGTTCACTAAACACGTTGGGAAAAAAAGAGAGCAATCATAACACATTACATCATTGGAAGCAGTCATTCATCTTCGTTCCATTCTTCCTTGCTGCCTCATCTACCATGATAGCGACCTTGGGCCCAGTATGTTTTAGGGTGTGTTTGTTTTCTTGCATCAAGCGGTACATATATAAGATAGTTTTTAAAAAAAATCATCTATATGTTTGGTTGTTTGAATAGAATTATTCCATCTTGAATAATGAGATACGAATTTAAGAAATATTTTCTATAGATACTGAACCATTCCATTCACCTAAAACAATAGAACCAAATGGTACATAATTATCCCATCCTATTCAACCACATCCCACTAACCAAACACACACTTAATCAGCGAGCGCCCTTCCGAGGTAGGATAGCAACTTAGCAAAACAGAAATTTGGTGAATGATTCCATAATCAAAGTAGGCTTTGCTCCTTGTCCCTTCCAAAATGCCCAGCGATTAAGAAGGTGCCTGCCAAGATGGCAAGGAGACGACATGCAGCTTTTCTTAACTCATAAAGATGTTCATCGATCCGAAGTTCCTAGCGAGCAAAAGTTTTCAGGTTTGTCGGTTACCTGAAATAAGCAGTAGTATTGACTACAACAATGTCTCAAGCTTGTCTGGCCACTGGACATCTGGAAAGCACACTGTATTGTCTCAGGCTCTCAGCTTCATCACAGGTAGAGGTGGGTACTGTGCCGAGCCATTTTAGATCGGCATGAGGCACGCTCGACTTAGCTCGACTCACGGTCCCGCATGGAACTGTTCTAAATAGGTCGGGCTGGTATGGCACGATTGTCCGGGCCATACCGGGCCTGCCAATCGGGCACGATGGACGGTTTAGATCCAAAGCACGATGAACCCGTGCCGGGTTGGCCCGATCCGGCACGATGCCCACCTCTAATCACAGGTTCACAGTAGCTAGACACCTCTCCAGAATCCAGATCCTTCTCATCATTCTTTCAATGGTTGGCATGGCAGATTTTGCTTTCCCAATGTCCCTATGGACTCCTCCCACTCTCATGCTGCAGAGATGGTTCATGTTGGGTGTTGATTTGGCTGAAGAGTTCCCATGTCCTCCCATTTTCGGAAAGAGATCCTCTGCTGTTATAATCTCTGCCGTACGGTGGGGTCTACGCGGCAGTGACCGTACGACAGAGACGGCGACGGCAGAGAATCCGCGGCCCATTTTCACTAGGCCATGCCTGGTACGAGATGCCAATTGCACACTTCCACAGTTGGGTTAGCTCGCTCAGTCCCTCTGACGAAAGTTAAACTCTCTCACTTCTCTTACTGATCAATTGATCAGTGCAATTATTAGGGGCTCAAGTCGAACTTAAGCACGTTTAATTTTCTAGATCGCAACCGTGTACCTGCTTGGCTGCTTCATGCATGTGTGCTAATCATCCCTATATTAACTTTGGGAGCTTTTCACGTTCCTTGGGCGCCACGTCATCTTTTGGGCTCGTGGTCGTAGCGTCCGTCGATGCGTCGCCCGTGTCGGCGGCTCGGCGTTGAACCCGTCACTGCGTTGCTTTCGCCGCTTGGTCGATTGGCCCTAAGACGCCGTGGCGTGGTAGGTAAGGCGCTTCGCTTCTGGGCGAAGGTCATCGCGATCGAGTCTGGCGGCGCTTTTTTTGCAGCGATCGCGCCTCTCCCCTACGCGCGACCCGCATACATCGCCCGTATTCCTCACCCCAAACCAAATTCCCACCACCGCACCAAATCTCGCGGCGGCGGCGGTCTCGGCCGATGATGGCGCGACCTCGGCGTCGAGCGTGCACATCACCGGCTCGAGCGGCGGCGGCGCCATCGTGACTCCACAGGCAGCGCCCGCCTCGAACCCACATCATGGCGGCGATGAAAGGAGGTGGGCGCGGAGATCTCCTCCGAGCAGCTCCTCTCCGCGTCCCGCCAATGCAAGCGGCGGCGGCGGCGCCAGTAGGTGGGCGAAGTACGACCACCGATCCGCCGAGATCTGCGTGGAGTCGCGGGATTTCCGATGCTTTTCGGCTTAGTTTATTCGGCCTCTTCGTATGCGCGGCGGCGGTGTGGCGGAGATGGGGAGATCTTCGTGTCCGTGGAGCCAGCGACGCGGTGCGGCTGCTGCGAGAGACAGCGACATGATGTATTCGCCGGCAGCGGCAGCGGCTTCGATCCCGGCTGCTCGATCTTCACGCCGCCGACACCGAGCTTATCACGATGTAAGGCGAGAGCTGCATTTTGATGGTGATATCATTGACTAGGTCTTAGAAGATCTTTGCGATGCATGGAGTAGCTTTGTTCTTGGTGTGCGTGAAAGCTACCATAAAAGAGGCAAGTGTTTGTACAATCCGGATGACCATCAATATAGAGCTTGCAGATATTTTTGGCCAACTTTTGCTGTCAACAATTATCAATATTGCTAAACTAATCTGCAGCGAACAGCTAGCTGTGCAACTATTATCCATTAAAGCCTCAATAGCATTCCGATAGGAAGTGTAATATTCCTTTCCTCTTTTTTTCTTGAGCGAGGCAAGGGTTCTTTTGTCGTAAAAAACCTTGATAGGAAAACTCTTTGGGAAATGCAAACTCCACGGGTAATCAAACTAGTGCTTCTGTAATAACAAGTTAACAATATGTTTCATGTTTTCCATTTCCTGTTCACCTAGACAAAACAGTTTTTAAGAAAAAATCGAGGAACAAAACATACATGACACAAAAATGTTTTTTATTGTAGGTGATGAAGCACAATTTACTCAAAGAAGGTTTTCAGCTTGTTAAGCGGTTACCTTTCTTTTCTTAGCTCATAGCAAATCCATTGCACTGATATGCTGGTTCTCAATTCTTCTTCTTGATTAAACTTTACATTCATAAAGATAGCCTTGAAGTCAGCGATGTCTCCATGGTAGAATACGGCGCATCTGTTTATATCACGAGGACTCTTACACTAATATTAAGGTGTTCCCAATTAGTGATTTGAACTATTATATCTGAACTATTGAAGAGATTGGTATCAAAATCACGAACTTATTGCGGTGACAACTCCTATTCGATTTGTGCTGATTGCTCTTGGTTTAGGAACAACTGAAATCTTGCTTCACATATACACCATAGACCAAAAAATTAAGTTGGACACTACCAATACAGCATGAATCGAGCCACATGATCGATTATGTGCTTTGCTTCATAATACCTTTAGATTGCCCTATAACTATCACTAAAGGCGATGTTGCCATTGGTGAGAAATTTTCGTAATCTTATATGCTTTGGATGTTTTCTGTTCTTGACGACCATGACATATAAGCTTTAGCTCAATATAGTGTACACAACATTGTCAAGGATTATAGTTTTGCTCTTTGTGTTAATACCTTCAGCGATTAATTTATCGTAAGACAACTAGAAAACTGACTTCACGATATCATCGAGAATCACGAGAATTTACGCCCCATGGATTTCACTATTGGTGCTTACATATCTTTGTTGCTTTTGAGCCAAACAAGTGGTATTTTCCTCACTTTTTCTCATCTATCTCTATTGAAATGTACTATGAATGCTTTATTTACGCACAAGAGATAAAAGCAGTTGGATATGAATGCATCGGTGCAAACCCAACAAATGTTTTCGACTTCTTTGTCATGTTTTGATTAAATATAATTAAATTCAAGGTGTTTGGTGTCGGTTGAAATTAATATTTGTGTTTCCATGGATTGTTGTGGGGATAGTCTATTTTTTGGATTTCTTCTTAAAGGTGGACATCTCTGGTTTATTAGATTCTAAGAGGAGCCCCAATATCTTTGCTATCTGATTTAAAGTAATACATTTTTATATAGTTCTTAAGAGTAACAAATGAGTGGCCAAACTTTTCTTTTCAAGAGGCAAAAGGTAAGGGTAAGATATACTCGGATAACTTGATGGGGTCACGGGATAAGGTGTCTGAGGCTGCTCATTTTGAGGATGCATTGAAAACTTTAGATTGATCCACATTTTTATGTGACGGATGGTGGACTTATGTACACATAAGCCATCTTTGTGTTGTACTATATCTCTTGGCCCAAAAAAGTTTCAAAGCATTATGAGTGATATGATCTGAGATTAAGCTATTTTGATCTTAAATCCTACTTTTTTGCCTAATATGTAAATAGTATATTGGGAGCAAGTGACATATGGTAGAACCTCATTCTATATTCATTATATGGTGTATGGTTGTATGCACTTGGAGACTCTGGCTCATCTGTATTTGCTTTTTCATTCGAAGTCTGGACATGTGTTATTCATTTGTAGCTTTCTTTGAGATGAAACAATACATGTTCTTTTTGTTTTTGTTTTGTCTTCTTTGTTATTCCCTCTATTCAGAAATATAAGGCATATAGTTTGAATGGGCTCGTTTAGGAATATAAGGATTGCTTGCAAATTTAGTGAGGCTTTTCTTACTATGCCCTATTTATTCTCTCAACCATATGCATTTATTCATTACCACCCACACATAATATTATCTCTAATCTTCCAAGACAATTAAATGGGGGTATCTAAGTCATTTTCTCTCATACTTTTCTCAATTCACATGACCTTAATCCTTATGCAAAGTCAAAATCGCCTTATATTTACGAATGGAGGAGTAATATCTGAGTTCCTATTTACAAAACTACACTAAATTAATATCATTTTATGAAGAACTTTTCGATCGTAACAATTATCTCGATGTCGCTATGGGTTTAGATATATGAAAACATGATGCTATCTTTTGCTTTTTCTTAGCAATGACTTTTAGCCATATGCTATACCACCTTACAAAACAACGCACCCCAACACGAGATACCATTGTCCGGGGCATGCAATACTTGAAGGCATCTATTAAAGCAATGTCAATCAAAGTAATTGAGGTAAAATTAGCGACTTTATATGCGATTGGCGGTATTATTTATTACTGGTCATATTTGGGATTGTTAAATTATTAATGTAGGTTCGAGCGTTGAAGGCGATGATGTTATTAGTGCGCTCATTTGTCAGCGGTGTGTCTGCGAGTTACAAAGCAAGAATATACGCCATGAACCTTTGTCAATGCTTACGCCAATTATTTTAGAGTAAACTTCACGCAGAACTACAGGATTTTTTGTATAAACTATCAGAAAACTATAGATTTTATCTTCTATTTTACAAAACTATAGATTTTAGGAGAGCTTGTTTCACAAAGCTACAAGTTTTAGAATTGACCGTTTTTTTTGTAACGGGCGTGACAGTGTGGGCCCACATGTCTACAACAGGTTCAGTTGTTAATCCCAATAGAATTATCTTCATCTGTTTAGCTGCCGAAAAAGAGAAGAAAAGACCGTGCTGATTTTTATGATCATGCTATTACTAGGTATGGTGCTGTTTTTTTGTTGGTCAGATTCCGTTATTGATGCTTGCCACACAAGAAAAAAGAACAAAGAGATTTCAAAGGTGATGTAAAAAATATATATCTTGATGGAATATTGATTTACGAAAAATTTGCATAATTGAATTTCCTTAATCATGTCATGTTTGTTTACCCAAGCCTTTTTAGCGAAATTACCCAAGCTATTGATATCATTGCAATTGAAGCGGTTCGGACATAAGAACTTCGGTGATAATGTGTACTGTTACCCACTTCCTCATATATCCTAATCTGTAATCATGAAAGTGTCTAGCAATGTTCGTTTTTATATATTTTGGTCTATCTCAGTTATTTTTCACATCTGTGCACACATGCATCTCTAAAGTACCTTTAGTCCTTAGCTAATAAATCTTTGTATTATTTCTTACTCCTCCACAGATAAGAGACTTGGATGTTGATGCTTGACTTCAACTATTTGGGGAATAGCAGCAGATCGTATTAGGAGGAAGCCAGTTGTTGTGTTTGGTATTTTCTCTGTGTTAGTAACATTTTGCCTTCTTTTTATATAACACTAGTGTAGATTAAATTGTGGCTTTGTTTCATACGTATTTCAATTCCTTTTATTTCTTTAGGTGAGTCTCTATGTATGCTTCTTGAAAGATTTCGGTTTTTCCCCTTATCTGCGAATAGGCTTCCTCCTATGTTTTAGGTTGCCAAAAAAGCTTGCTTTTTATCTGCACTCCTTAGATTCGATCGAGATATTCTTATTTATAGTTTCTAAAATATATACATAATAGCATTCCTTTCTCTTTGTGAAAGAAAATGCATCGATTCTTGCAAACAACGATGGTGCCTTTTTGTGCTAAAGGTCATGTTGAACTGAAATGGAATAATCCAAAACCTTAATTTTGCCCTCTTACTTATTACAATAAAAATAGCTCGGTAGTTTTACTCTATAGTTAGCCTTATTTTTTTACGGAGAGTTGCTCAAATTTTTCGCGAGGTCTCTGGAGCTTTAAAAATTATTTTTTAGAGGAATAGCTGTTTTTGGTGAAATTTTTCCTAACCCGAAAATTCCATAAAATTGTGAAATAGTCTGTTTTTCCTAGAAGACCCCAAGACTTCTTCTATTTGGTTTTAGTAGCGCTATTTTTTAAAGAGAGCGCTTAAATTTTCACACAGCCCTCTGGAGCTTTCAAAAAATATTTTTAGCGTCATTTTATGTAGAAAGGCACTTAAATTTTTGCGTTGAACCTTGATGCTTCCACAATTTATTTTGAACACGTCGTTCTTGATGAAAATTTATCCAAACTTTCAAAGATTATGTATTGGCCCATTTTTCTCTGTTGAAGTTCGAACTCACATAATTTTCACTTGCTTATCTTGTATTGGCTAGCGTGTAGGTAGGCCTTGGCGTCGCCAGCCTACGTGCCTAATATACTAGTATTTGAGAAGCGTGTCCTTCCGTCCGATGCTTTTGAGTGGTCATGATTTTACACTAGCCAGAATAACGTCCTTCGCTGCATCGCGTATGACGATGTGACGTGAAAAATCTGAGAAATTTGTTTGTATTTTCGGTTTTCGTATTTTTTTAAAAAAAATGGGTCGGTAGGACCCGTCGGCGAATTCATGAGCTGTTATAAATCATCGACGAATCTGTATTTTTTTTGAGAAAACCGCAGTTAGGACCCATCGGTGAATCTATGGGCCACTATAAATCTTCGACGAATCTACGTTTTTTTTAGAAAATGGTGGCTGTTTTTTTGTGTAATTCAGGAAATTTGGTCGTATTTTCGGTTTTCGTATTTGTTTTAAAAAATAGGTGTCGTTAGGACCCGTCGGGGAATTTATGGGCTGCTATAAACCTCCGATGAATCTATGTTTTTTTTTTAGAAAACCGCAGTTACGACCCATTGGCAAATACATGGGTTACTATAAACCGTCGACGAATCTGTGTTTTTTTAACTGTAGAGAGACCTAAAGTATTTTTTCAGGGTCCGTTCCACTAAAAATCACCGGGAGGACCTAAATGTAAACCACGGAGGGACCTAAACATAATTTTGAGATTTTTCGGGGCTATTTTATTAAAAATTGTCGAAAGGACCTAAACGCAATTTCTAATTTTCCATAGGACCTTTCCGCGAGGAGGGGTGAGGTGGCACCCCTAAATAGCCTCCAATCCTCTCCACTTTAATATATAGTACTGGATAGGATCTCGCGCTACGCCGCTCGGTACGAAATTTGGTTCGTTGGTTCTTCTTGAGAAAAGAAAGTTGGAGGACTCGTTTGTGAATATACGAAACCATAGGGTCTTTTCTGCAAAATCACCGATAGAAGGACCTGGATGTAATTTTTTATTTTGCAAAATTACCTGTGGAGGACCCGTTCGCGAATACCCAGAACTACGGAACCCTTTTTGCAAAATAACCGGTTGGAGGACCTAAATGTAATTTTAAAATTTACGGAGGGTCTTTTCGCAAAAAAAATACGTGACACGTGGCCATGCTGAGCACTCTCCAATTCTTTCCGCTTTCATATATAAGTTATTATTATTACTATATGTATGAGTGATTCATGGCGACCGACTAATATTCTCTGACATAGGCCTGGTCATTCGGTTTAGCAAAAAAATTGATTTCGGTTTTGGTTTTTAAAATTCGGTTATTTCAAAAGCGAAGCGAATTATGTTTGAAAATTTCGATAATGACACTTTGGTTAATCGATAATTAGGTTTCGGTTTTAACCAAATTAACCAGAGAATTCAAATTGAGAGTTCAAACTGGGAATATTGTAAGTATAAAGATAATAGATGATGCTAGTAAACATGCAAGTCTTTACATATGGACATAAAAAATATACACGTAGACTAATAATAGCACAAGTTTACTTGACATACCTAGTAAAACTGTTATGGTAGAACTTCAACCATTACATTTTTAAATGACCAAAGGGCAAATGCAAACTGATGTAGCAGTGCACCTATTGAGTGATTATCTATGATTTCCATACACTAAATAGTAATTATTCAATAGGCTTAGGCCTAGTGTAATTCTTCTAACTAGGCCACAAAGGTACAAGACTAAAATAAAATTACAAACATGTGCATTGCGGACACAAGAATAAGGCAGCTGATCAATCTTAATAGTTTCTGATTTGGACCATAAAGTCCACTTAGAATTTTGTGGTTAACATAGAAAAGGCAGATTCACTTTGGCAAAGATAATACTAAAATATGAACATAACGAATCAGCACAGTTTCAAGATATGATGAGCAGAACATTTCCGCATAGTAAAGATAATGCTAAGCTTATTGAAGAAATACTAACCAAAGTAGTCACATAGTTCGGTTAACCGAGGTTTAAAACCGAATTAGCCGAAAAAAAATATGTTATTCCATACAGCTAACCGAATCAACAACCGAACAATTCGGTTTCGGTTTTTTTGGCTTCAGTTTCGGTTTTCGGTTTCCGGTTTATTTGCCCAGCACTACTCTGACATACATCTGCAATCTGCGGCACTGTAAGGCCAACCGTTTTTAAGCTTTACTTCAATCAAATAATACCTTCCTTTTTTATGTACTAGAATCCCCGCTGTATATATTTAAAATTGCCTATATTAGTTATATGAAAGTTATTTTATTAAATTTATTGTTAAAAGCATTTTTATAATATTATAATTTTATCGGTATATCTTAATGTAAAGTTATAAAAAATAGGTTAAAATTACGTCTCAAAGACCGTTTGAGTAAAATACGCTTGTTCAGGGACCAACAACCCTCCATTCATTTTGCTACAAATATGCGAGACTGCGATATGAAGCGCCGATTGATTTGGATGATATCACTAGTAGTTCTCACTATATTGCTATGCACGCCTTTACGACTCTGTATACTGTATTCGATGTTGCTCTCCTCTCTCTCCGTGTTGTGCTACATGGAACGGATAATATGCTGAGCATGAGCTAATGAGCTTGCTCTGCTGCGATCGATGTAGGATGTAACACGCAAAGAAAACTATTTCTGAATATGCAACTATCGTTTGCACTTTGCAGCATATCCATCACATGCATTTACAAGAGAACGTGAGAGCGGCAGAGGAACACTACGACAACAATTAACCGAACCTCATTATTGGCAAAGTGTGGAAATTAACACGATGATTCACTGAGGGTATCCGCAATGGTGCCTAGTCAGCTATCTATAAGAAGTCCATATCAACATCTAGGGGTGAAAACAGGACAGGAAATATCCGCCCGATCCGATCCCGAATCCGTTTAAAATCCGTACCGATGTTATCCGTATCCGTATCCAGAAAATCCGATGTAATATGGGTTAGGATATGGGAAGAGCAATATCCGATCCGTATCCGAAAAATCTCATGTAATATGGGTTAGGATATGGGAAGAGCAATATCGACCGATATCCGGTAAATATCGACCCGATATCCGGATAAAATCGATTATTCTTCCATTAATTTGGTTCATTATTGGATAGATAAAATAGTTGTTTGATATTGGCACTAAAAACACCGCTTTGTTATTAGCGTGAACTTCAACAAATCTATCAACAAACAAATAGAGTGATGACATAATGCTTTTACCTAAATTGATTTGTTCAACTTATTTGATAAACTTCTTTTCTATTCAAATTACTGGAATTAGTTGAGTCACTAAATTGCACCTCTAACTATACTACTATTCTACATTGAAATAATTATGACTTGAAGCTAATGTTGTAAGGTTAATGCTTCATTCGTTCTTTTACGTACATAATTATGTATTATACTACTATCCGATTATGATATCCGATCCCGACTCGAATCCGTCAGGTATCCGCTCCGTATCCGAATCCCGAATAATCCGAATCCGTATCCGGGACATCCGTATCCGACTCCGAATCCGAAAAAAATATGGGTTAGAATACGGGACGAGCAATATCATAAATGTCAGGCCGGTTTCACCCTATCGACATCTATCCTATGTAGCAAGCAATTAAATAAAGAGAAGCGCGCTATCTATAGACCTGTAGATTGTCTATTAATTAAATGAAGAAATAGAGAGGGCACTCTATTAATTAAAAATAGCTATAGAAATCTATATAGATTCACCATTGTAAGGGTTTACTATAGCATGGTATATAGATGACATAGATCTTACTATAGAGAGCAATTATCTTTAACCATTGCGGATGCCCTGATACGAGCTCACACACGCTAATTTCTCCGTATGCTCCCGTCTCGAACGACTCATACAATCTTTATTGGGAGTTGCTCTCCTAGGATCGACCTTAACATCACCACACTACCGAGTACCGATGCCCCAGATGCCATGCGCAGTGCTGGTTTCCATGTGGCTAGTGCAAAGCGATGATATAGATATTCCGTAGTAATGTTCAGAAACTGTTTTGTAACAGATCATTTTTTCGCTATTGGAGAGGATTTGGTTCACTTTAGCTAGAATTGCCCAAGTGTTCTTTTTTTTGCGATCACAACTCACAAGGAAATTACACACGTATACCATCATACATATACACACGAGTGTGCTCCTGTAGCACACACCTAAATAGATATAGGATGAGTATAAATCTACGACTTTACAAAATTTCTATAAAAAAAACACTCACATGTATATAATAGATAAGTACCAGGAATTAAATTCGGGTGGATGATGTTGTACAGTCACAACTCCACTTTTCTAGACACAACCTTCCAAAGGTAAAAAGGGTCTCCGTCCACACAGGTTAGAACTGAGACAGCCCAATTTAGTGGAGGAAGCTCATCACCCAGGGTTCCTAACCAGGCCCACTTCTACCAAAGCGTACAAGTCATATGGGCCATGAGTCCAACATTGCCCGCTATTGTCTCTCTCAGGCCGTTTAATATCTAGGCCTACAAATCATCTTTTAATGCTTGGCAGCACAGCGAGCAGACAAGCCTAGGCCAGAAACATGTCAGGTTGGGCCGTTCGGGCGACGAAACACAGATCATCGCCGGCCGCCAAATCCCTACCCTACATCCCACACACCGGCTCACCAGCTGGCCGTCGCGCTGAGTTTGGTCCAACCTTCTCCGACCCCGATGGCAGCGTTGTCGACATGGAGGTTGGGCACAGGCTCGGGGCATGCCAACCTCCGCTGTGCCCTCGCCGCCGCGGACCGAGACAACGCACGCCGGCTTCCTCCTCGGCTCAGAAGGTCTGCTTCCCTCACCTCAAATTTGCACTGTAGAGCTCAGGGCTGTTTGTTTCAGCTAGGGATTATAGAAAGCAGATTTTAAAAGTTGGATTGTAAAAGCTGGACTGTTAAAAGCTGAATTGTTAAAAGCGATGTTGTTTGGTAACCCAGTTATAGTGTATTTGGATTGTTGTTTCTGCGTGTCAAAAGTCTGTGGTACTCTCGGCTGTTTTGTTGCCTTATTTTCTTTGGAAGGTGGAAGGGTATTATGGTCTTTTGTACAAAAAAAAAATGAGAAAGCTCCTCCAAGGTGGATTATTGGGATTCTAAGGGCTGTTTGTTTTAGTTTGATTACGGATTACGATCCTAAGCGAATCGAAACAAATAACTGATTCTAGAATCGATTCTCACAATCGATCCACCCATATACACTAGAATCTACAATCCACTTCATATGTGCTTTTGGATTCGAGAATCGGTTTCTCTACAACCACAATCGAATCGACTTTTAGAGAATTCAAAATTTGAAACAAACAAGCCCTAACAATCTGGACTCGGATTGTTACAATCCAAATTAAAAGTCATGCGTTTGTTAACCTTCCACTTTTAAAAGTCGCTTTCTATAATCCTAAATTTGAAACAAAGCAGACCACAGCAGTTAGGTTGTATACTACTCAGGGATACAAATTTAGCGAATTTTGAATTTCAACCACCACAAAATACAAATTATTGAGCGGATAAAAACTTTAAAAATTTGAAATTGCTACTGTAATTTCGTTTTTTCGATGAAATTTCGCCAAAATTTCATGATTTTTTACCGGCTTTTGAACTTTTAGGACCGGATTTGGTCCAATAACCCATAAGAAAGTCATTTTCTATGAAAATTTGTTGAAAAACCAAAATTTTGAGACATTTTAAAATTTTAGTAGAAATCTTGTCGATTTTTATAAAATTATACAAGCTTGATAATGATATGAAAATTTTATGGTACTATCTTTAGTAGTGTAGGGTCATACGAAAAAATTTCCAAATAATTGAACTTCATTTGTTTTCTTTAAAAAATCAAAAATAGAATGAACATAATTGGGACAGAAAACTTGTCTGAATTTTATAAATTTTCTCGAGTGTGATCATAATCTAAAATTTTATGAGAGATTAAGAATTGCTTCGGTACCATTATATAAAATTTTTAAAAAATTTCAACTTTTTTATTTGATCAATCAAATCTATGTAAACATTGAACTTTATTTGTTATATTATATTTCAAAAATCAAAAAAGAAAGAACATAACTAGTACTATGCCTTCTAAAATTTTATAAATTTACTAAAGTATGATCATGATTCAAAATTTTATGAGATCTTAAGTATTTCCTTATCACCCTTCTGTAAAGTTTTCAAAAATCTTAAACTTATTTTGATTACTAAAGCAAATCTCTGTATTGATCATCGGGCTTTTATCATAGCGTAGCACTGTTAGGATTTTTAAAAATTCTTCAAGCACGATCATTATCTAAAAATTTTATATAAATATTAATGTTACATAAGAACCATACACAAAAATTTTAAAATTTTCTAATATTGTTTGGACCATTTTTCATTTTGTTTAAGTTTGTCGGTAAGCCTTTTAACAGGGCAGCAGCACTATTCAAATTTTTAAACATTCATGAAGCTTGATAATCATCTAAAAATTTTATGATAATATTAGTGATACATCATAACCATGCACAAAAAATTTCAAATTTTTCTATCGTGGTTTGAACCATTTTTCATTCGGTTCAAACTTGTCGGTCAGCGTTTTATCAGAACTGTAACAATATTTGAATTTTTACATTTTTTCATACATTATAATCATCTGAAAGTTTTATGGGAACATAAGTGATGTGTCAGGAACCTCTATAAAAAAATTTAAAATTTTTTGACATCATTTAAATTATTTTTTATTCAGTTGAAATTTGCCAAAATTTCGGCAATTTCGCCCGAAATTTTGGATATTTCACCTGAAATTCGGTTCAAAAATTCTGGATTTGAATTTTTCTTTTTGAATTTCATTCAGATTTTGTCCAAAATAATGAGGTTTCACCGAAATTTCGGATTTTGATAGGGAGCGAGATATAAACCGAAAACGAAATTTAGAACCATGATGCTACTATAGTCTTATGCTCGAGTAGAGTAGATGCATTTATGCCATTGTGCGCGTGCTGTTGTGCGGTATGGATATTTTTTAGAGGAATAATCTAGGAGGAGATTTTTGCTAGATACTGCAGTCGGCGAGTGCAAAATGGCCATGTCAATGCATACCGCTTGCCTGCCTGAAGCCTGCTTACCCTGTTCTTTCACCTTGACAACTTAAATGAAGAATTGAAGACAGTATATAGTTAGGGTGATACATACCAGGGCGCGAATCTTACTATTTTGTCTGTAATCTACCTGAACACTTTCTATTAATACGAAGATACACAGCTCTTTGTGTTCTCTAAAAAAGCTAGGGTGATAATCACCCCTAGCCTTGGCAACCTTTAATTATTATGTTGCGTGTTTGGACGGTTTGCCTTGTCAATTTTTGGCTCCGCTACTCGTTATGCTAAATGTATAACTCAACAATCTTAGGTGCTCTGAAAATTAGCTTACCAAGCACCATAGGCTCCTCCTAGCATTAAGTGAGAAAGCAAGCTAGCTCTCTAACATGGAAAAATATCCAGTGCAAATAAATGTTTGGTGCAATCTTGGTGCAACTCAACTAACAAAAGTTTCAAAAAATTCTGAAAAAACCATGGATGTACATCTCAGCTTACCCCATCTACATATAAAATTTCATGATCAAATTCGTCCTGTGCTAGAAGTTACAAAAAAACAAAGTTGATCATGAACATGAACTGTTCCTGTTCATGATCAAGTTTGTTTTTTTTATTACTCTTAGCACAGGACGAATTTGATCATGAAATTTTATATGTAGATGGGGTAAGCTGAGATGTACATCCATGATTTTTTCAGAATTTTTGAAACTTTGTTAGTTAGGTTGCATCAAGTACTGCACCTTTATTGCACAGAATATTCCCTCTAACATGACCAAAGGAAGATGAATGTGTGTGGTTAGTCATTCCATCGTTGTTCTATATCTCACGTAGTCCCACGTATTGCAACTTCATACATTCGGAGCCCCTGAACATCGATTTAATCCGTCTGCTAGGTTACCCCTTTCCACAGGCTTGATGTCCTGAATCTTGACGGGACACTAGAGCAGCAGTCATTTTATTATTTTCAAGCGAGGGAAACACAATTGTACCGGCTAACACTACACATCTTACCCTACGTGCTTCTATGTCGACCAAAATCTTGCCGGTCGAAACTGATATGCCATACACCTGCATCAACTAGCACATACTAAACAGCTTCATTACTAGTGGTTTGTTTGTTGCCGGCGCTCGCTTGCACCGGCCCGGCCTCCAACCTCCGGCCAGCCTCCACCGAGCTGCCTCCTTCGCCCTAGCTGCCGGGCTCCGGGGCCTGCAACTCAAGCCGCCCGATCCACGTGGTCAACGGCGCACGCCAGCCAAGCCTCCTCCGCTCCCAGGCCGTCGGCCTCTCCACCCAGAGGCTCTCCAGAGAGAAGCTTGGCCACCAGTTCGCCGATCGGTTTCTACGCAACCGATCTGGATTTGAAACAAATTCGGAAGCTTTTTTTTTAATCCCGTTCAGATACGGTCGTAAAAAAAAACATGTCATCATCTTCAGCTCTTCTTGGGGTACTATCTGTGTTCTTCGCTGTCCGGTCATCTTTGATGGTCTCAATTATCGAGATTGAATTCTACATATGTGTCTTTATATATAAGGTTAGCGTCTTTGGAAGTTTCTCATCGGTGAACTATCTTGTCCACCTTGTCCTGCTCCCCTGCTACGCCTGTTATTCTCAAAGAGGATGATGATGCTACTCGATAGAAGGTGTCTGATGATCATGATGATGTTGTTGAGTCTTTTCAGAATCAGTTTGCTGCTACAAGATGTGGATTGATAAGGATACTCATACCTTCTCTATTTTGGTTACTAGCATGGAGGTGCATCTCACTGGAGACATGATTGCTTTGTTTTCAGCACAGTTAATGTGGGCGCATCTTTGCGGCCGCTATGAGCCTGCTGGCAATTCTTTGTTCCTTGATGTTGTGCGATAGAAGCAATCGGTATAGCAGGGTGATTCTACCGTGGATGAGTTTTATGCGCAGCTATCCTCGGTGTGGCGTTGTCTTGATTCTCTTGGATCGGAGGTTTGCCACACATGCCAGTGATGTCAGCATCAATACTCCCTTTTGGAGCTTTGTCGCATCTACGACTTTTTGACACGTCTTCTTGTCATCTAGGTGACAGACATTAAGTAGCGCAGCCATTGCCGGTGGAGGCAGATCGGCTTCGACGACGGCCATAGTATCCCTATTCAGCTGATTATTGCCCAGGATCTCTGCTTGTGGCCTCATCACCAGGTCAAACAGCCAGTTCAGCTGCTCCTGTGCTCCTGGAGCCGACGTCATTGTAGTTGATGCCTCTTTCGAGACTTCGATGATCTTGCGGATATTTGCCGGGTAGTCATCGGTGGCCATGATCTCCGGATCGTCGAGATCACCTAAGGAGAACCCCAGCAGGTCTGTCGGGTCAGATGAGGTCAGGGCAGGAGTAGATGGATCAGGTGGTGTCAACTAGGAAGACGATGGTGGAGGCTCGAAGGATGCAGCGGGGAGGTTGGCTAAGATGTTGGCCACTTGTGCCGATGGAGTTGGCTAGAGAAAAAGTAAAAGGGAGATAAAGCTGATATATAAGTGCACGTTAAAATCCATGGTAGAAAATTTACCCCACCAGCAGCCGATGTGTGCGACGAACTCTCACCATTTTGTTCCTGAGGTTTTGAACCCCTTTTGGTCGGAGCTTTGGTTGACTTGGCCCATTTTTTCTTTGAAATCAATGGCTATGAATGTTAATTGATGAAAGTGTGCTTGAAGTAGAGAGAGGTAGCCGATTAAAGTACTTATTAGGCTGTTGTTGCCTTTCAATATCCGACAAGGAGGGACTTTGAATTTCTAAGGTGCCGGATGTATACCCAGTCAGGCCCGTTGACTGATGGGGCCGCTTGCTAGGTTGGCCACTGCCTGATGGGCCAGATGCGATTTTCTTCCCCGCAACCTTTGTCTGATAGAAGAAAAGAAAGCCGATTAGTGAAAGCGCTGGATAAAAAGAATAAGAGAAAGGATTTATTAAAGCTAATACATCTCCGGTAATATCTACTACACTTGTGTTGGTATACCCAGTAGAGGTAGATTCATCGCTCGAGTTGCTGTTAGATACTACCATCGGCTCAGGTAGATTTGAAAAGAATGCATTAATAATAGCCGACGGTGTCTTCTCCAAATAGAGCTTTTCTGTGATAGATGACCACTAGGAGGAGAAGTGGCCTGCCGTGTATTAAAAAAGAAGTGGGGCAAATAATCAATTTGAAGCTCATCGGCTATTTCCAGCACGATACTAGTTGCAACCACGTTACGGACCCGAGCCCTTGGTTGAAGCTGATCAAGCAGAGGGAGACTTGGGATCACTTGCCCGAAACCCAATTGCTTGGCATAGATTGAATGGTGGTAAAACTCGTAGGACGGTTGGAAAGTTTGATTCCTCATATTTAAGCCAACATGAAGAATGCTAAGAGATATGCAGAGCTTGTAAAAATCCAGGGTCGCTTGAGACATCGAAGAACTATCGGCTTCTATTTGCAAGAAGGATGGCCATAGAAAATCAGCTACCCCGCTGTAACTGAAAAAAATCCTATTGTTTGAAATCTTCACTGCCAAGATGAAGGAAGAACACTAGATACTCTTTTGAGCCGACCGGTGTAATTTTTGTCTCATTCCCATAACACATGAAAAATCTTTTGCCATATGATTTGTTGGCTCTGAATTGAAGTATTTCACCCTCTAGCGTATCCTCCTGCAGGAATGTTGTATCTTCAGCTGGGTTCAAGTCAAATGGTCGGCTGAACAGACAGTACAACCAAATTTGAATGAACCAAAGTGGTCCTCCTACATTGCCGACAGAGGAACTAGCAAAACCCGTGAATAACCGACTTCTTATTATGTACATCTTCTGGTATATCGCCCCTAGCAGCATCTTTCCTAGGGCTAGCCGACGGCCTCTATCAGTTGTTCTGCTATTGTTTGATACACTTAAGTCGGCCCAAGAGAAGCTTCGTAGAAGAGGTATCTATCCAGCCAGAGGTTGAGGAAGGCTATGCGCTCTTCGTCCAATACTGGTTCGTTGATTTTGTTGTTGTTGCTTACGTACTTAGCCCACCCTTCACCTTTTGGACCTAATGAGTTTGTACTTGGGCTTGGCACTGTAAGCCAATATCTGCTCTCCATCTGACCTTAGGCTGCACAATTGAACTACATTCAGAAGAGTTGGGCCGATGAGACCGGTGCGGAACAAGAAACCATTGAAGGTATCCGACCATAAGTAACAAGCCGTGGCCACTAAGGGTTCATTGGCCTCTGGATCGGCTAAAGAAAGAGGGAGGCACTTGGCTATTCATATTCTCTCCCATATCTTTCTCTTTTGGGCCGCTACCCGATTGTACCAGCTCCTCCACCCCTCTATGTTATATTCGGTAACCGATAGGCGGAGATAAGGGATTTCTTCAGTTATGACTGAATCGGAGTCTAGATTTCCTACTGAACCTAGGTTGTACTGGTTGTTACTATCAGGGATCGGAATGAGTACTTGGTTGAGATCCATTCAGTTGATCCTAGAGGATGCCGATTGAGGACTGGTGGAGATTGGGGCGTTGAGAAGCTTGTTAACCAGAGGGAAGAATCTGTTGTCAGATGTTTGGAGAGCTTGAGTGCGTGAAAATGAAAGTGTGGGGGCCACATATTTATAAGAGTAAAAAGGTGAAATGACGGGAAGGATTTTTGAAGCGACGTGTGCAGTTAACATGCACGACACGTATATCAAGATTTTTATGGTGCCATTAAAGCGACGGCTAATGGTGAAGATGTCCTGTTAAGCCGATGTCACATAAGCTGACGGTTAAGATTTTTGGAAGATAACAAGTTATCTCCTAAAAATGAGGGCATATGTTTGCACCAAAATTTGGCAGGTGTGGTCAAAATTGTTAGAATAAAGTTGACGTATCATAGCCGACATTTGATATGGGAAGATAGCCCAAATCTTTGGTTATGGTTAATATTTTAGGAAAAGCCGTCCGGATTGAGGCCAATACGGATCATGTTTTTGTAGCGTGTTAGAAGAGGATATGATCGGCCGATGGGTATAAAAGATGGTCGTGGGCAAGCAAAAAAAACACAATCCAATCACAAACTTACTACTTTTATTTTTCTATCAAGTAGGAGTAGCTTCTATAATTTAGATTTTTCTTGTAACTAGATTTGATCAATAAAGTTGTTATCGCCGATTGTTGATCGTTTTCTGTTACGTCAATCAGGTTTGATTTTCTCCAATCTTGTTGCGGATCGCCTTTTTAGGAAAAGGTCAACCTTTACTCTCTGATTAGCCCTAATCGGCTAATTAGACTTATCGTTACCCTTGATTTGATCGACTTTTAGCTGATTAGATTAATTGTTTAGCGAGATCAGCTTTGAGTGTATTTTATATTTTCCTTATCGACTGCAGGATTAAATCGGTTGGCACGTCTTGAACCTCGGAATCCGGTGTTTATCTAGTGTGTTGTTGCCGGTAAACCCTACTTTAAGTTTTAGGCGCCAACAGTATCATCACCTGTTAGGAACAACAGGTCCTTGTGGCATAGGCGAAGACACCATCTTGGCTGTTGATGTTAATGAGAAGTGGCATGAAATGGTCGTGGTGATCCAGAATGTAGAGCCTGATGCTATCCAATGCCTGCAATGTATTGTTAACACTATGGTTAATGTCAACAACCAGGTAAATGATGACCTGGCTATATAAATGAAATGATTTGTTTGCTTACCTGTTGCACACTGAAGCCTTCGAGGTTCTTCTCAATGTGAGCTGGGGTGATTGTGCTGGTCTGCTAGCCATACTTGCTACGATCAAGAGTACTTTTCGGAGGAAACTCCTGTTGACACATAATTGTACATTCACATCGGCCAAGTTTTGCAAGAACAACAAACCATCAGAGACTGCATGTTGGTGGACACCGTGAGACGCCTGATGATAATGGGATTCACACCAGCAAGGATCTCTTGTGCGAACTCCTCGTCCGTCCTCCAAGCAAACTCATTCTCTGCAACATTGCAAAATGCAACAGTTAACTGATCAGTCACTTCTCATCGACCACTGCAATCGACACACAGGCTAATTTGCTGCTGAGTGTGTGGTTTGCGGATCCAGCTTGTGTGGTACCTTCGATGATATCAGGCTTGGGAAGCTTGAGCAGGTAGCTGCCTCCGACCGGCAGCAGATCCTTGATGAGCTGGATTGGGAAGCTCTTGCGCAGCTCCTCGAGTGCCGGGATGTTTGGCAGTTTGAGGCCGCCCTTGTAAGAGCTTCATGATGTCCTTGAACCCGGTGTGAGGTCGACGTACCTGCGGATGGCGGGCAAAATGCCCTGCACAATGGCCTTGAGCGAGTACCCGGCGAAGTCTGACATTTTGAGGTGCCCGAAGCGCTCGTCGCTTGGCACATAGATTTGGTCCAGCAGCGACAGCCTGCACTGCGAGTTCGGGTCTGCAACCATGGGCGTGCGCGCGAATTAGACCTGACTGGTTGATGTTCATGAAAGTCTTAACATTATGTGGGTGAAGTGATCTCTTTGGGTGCAGAGACAGCACCTTTTTTTCGATGGGGTTGGCGACAGTGGCGCTGACGAGCTGGCAGGTGATGTTGTTGCCAAAGATCTCTTGAATGTTGTCGACGACAGTGGCGGTGAAGCCGTTCGGCTCCAGCACTTTCCGGCCCATCAGCACAGCCGAACCTTCGATACGTAGTAAGTCTTTTCTGTACTCCCGAAAATACATTTCAGTATATCACTTAAATAAATATGTCATACTTCTTTATCATTTTCGATATATTTAAATACTAATTATAAGATACTTCAATACAACATGGTTAAAAAAATTCATTGGAGCCTTTTATGTTGGCTACGTACTCTTTTCTACATATAAAGAGGGTATATACATAAATTATACTATAAAAGGTGAATTTTGATAAATTTTTTCATGAAACCCAGTTTGTTGTATCTTATAATAGTTATTAGAGCATAGTTGTCACGACGCGATGCCTAGTCATTACGACGGCCGGAGGGGGTCGCCATGGTAGCTTGGCTCTATTGGAGTGGAGGCGGCGGCCGCCGAGGAGCCGTCGGCGATAGAGGAAGCGAGGGGTGGGCAGCACTCGTGACATAAGAGGCTGGCGATGGGTCAGAGGAGGAGGCTTGAATATGTCGTCCTCACTACAAGATCGTCCATCCCTACCGCCAGATCCACTGTTGATTCTTCTTTTGCCGGTGTGCACGCCTCTCCTCACCGACACCGACGAAGCCTCCCCTCATGTATATGTATACATATTGGCTCATTGGCTTTATGTTCAATACAAGTGCTATTCATAATAGTTAGTAGCTGTGCACACTTGTGCTAGTTAATTAGTAGTAGTGTAGTACCTTTTGTAATTTATCTATAAAGCTGACCTGTGTGGTGTTACTTTAGTGAGCTAGTGTTGATTTGCAACTTGTCACATGCTTGCTCGATGGCTCCAGCTTGCACTCTGTTTTTTTATTTTTCTGTAGTAGTATTTAGCAGTAATGCTAGATTGCTAGTTAGTAACAGGGTTTTTTGTTTCGGTATGACATAAATTTCGGCCCTCAGCGAAATTCCCGAAATTCCGAAATTTCGCAAAATTTCGGTCAACTTTCGGTCAACTGTGTTTGAATTTCAAACAAAATTTAACCAAAAATTCCGCCGAAATTCCGGATGAAAATAGCATATTGCAACAAATCAAATATATTACAGGACAAAGTCAAAAAATTTGAGAGCATGTATACCATGAGGACTTATATATGTAAATGGAGGGAAAATATTGCTTTTATAGTCTAATGGATTGCATCTTCACAGTTCACAGTTCGGTACAAATCAAGATTTTGGTTCTGTTCCTCCTGTGGAGCAGAGCCAAAAGGACAAAAGAATCAGGCACTAGTTCAGGTCTACCATCAGATGTTCAGGCTGAACAAGCACACAAGAATCAGGCACACTAAATTAAAGCCCTGAAAACTGATTACAATTGACGATCAGGCACACATGAACAAGCCCTGAACAAGCACACAAGAATCAGGCACACCTGAACACTGATTACAATTGACGATCTTGAAGGAAACTGCTTCTGCCAACAAGAACCTTCCTTAATTGTTACAATTTTCTTTCTGTCGACAGGTATCCTTTTAGCAGTCTCTAATTAAGTCATTAAGTGTCATGTGCCTGTGCAATATTCCCTCCGTATAGATCACCTTTAATCGAGGCAAAAGCAGGACCATCGAGTACCTATAACATTAATGGGTGATTATTACACCGACAGAGATATTTTGAATTCTAAACCTCATAGCCTTAACTATGCATGTTATTGTAATTTCAACTGTAAATACATAGTTGTTTCTAATTTTAATTTGTCACTTAAAATACCATGCCTGACATGGTATTGTAACACTGAAATATGAATATATGGTATAGATGTAGATTTACTTTTGTACATAAAGATACTACCGGCCCTAAATCGTATGTCTTCGATAGATGAAATGAGAATCAATGAAAAAACTGCAAGATGTGTTTATATAATACTATAAATAAAAGAACATAAATGTGAAGCATTCGCTAGATGGAGACAAGGAGTTAACTAGTTAAAATCTTTTTAATTGGTGCTGTAACGAAGCTCAGTCATGTTTTCGTCATGTGTAGCCTACAAACCATAACCTAGTTACAGATGAATACAATTTTTACAAAACTGGACTGGGAAGTTTGCTTGAGTTAGCCACAATTCTTTCTCAATTCAAAGATTCATGAATAACACTGTTTGTGTCTTTAGGTCTCCCCTTCTTACATCACCTGTCCATTAAAGACGGGGACATATTCAGTGCAATCATGATTTTGGTGTAATCACCGTGCAATCCAACTAAGAAAAGTTTCAAAAAATTCTGAAAAAAAATCATGGATGTACATCTCATCTTACCCCATCTATATATAAAATTTCATGATCAAATTCGTCCTATGCTAAGAGTAATAAAAAAGACAAATTTCTGACAAACTTGAATAGTTCAAATGCACCCTAAATTTATCTTTTTTGTAACTTCTTGCATAGGACGAATTTGATCATGAAATTTTATATGTAGATGGGGTAAGATGATATGTACATCTATGATTTTTTTAGAATTTTTTGAAACTTTTCTTAGTTGGATTGCATGGTGATTACACCAAAATCATGATTGCACTGGATATGTCCCCATTAAAGACAGGTGACCATAAGTAAATCTTGTGCTCAATATCACGTCCCAAGTCCGAACCCTCCAGGATGCAATGCTTACCCATGATATTTATTCAATGAAAGTATAGTAAGAAGAAAGTTGTAAAATGTATCTCCAAATTGTAAAATGACTTAGATTTACAATCAGCAGGTAGGTAGATTCATTGAATTTTGAACCCGGGCTCTCGATTATTTGACTCTTAAAATATATCTACACAATCAATTGTTTTCAATGAAAAATATACTACTGGACCATACAATCAATTGTTTTGCATGCAAGTATGTAGGAAAAAGGAGTTACCAATCAAGACAATAGTAAAAAAATCAGCACATAAATAGTTAACAAATTACCATTGTTCAGTCTTCTATATGTTTAGGATTGCCGACTTGCTTTTGCTCTCTTGCTAGTATCAGGTTGCATCAGTTGCATGAGGTTGTTGACATTCTTCGTCTTTCTAAATGGATTTCTCTTTTTTGAAGCATTTTCAACTTCTTGCCGTTCTGCAGATTTTTGAACCTCTTGCTCTTGTGTACATTCTGCAAATGGTCAACGGTCACAAATAATTTTTCCAAAATGTAGACACAAAATAAAGAAGCACATAAGTAATTACCATAATTTTCATAATCTTCTCCATGGTCAGCATCACTAGCTGAGCTAGTGTTACTAGACTGAAGATTAGAAGGGATATCTGTTGGGGTCTCACTACTTTCGCTCTCCAATTCGTCTTCTCCATCCACCAACCTCTTCCCTTTAGACTTCTTCTTCCTTGCCTCACTAGCAAGCTTTCTCTTCCTCATTCGAGCACACAATTGCTCAAGATTTATCTCATCCTCTCCATCAGATGACTTATTAAGCCATTCCATGATTGGGTTTTATTCATCAACATGGATCAATGTCTTTATCTTCACATTTATCACCTCTTTCTATTTCTTCTTGTTTGAGACGTAGCTTCAAATTATAGCGCACATATACTAGTTCTCTTAGTTTTTCATAACCTAGCTTGTTTCTCATCTTTGTATGGACCAATGCGAATGCACTCCAATTTCTCTCACAGCCACTAGATGAGATGCATTGCGGCACAATGCGTATAGCATACTTCTGTAACTCCTTTGTTTCTCCCCCAAACATTAGCCACCAGTTGGCTACAAAGGTAAAAATGCAAAGAATTTGTCATGGACATTAATGGAAATTCGATAGTACTCACAAGTCACAACTCAGAAATATACACTTACTTGCTGTATAACGCCCTGCTGCCTTGCGTGCCATGATCCCACCAAACTTCCCTCAAAAGGATTTGTATGACTCAAATTCTAAAAGGGCTTGTAAATCACTATCTATTGAGTCTTGGATCCTTTCAATTGCCCCTTGGAGTGCATTACAGTGATCGTAGTTATCACTCAGGTGCAGCATATAATATCCAACTGGATCAAGAACAACAGCTACAAGTAGAGAGAAATAACATAATTTTGTTTCATGCATTAAGATGGAAAGTACATAATAGAAGATATAAAATTGTTCTACTTTTGAACTTACCAGCAACCACCAAAGTGTTATCATAGAGATATCGAATCCTCTGGGAATTTTTTGTCATGTACTTGTTATATTCTAATGATTCAGCACCAAGATTGATTTCCAACTCCTTAAGAGCACAAACCATCTTTGGCATAAAACCAGATAGTGTCCCATTATCTTCATCAGCATATCTTAAGACAATATATAGTGGCCCAATTGTATCAAGGACTTTCTTGAGTGAATCCCACCAATAGCTTCTTGTCAAGCAATCATCAACAAATGCATACTCAGGATCATTTCTCCAATCATTGTCCTTCCACTCGTCAGACACCATCCATTTTCGAAACTTGTCTTTTCTTTCCCAAAAACTTTGAAGGAACATGAAGACACTTCCAAATCGAGTGGAATTTGGTCGAGTCAATTCTCCACCAATATTCTTTTTCATCTCATTATGCAACCTATTATGGCTGTAGAAGGACTTGGCAATCCTTCTGACACCTTCCACAACATCATCAATCTCTGGGAATTTTGCTATGTCGTTCAACATGAGGTTGATAGTGTGAGCAGCACATGTCTGCCATACAATGTGGTTGTACTCGGTAATAACATCGGCACATGCTTTTTTGTAGTTCGAACCATTGCCTGTCACAATTTGCACAATAGACTTGTGCCCAATGTCATCAACCACCTCCTTGATCTCTCTAAACAGAAAACCTGCATGGCATAAAAACAACCAAGACAAAATAAATTAGGAAGTGCATATAACATGGTTTTAAAGAGGACATGCAATACAAATTTTAGTATCTTCTCACTACCTGCATTCTGGATTTGACCAGTTGCATTTATAGCCTTGTGGAAGAACATGCGCCTATTGCAATACACCATAAAATTGATAATGCTCATCGAGGTGGGTCCTGTCCATGAGTCACACATAAGTGTAACACCATACTGATTCCATTCTTTCTTGAACCGCTCCACCATCAACTCTACATCTTTATAATTTGCTTCTAAGTATGGGCCATCAATGTCACTCCCCTTGAACAACTGTCCGTCATACCTAGGCTGCTGAGTCAACCTCATTCTTTGCTTTCGAAATCTGGACAATTGGCTTTTGTTCTGCAATGTCATTTGCATGGAACCATTTATAAGCTTGACCAAGTATTTCCATGGTGCCCTTGTTCAAAAGCGTGTCAATTCTAAATGGGACGGGTCCTCTACCAAAGACCGGATAGAAGATTTCTTGATTCAATCGGTCCACTAGTACTGCTAGCCCTTGACCTTGAATTCCGATACAACCCGCTATTGCCAACAGAACTACCATGAGCACTCCCAATCCCAGATCCATGCTCATAAGTGCAACCCCTTCTTTCCACAGACTGCTGGTACTCATAATCTCGTACTGATCGATCCATGGCCAATCGTACTTGCTCCTCCTCATCACTAGGCACAAACTGATCACATGGATCTCCACCCATCTCACGAAGAATATTATCTTCCAATCTCTGTTTTGCCTTCCTAGATTCATTTCTCTTCCTCTTCCCCAACGTGTGGCTTTCCCTCATAGCAGTTCTGACCTGATTCGACACCTTCATACAAAAGGCCACATCACCTGTTATACCACCTAAATGCTCCCTAAGTCGGGTTGCACCTCCAGATTTTCCAATGCGCCCACAAAACCCACACTTGAAGCCTTGGTTTACTTCGAAGCCATGATTCCACACATTATTTATGTTTCTATCATTTTCTTGACCGCGTCCTCCTGCAATGCAAGTAAAAAATATAATTATCCATGGCCTTTCAAGTAAAGACTACACATTTCAGTTAAGAACAAATATGAAGTATAAACATATTACCAAATATGCCGACACCAACGTCTCGAGTACCATCTACGTCAATGGGCGTGGCTTGACTACTATCACCTGTTCCCCCGCAATTAACACGAGCACCACTACCATCACCAGCTCCGCCACAACCATTGCCTTCACCTCTAACCATGGTCTTAGAGGAAGGCTTCAAAGTAAAACAACAAAATATATTGAAGAATTACAAATGGTTTGGCAATTTCTACTATCACTACTTACTACTCATGTTATTCACGGTAAAATTTCTCTAATCTTACGATAATTTTAATAAAAGAGCTGGAAATCTTGACACAAACGGAAAAAAATATAGAGGGGGTATTAATGCCAAGATTTCTCAAAAGAAATGTTAAACAGAATCTTCATTTTGGTTGCTAGCAAGAAGAAAACAGTGAACGTACAATAATGTAAACATCTTTTTGATCTCTTTGACTGCATTTACCGAGTCATTCAAACAGGATGTGCTCTCTCTCTCATGGAAAAGGAGAAGCAAATAAGAAGATAGAACAAAAAGATAATAAAATAATATTGGATTAATTAGTCGGCCAATATGTTTTCTTTGGTAAAAATGAAGGGGAAAGTCTCATGCATGCTCTGTTTACTATCCACACCATCTTCTCTCCAGAGCTAATGAACACATGAACACCATGCCACTATACCAAGGAATCAAGATGATTTGTGTCTTCAAAAAGGAGTCGCCATTTTCCTTTGGAAAAGCTGGGGTTTGGAATTTGAATGCCTCCATCAGTGCATTGAACTTCCTTTTGAGAAGAGAATATGATAACAACTACTAATTAAACAAAGGCTAGATAAGTTTGATCAAGCTGGCTCCCATAAGGCCATAACCTGAAAAGGTAGTAGAGGTAAAGCTCATTGTTGATCACCTACCACGCTACTAATCTTGCTTTCTGGACCTATCTGAGAGATATGGCATGGGGACCCAACTGAGCGACCATGGCGGCGATCTCGCCACCGCTGCCGTGCCACCCGTGGAACCGCGGTGATCTCATGCGGCGGCTCGCGTCCTTCAAGGCCATGACCTGGTTTGCCAAGCCCAAGGGGGGTTTCACCGTTCGATCTGCGTTGCGGCGGCTCTGACCCCTGCTTTGGCCCGATCGTCCTGTGCGGCCGCGTCCGGGCAAGTTGAATTCGACGTGGCGCGTCGGCGATCTCCATTCCGATCCACGGCCCGGCGCTGCCGTGTTTGGTGAGTTCATGGTATTTCTTTGTTCTTGGGATCTGGCCGGCTGATCGCAACTGTCGATCGGCGGCGGGCTGGATCTATCTCTCTCTCTATGAGGCGTTCGGTGGTGGTGGCTCTTGCCGTCGTTCTTCTGGCGGTGGCGGTGGTGGCTTCATGTTGGGCGGGTCGTGCGGATCGGGCAAGATCGGATAGTTTCTTCCAATTGGGGGGGAGAGGGGAAGGATCTGGATGAGGCGACGCCATGGCGGTCGTGCTCGTTCCTTTCGGATGGCCTTCATTCGGCCCCTGTTGCCGAAGGCAAATTCCAGTCCTCTTGCAGCAATGCTGCCTTTGTTCCTGAGTCCAATCTCGGCGAAGTGCATCCGGATGTGCTACATATTGGGCAACGATGCTTTAAGAATCTATTCAAAGTTTGATGGATGGATCAAGTCGGCGTGTTCTTCGCTCGGTTCTGTTGTTTAATCGGTCCGGAATGTTACTTTGTCATTCATTGAATTTGAATGGTGTTGGGCGGTTGGGTGGTGGGCTGCGGCGGCCTTTGGTGGCGATCTATTTCATAGTCGCATGATTATAGTGGTCAACTTCATCCTCGCCGTGGAGGTCTTCGTTCCCAAAGATTTCAAGGCGTGGTGCGTGGGCGGTATGGAGTCCGTTCTCGCGTTCAAGATTTTGGGGGCCGCGCTGATTCAAATAGTCGCGGTGTTCTTGCTGGTGGCGCCCAGAGTGTTGGAAACCCTGGGGGCTTCCGGTTTGCTTCTGCGGATAAGGTTCCTGATGATGTTATCGCTAAGCAATCCAATGAAAAGGGCGAGTGCTCTGCGATCCAGGCTGGTAGTGATAAAGGCTACGTTCAGGGGAACATGCTAGATGCTGTTTTGGGCTCTATTGCAGTCTGAGAACAACAGGGAGACCATTCGACTGGTTTGCAATGCATTGGAGGTTGTGGCGTTGGACATTTTTTCCAAGAATGGATGGAGAAGCAATTATAGAATTTGCTTTTAATTTTACACTCTCTTTGTCTCTATTATTCAATAATAATGCTATGCGGATGTGATATTTGTAAGAACTCAGCTGTGTGCAATTGCAAAGGCCGGATTTTAATCTTTTATCTAAAAAACTAATCTTGCTTTCTGTAATTGAGTTCAGCAAAGAGAAACTCCAGGAAGTCACAGTCACAGCACAATCTGTTAGTACTACTTCACTGTCCTCATCTACCAAGAGTTCTTGTTTTTAGAGGCCAATCATCACAAGAGTTCCATGCACAACATGAAGACACTGCACTGTACAGTGAAAGGGAAGCCCGTGTGTAGAGTTCACGGCAAACATACATGTCAACAACGTCAACTCGTAATCAAGCAAAGGTACAAAATAGTAGTAGGTTGAAACAAGCGTCGACTAATCGCAATCAGTTAGAAACAACCCATTCCAGCAATAATTTGCTTGTTTATGACTAATTTGCTTGTTTATGAGTAAACCATAAATAAACTATGCCTGGTGTGTTCTTTTATGATTTGAGGAATGGGCGTAACTATAATTCAGATTACGGCAAATGCATTTGCGATTCTCAAATCATAAATAACACATATAGTTTATTTATGGTTTACTCATAAACAAGCAAATTAGTCATAAACAAGCTAGTTAACGATTTAACGTGTAATATTTTTTTTCAAGCTAGTTGGCAATCTTATATTGCAATTCCCAGTGGCAAACACTTGCTATTTGCAGCGATGGCGGGCGAAATTTCTAAAGGAGGGGCCTAAGAATGAAGTGGCGGCACAAGCAGCGGCCTTAGCGCAGCCGGTGTCTCCGGCCGTCACCGCTTGATGCTTATTGTTAACACTTAGCACACAGTACTCCACTACCTTGTGGATTAGATGAATAGTACTGTATTAAAGACCAAAAATGTCCAGAAAAATTGGACGTCCTAGCAATTCTGTAGACCAATCACAAATTCACAATCACATGATCTGTACAACTTGTTGGCGGTAATTAAACTAATAATTAATCAATCGATAATTAGCAAAAGGCACGAACTGTTCATGGATATATGACATATACATATGCTTGTGAAAATGCGACGAACATGGAAAACTAGATAACATCTCAAGGGAAGGACAAAGGTTCAGCGCACCACGCATGCGTCGTCAAATGGCGGCACGATCGATCGGATTGTTTACGCTAGAATAATCTAGTCGCCATCATCACGAGAGAATTGGAGAACAGCAAACTGAATAATCTAGTCGCACTGACATGGAGAACGAGCGGGAGAAGGCGAAGGCGGGACGTTAGTTCGGTCTTTGACTCGATGTTTCATTAGCAAAGCCGCGAGAAGGCGAGACGTCGGCCGTCGGACGTTTGGCCTTCTCAATGCCCGGCATCCATCAATGCATGATTTTTCGATAGCGTCGAACATGAGCGAACCGTAGACCAAATAATACAATGCAAGCAAAAGTTCCTAGATTCATGGAGATATAGAACAACATATAAGTTATCATGCTTGCATATCCATCATTTGAGTCTCCAACAATTATTCCAATAATTACATATCCGATTGCCCTATGGACGAATATGCAAGCATACGTTTCATGCTTGTTTGAGTAAAGAAAAAGATGGAACTTTGAGTTAATTGAAGAACTAAATGAATAAAAAAGTAGGACAGGGATCACTAGTATCCTCATTTGTCTAATTATTTAGATACAATTTGCCTCTTTCTTAGTCCTATTTTTGACCGGATTTATGTCGTGCCAATCCAACATAAGCCTTTATTTTATTTACTTTTTATATCTAATTTGTTTTCTTACTATTGTATTTCCATTGACAAAGGTCTACTGAATATTTCATTGGCCAAAGGGGGGGGGCCAGGCCCCATCCGCCCCCTTTGGCTCCGCCAATGATTTGCAGTCAACTAGCTAGGTGACGGTGATATCTTTAACAATTGAGTCTTGCATGGTCATTTCAGTAACATTCTAAACTACTCAATCTTTCATGCAGCCATTTGATCGATTTTTCAATATGCAAGCTATTGCCTTAGCTTACGCTATACTTTATGAAAAGCATAGAGAATTTGTCATCTTCTGTTTCTATCAAACCTTTGTGCTACTTCTTTATGTTAAGTTTGTGATGAGTTCTTGCATTTGCACTAGCTAAATGCGAAAAGAGAAGCTGTGGTAACTCTTATCAATTGTTTCATTGCTTACCATCCGGTTCACAGAAATGATGGACCCATTCGAAGAATCTGACATGCAGATAGATGAACTAAATATTAGGAAAAGCAACTATGCTGATTCTTGTTGTTTGTTGTTACTTTGTTCGTTACTGAAACAAATCAGAACACAAGAAGAGCAGAGAGTCAATTCTAGGCTTCAGATCTGGCGCAATGCAGGAGGGAAGAAGCAAGGACCAGGATGAAGAAGAGGGAGATCTTGGAGGCGTGGATGTGAATTGAACACAGACAGTACTGGAGCAGAGCAGTACCTACCACGGCGGAGCAGTGGCGACGTCCTTCCGGATCCAGCACCGGCGCACGGGGAAGTCCGGCGAATGGGGAAGTCCGATTGGTGGGCGGTGGCTAGGGTTGGCCGCCGGCTCGCCGTAGAGACCCAATCGCCCTCCCGCAAAGACCCAATCGCCGATTCGCGAGAGCGCCCCCGAAAAATTTCGGCTCGTGCCGTCGCGTTTGGGGAGGGAGCGATTTGCGAGAGAAACCCTAAAATGCGATGCCCTAGGCCCATATTACCCGTTTGCACAGTAAGAAATTCAAATTGGGCTGAAATTTTTAAACGAGAAGCCCATCTTCTGTTCTGGGCTGAAATTACCGAATTTCGCGAAATTCTGACGAAATTCCGCCGAAATTTAAATCCCTGGTTAGTAATGCTAGACTGCTTCTCTTCTTGCTGCTGTTGGTGCTGCTTCTTCTTCACCGTCTAATCATCACCTAGACGACTGCCTAGATGCCTAAGCGTCTAGGCGCTCTAAGCTCGCCACACCTAGCTAGACAGCCATCATAACTATGTATTAAAGTATACTTAAAAGGATAAAGATGTATAACTTATTTGTTTAATTGATATATGAGAAGTGAGAGTACAAGTATGGAACCATTTTATGGCACCACGTACTTTGTAGTATTTATAGCATCTCTCTTGGAATAAAGACAGATAGTAAATATTGAGGGAGAGAGAAGAATATTTAGTTGTTTTGAGACCTGAATTTACCATGTGTCCAATTTTTGGAAAGATGCTACAATGCATGGTGCCATTGAATTTTTTCCCAACGTAATCAGCTAGCTAGTTCTTCTGGCTACCCACGGCGTGCAACACCATCGTCTCAACAGAGACTCCCGGCCCAAGCCCCAGCAAAACACCCAGGCCGTGCTGCCCCTCCCCATACTTGTCCCGGCGGCGCCTGATCTCATCGAGCACAAAGATCACCGTCGGCCCAGACATGTTCCCGTACTCGCGCAGCACATGGCGGCTTGCCGTCAGCTTCTTGGGCTCCAACTTGAGCCCCTCCTCAACGCTGTCTAGGATTGCTCGACCTCCGGGATGCACCGCCCAGAAGAGGTCGTTCCAGCCACCGCTTAAGCCGAGCGGTCCGAGCGCGTCGACCAGGCAATGCTCAATGTTGTCGCGGATCAGCGCTGGCATCTCGAAGGAAGGGTTGAAGACGAACCCGGCTTCGCGGAGCCGTCCAACCGCGGCATGCTTAGTCTCCGGTATCACATTCTGTGATGAGGACACAATCTCGAAAAGCGGGCGCTCGACGGAGTCCACGGGGTCGGCCCCGATGATGACGGCGCCTGCACCGTCGCCAAAAAGAGCCTGCATGATGATCGTGTCGATGTGGGCCTCGTTGGGCGCGCGGAACAAGATGAGAGTGAGCTCGGCGCAGGCGACGAGGACACGAGCGCCGCGGTTGTTCTCGGCGATGTCCTTGGCAACGCGGAGCGCGGCGCAGCCACTGGAGCAGCCGTTGAAGTAGAGCATGGTGCGGCGGACGGACGGTTCGAGGTCGAGGATGGAGGCCACGCGGAGGTCGGCACCTGGCATGTGGGAGCCGGAGTAGGTGCTGACGACGAGGTGTGTGATGTCGGTGGCCGGGCGGCCCCACTCGGCGAAAGCCTTCGCGGCGGCCGCCGCTGCGAGCTCGGGAACGGCGGTGGCAGTGATGTCCATGCGCGCGTCCAGGGATGGCAACGTGCGGTCAAGGAACTCTGGGTGGCCTTGTAGCAACTCCTCAGTGTGGTGGAAGTAGCGCTTCCTGATGGCCGATTTGTGACCTGAAACACGTAACCATGAAGGGAATTAAGCAACTGAGCAATATTTGAGAACGCATCTTACAGATTAACGAAGAGTAAATTGCACCGTAAGTTACTGGACTTGAACTTGTTAGAGTGATTCATTTAGGTTATCAATCTCCTAATTTACACATCTGGAACACTGAACCGGGTTAAGTGAGTCGCCCAGTTACTTCTCTATTCTGATTCTCAAGTTCTCCTCCATCCCTAACCCATCCCAGCCACCGTCTCCTCTCAGTTGATCAAAATCAGGCGAGGCGTCCTTATCGCCGGCGTCGGCCTCTTTGTCGTACGTTCACTGCGACAGCAAGAGGACGTACGTTAACTGCGACATGCTCATAGTCCATCAAGGCCGCCAACAACCTGAACCTCTGATCATAAAAAAAACTAACTAGAAAGTAAAACTAACATGTTTTCTTTTTTAAAAGTAAGAAAGACACGCATGCCAATACTCCTCCTTGTCATACACTTAGAAAGGTAAGACTAAGGGTGTGTTTGGCAGATATTTAACTTCTCTAGATTCGTGAATCTGGTGAAGCTGAAAATTCTAGTTTTACCAGATTTGTGAAGCTGAAGCTGTAAGTACATTAAGAGTGTTTAGATAAATCATCTTGTTTACATTTTAGATCAAAAATATAAACTTAATTCACTTTATTTTAGTCTACAAGTTTCAGATTTCAGATGAAACTGGAATCTGAAGTTCTACCAAACAGGCCCTAAAGGTAAGTTCGCAACCTCACAAAAATTTTTGCTAGAAACACATTATTTGCGTGCGCATAAAGGTGAACACTAGAATCTGAATCCGGGTGGGTGGAGTACTTACGTACATATGCGGGTGAGTACGTAAGGGCATTTTCAATGGAGAGTTTTTCTACTTGTTTCAAAGACATCCATGTCACTAAGAAACATTAATTTATACTTGTTTCAGAGCCCTTTACTTCCTTTTTTTTCCTTTGTGGTGCGGCTCTTAAAAATCAGGAGCACCTTCCTTCTATTTATACTTAGCAATCCTAACTTTTTATCTTTAATTACCTAGCCCAATCATACATGATCCAATACATACATATAACCCAAAACTTACACATGCATGCGTACAGCCCACCTGCCGCACCCGCATGACTTGTTCACCTTCACGACCTGCTGGCCGCAACATTGTATCGTCTATTTGCATAGACCTCTACACATGCCATCTCGCTGCGCCTGCGTCATTCGCGTGCTATGCCTCCTGCACCTGTGATCTCGCATGCCACCTGCACCTCTGCGACCTCGCATGCTGCGCCTGCACCTCTGCGACCATCACATGTGCTACTCTCAGGCTACTGCCACCACGCTGATTCTCCTCGACTGCAGTGTACATCACTGCGTCACTTTCTTATTTGCAGCGTGTATCTCGCGTCCTGCGTTGCACTTCTGTTGCTGCTTGCGCATCTCTGTTACAAATAAAACAAACCTTCGCAGTACCTTGTTTCATAACAAATATTGTTGTCACATAAATCATCACACATATATTAAATTGTTGTCAAATTAATCGTCACAATATAAATTTCGCAAATAGAATTAACACAGGTCTCATGCATAATCACTTTCCTATTGATTAGTTTAATTTCAGGTCTCATAATAACGTTTCCTATTGATTAGTCTAACTAACTGTTGATTAGTTTAATAATTTCAGGTCTCATAATCACGTTTCCTATTGATTAGTCTAACTAATGGATTAGTTTAATTTCAGGTCCTATTGATTAGTTTAATTTCAGGTCTCATAATCACGTTTCCTATTGATTAGTCTAACTAACTGTTAGCTAGTCTCCAGCTCTTCCCCTATGGTGCGGCGCACGTTCAACACCAGAGGTTCGTCAAATCTAACCACACATAATCGTACCCGACGGAAGACATGGTACATATAGGGTGTGTTTGGTTCGCTGTACCAGGGTGAACGGAATGGGATGGTACAGGATGGATGGGATGGTACAGAGAGGGTGTTTGGTTGCCTGAATGGGATGGTACAAGATTTTGTTTGGTTGCGTGGATGGAATGGTACGGGATGGTACGAGATGATATTTGGTTGCCTGAATATCAAGGAGCCTATTATGTTGTTACTTGTTAGGACTTAGGACTGGAATATATGTGGATATCGATATGTGACTCTTGAGCATGGTCGGAGCTAGCCGCCTCCTGAAGTGCACTCCAAGCGAGCGGGACATGTTTTCACGTTTGCATAGCGCTATTTTTATCGATGCCTTGGGAGGATGAATGCTTGTTTCAACAAAGCTTGAGCGATCTCATTTATCTTGATGTGCAACCGGTGGCTAACAACTCGCATCTTTTACGTCGATGGAACTCCATGTATTTTGTATAGTTGTCGCTCACTTTGCGGAAAAGCAGTAAACACGTCGCAAGCTTACATGGTACTTCCTCTCGGTCTAAACACTAATGACTTGCAAGTAAAGATGACCTTGAGATCGACACACTGAATGCATGTGTAGACATGCATCACGATATTTACATCTGCGTATGTAGTTGTGGGCAGACCAACCAAGGGCAAATAGCCAACAAATGGGTAAAACAGAGTACAACAGATCAATCATGTTTGAAGAAATTTTAAGATTCAAACTTTGCTAGTAATCACAAAGTCGCCAATTTTCCCCCGAGCAGAGGCAAAAATGCAAACTCAGGCGTTTGAACACAAATTTAACAATGTAAACAAAATTAATGATCCAGAGAACCATGAACCCAAGATTACATATTACCATTACCACATCGGGATGCAAAATTTCAAAAGCCACTTCTAATTTTAACCACATCGGGATCACGAGCTTTCAAAGGATGACCTTTATGACAATGACAACTCAATGAAAGAACCAAAAGCCCGACATCTAAATTGGAAAACGTCGGCTAATAGCATTCACATTCATATGCTACTCTAACAAGTGCTTTACCAAACAAAACCAAGAACGTGCTAGCAACTCCAAATGAAAATAAAATCTGGGCATCTTCTTGACAATAAAAATCTGGGCATCCTGCGGTGAGTTCAAGCCATCATTTGCAAGCCATCTTCAAAAAGTGAAAATAAAATCTGGGCATCTTCTTGACATTTGTCCTGCCGTCTCGTGATCCAATGTTTTGTCCCTACCGTCTCTGCATCCACATTTGGGAATATACATTAGAATACAAGATTTAACATTTGAAGCTAAACCACCAATAAATACTGAGCTTGTTGAATTGTTCAGAAACACTCAGCTGGCATAACAAGTACATGTGATGAACAAAAAGGTTGCAATGTAAAAAAGGGCTGGATTACCTTAGAGGTTTTCCTTCGTGATGGCATGGAGGACATGTCCAAAATATCGGCTAACTGTTTCACCTGATCTACTAAAGTTAGTACCAACTATCCTATTCCTTATGTTATGCCCAATTGTGTTCAAGAACATGGCAACTTGCTCCTCAACACATACATGTATAGTATCGCGGAGCAAAGAGCGTTCTCTCAATATTTGACATAACTTAAAGAAAGGAGCTCTCTTAAGTCTAATCGTTGTAATACAAGTTGTATTATTCTTCCAAATTTTATTATTGAGATATTCAATTCTATTCTTGTCGCTTTGCTCTATTGGGCCATACGTATCGTCGTCTCTTATTACGTATTCTACAACGCACATACAACATCATCATGCAGGCAGACCACATACGCAACAACACCACTAATCAACATCTTCCTATGTCTAATCTTCCTCTTGTCCATCTACGCTTAAATTAACAATCACTACAAGGTTCATATATATGCATGATATTTAATCGGATGCTAAAAATGTCGACACTAGATATCAACACAACTTGAGAACAAATAAAGTAATAGAGCAACCATTACTCGGACAAATAAGCAGTATCATCCTAATAGATAATATTATATATCGAACTAGACGAAATCTATTTGGATGAAATTACGACACAAGCCGCTGATTGCTCGATCCAATAGACCTGAGACGACTAGACATTACGCACTTGTAAAATCGCCGCAACACCGTCGAACAATATTTAACAAATTAATCTACCATATTCCACCGATTCATGTCCTAAGTCGGATGACAAATCCTCTACATAAATTAAACTCTAGACCAAAGACACAAAAACACAAAATCCTCTTACTTAGCAACATCGATGTTCAAACAATATAATCATCGAACAAATCGGGTAGCTACAAACATCGGTAGCAATCTGCGTGAGATAGTTGACAAAAAAGGCACTAAATACCACAGATCAACATAGGAGTTGTGAGGAAACATCACACGACCACGGAATCAACCATCTAAAACTCGTTCAACACGCAGATGTATAGCGCTAAACAGGATATCAACTCTAGATATCAACCGCGAGCTTCTAGTTGATTATTGAAGTGCATGGTACAACTCTAGCCTAAACACCACACTTCCATACCAAAGAACGGTGATATGAAAAAAATTGTGTTTAAATATTTCATCTCACATGCATCCATGTGATGGAAATATTGCTAGAAACATATACATCACTTCAAGGACTGCTAATTTCCACCTCCATGAAAGCAGAAACAAAGTCATCCACACAAGAGAAAGTGGTTGGATCCAATACCTCGACGAATCGAGAGGAAAGAAGAAGAAGAAGTCACGAGCAACAGAAGAAGAAGAAGTCGAAGAGGTCACCACGGAGATTTGCTTCCCGAAAGTGTCATGTGTCGATCTGGTGGGAGAAGGAGAGGAAGGCAGCACTGCGAAATTGGCGGTGGCGGGAGCGGCGACGGCCGATGACCGCTGGCGGCGAGGCGAGGGCGCGGCGAGGGGCGACAGGCGATGGGCGAGGCGAGGGAGGGGCGACGGCGAGGGAGACGGCGAGGCGAGGCGGCAGGCGAGGCGAGGAGACGGCAAGGCGAGGGCGAGGGAGGCGAGGAGGTTCGGGACCTAATGGTTCGGCGATTTTAGGCGAAGCAGCGTTGATACTGAGATATTTGGGGAATATTCCGAGAATCTGTACTTCCGTCTGGATGAGATGGTTCCGCATACCAACCAAACGCATGTATCGGGGTTTATCCTGTACCATCCCATTCCGTTCACCCTGGTACAGCGAACCAAACGCACCCATAGTAATTTGAGGTCTCATAATCACGTTTCCTATTGATCAGTTTTATTTGACTTACTGACAGCCACACACAAACAAAATGGTGCGACGCACGTTCAGCACCAGAAGTTCATCAAATCTCTCTCTCTAAATATATACTAAATAGGATCTCGCGCTACGCCGCTTCGTATGAAATTTAGTTCATTGGTTCTTCTTGAAAAAAGAAAGTTGGAGGACCTATTCGCGAATATACAAAACCATACGGTCTTTTTTGCAAAATTACCGTTAGAAGGACCTGGATGTAATTTTTTGTTTTTGCAAAACTACACACCAGGGGACCCACCCGCGAATATGCAAACTACGAAAACTTTTTCACAAAATAACTGGCTGGAGGACCTAAACGTAATTAAAAAATTTATGAAGGGCCTTTTCGTAAAAAACGCGTGACACGTGGCCACCCTGGTTGGCCGCTTCGTGTGAAATTTGGTTCATTGGTTATGCTTGAAAAAAGAAAGTTGGAGGACCCGTTTGCGAATATACAAAATCATAGGGTCCTTTTTGCAAAATTACTGTTAGAAGGACCTGGATGTAATTTTTTGTTTTTGCAAAACTACCCACCAGAGGACCCACCCGTGAATATGCAGACTATGGAGGCTTTTTTCGCAAAATAACCTGCTGGAGGACCTAAACGTAATTGAAAAATTTACGAAGGGCCTTTTTGCAAAAAAACGCGTGACATGTAGCCACCCTGGTTGGCCGCTCCGTGTGAAATTTGGTTCATTGGTTCTGCTTGAAAAAAAGAAAGTTGGAGGACCCGTTCGCGAATATACAAAATCATAGGGTCCTTTTTGCAAAATCACCGTTAGAAAAACTTGGATGTAATTTTTTGTTTTTGCAAAACTACCACCGGAGGACCCACCCGTGAATATGCAGACTACGGAGGCTTTTTTCGTAAAATAACCTGCTGGAGGATCTAAACGTAATTAAAAAATTTACAGAGGGCCTTTTCGCAAAAAAACGCGTGACACGTGGCCACCCTGGTTGAGCTCCAATTCTTCCGGCTTTCATAGATAAGTTATATATATATAAATTATAGTATTTTTATTTTATAAATAAATGTTTTTATTATTTTTAAAAATATATTTTGATTTTTAATCTAACTATCTCGACACATGGCATTAAATTTTTTATTTTCTAATTTTTAAGGAATACTTTTACAAAAAAATTAAAGCAACATTTTTACCATTTTTTAAATAGAATTAGTACTTTTCCTCTTTTTTGAGATTTTTCAAAAAAATTATAAAGTATTTTGAGCTATTTTTTATCCGGTTCAAATTTGCCAGTTAGCTTTCAGTAGCACTTTCATAATTTTTTAAAATTCCTCAAACTTGATCAGCATCTGAAAATTTTATGAAAACATTATTGATATGTCAGGACTATCCAAAACTTTTTTAAAAAATTTCTAACTTGTTTTTCACTATTTTCATTCGATTGAAATTTTGTCGGTCAGCCTTTTATCAAGACAGTAGGACTATCAGAATTTTAAAAAATTTATCAGACTTGATAATCATCTGAATTTTTCATGGGAATATTAGTAATGTGTTAGGACCGTCCACAAAAAAAATTAAAATAATTGACATGGTTTCGAATATTTTTTTGTTCTATTGAATTTGCTAAGATTTCGGTATTTCTCGACGAAATTTTGGTAATTTTGATCGAATTTCAGTTCAAATTTTATTTTTTAATTTTAACCGGTTTTCTTCTGAAGTTTCAAGATTTTGCCTACCTCCAAGATGTGAATCGAAAACGAAATTTAAAACCCTACTGTAGACATCGTGTAGTTAGATGCGGTTGATGGTCGTGGTCCTGATACTTCCTTAGCCTGGTCTTCTGGTTCATGAATTTTCATTCGTATTATTTATTAAATAAAAGAATGATAAAATCTTTACTATATAAAGTGAGAGTTTCTTCCCACATCACTTCATCAAAATTACCCACATTTGCCACTATTTTTTAATTACCCACCTTTGCCCGCGTCACTTCATCAAAATTACCCACCTTTGCCACTGCTATTTAATTACCCACCTTTGCCTGCATCACTTCATCAAAATTACCCACATTTGCCACAGTTTTTTAATTACCCACCTTTGCCACTGTTAGTGCTCTTTGCAAATAAACTTTTTATCATAAATTGAGTTTTCGTTGCAACGCACGGGCACATAGCTAGTAATCAATTAAAAGGCAGTGGTCTACATTTCAACCAATAATTATTCATATACTGACATGCAGGCCTGCATGTCATCTAATATTTTTCTATATATAATCTACTAGCAATAATAGCGCGCTACGCTGCGCCGTTCTGTGGATTCGATAGGACCCGTCGGCAAATCCATGGGGGACGTATTTTCGGTTTTCATATTTGTTTAAAAAAATAGGCCATCAGCTATAAACCTTCAAGGAATCTACGTTTTTTTTAGAAAACCGCGGTTACAACCAGTTGTGTGATAAAATTTGTTGAATTTTCGATTTCCGCATTTTTTAAATAAAATGGGTCAGTAGGACTCATTGGCGAATTCATGGGATATTACAAACCTTGATGAATCTTTTACGCATTTCGGATATTTGATCGTTTTTGTTTTTCGTGTTTGTTAAAAAAATGGGTCGTTAGGACATTGGCGAATCTATGGGTCGCTATAAATCTCGATCGAATCTCGTTTTTTAAAAAACCCGTGGTTATGACCGTTGGCAAATCTATAAGTTGTTATAAACATTCGATTTAATCTGTGTTTTTTGTCGATCGCGTTTTATTTAGAAAATTGCGGTTGAATCAGTGTTTTTTTGTTTTTGTGTTTGGTAAAAAATGGGTCGTCAGATCCGCCAAATCTACTGTGTCGCTATAAATCTTTGGACGAATCAAATTTTTTAAAAACCCACTGTTATGACCGTTGGCAAATACACAAGTTGTTATAAACCTTCGATTTAATCCGTGTTTTTTTGTCGATCGTGTTTTATTTAGAAAATTACTATTGAATCTGCGTTTTTTGTTTTTAAAAGAAAAGTACAAAGCCTTTTTTATGTATTTCCTTTTTAAAAGGTCGCTTTGACCATGAACCGTCGATGAACCGCTATAAACCTTCGATTTAATCTGTTTTTTTCGTTTTTCGTTTTTGTGTTTGTTAAAAAATGGGTCGTTAGGATCCGCCATTAATTTATGGGTTGCTATAAATCTTCTGACTAATCTATATTTTTTAAAAAAACCCATGATTATGACCGTTGGCAAATCCATAAGTTACTATAAACCTTCGATAAATCTGTGTTTTTTTGGTGACGAAAATATTTTTTCCGGGTTTTTTGGGTGGCAAAAACATTTTTCCGGGTTTTTTTGGTGACGAAAACATTTTTTTCGGGAAAAACGGAGAAAGGACCTGAACGTAAGAAGCAGGAACCGCGTCAGGGACCCAAACGGGAAGAAAAAAAAAATTTCGTCTCACAGAAAATTACATAGGGACCTATCCGTAATTTCGAAGAAACGGAGGGGTTTTTTCGCAAAAATAAAAAAATTCAAATGACTAAGGTGATTTCAGAAATTTTGACCGGATTTCAACTTTTTTGGACAGGATTTAGCACAATATCTCTTAAGAATGTTATCTTCTATGAAAATGTTTTCAAAAACCAAAATTTTGAGACATTTTATAAAATTAATAGGAACATTGTTAGATTTTTAAAAATATAAAATTTTGATCATGCTTTGAAAAATTTATGGTTCTATTTCTGGAAGTCTAGGGTCATACAGAAAAATTTTCATCAGAATTGAAGTTCATTTGTTATCTTTGAAAAATCAAAAACTGAAGGAACACAAATGAGACAGTAACATTGTCAGAATTTTATAAATTCACTTGAGTATGATCATGATCCAAAATATTTAGGAGAGCTTAAGCATTGCCTCAGCACCCTTCTCTCAAATTTTCAAAAATTTTAAACTTGTTTTAATTGCTCATCATCTGAATATTTTGTAGGAATATTAGTGATGTGTCCGGACCATCCAAAAAAATTTAAAAACTTTCTTACATGATTTGAAATTTTTTTCATTCAATTGAAATTTAGTATGATTTCAGCAATTTTGGCCAAAAATTTTTCCACAATTTCATGAAATTTTGGGTATTTTGACTGGATTTCACTTTTTTAGACTAGATTTGGGACAATTCCTCTTAAGAATGTCATTTTTCATGAAAATATTTTGAAAAACTATATTTTTGAGAAGTTGTAAAAAAATCATGGAAACACTGTTAGATTTTTAAAAGAATTTACAAGCTTTATCATGCTCTAAAAAATTTATGGTATCATCTTTAATAGTTTAGAATCATACAAATTTTTTTAAAAAAGAATTGAACTTTATCTGTTATCTTTGAAAAATAAAAAATAGAAGGAACATAAATGAGATAGCAGCTTTATTAGAATTTTATAAATTCACTTGATTGTGATCATGATCCAAAATTTTTAGGAGAGCTTAAGCATTACCTTAGAACCTTTAACCAAAATTTCAAAAATTGTAAACTAGTTTTATCTGCTCGATCAAATCTATAGAAGCATTGCCGCAACCTTTTATCAGGATAGTACCACTGTCCGAATTTTCGATAACTCCTCATGCTTGATTATTAACTAAAAATTTTATGAAAACATTACTAATTTTTCAAGACCATCCACAAAAATTTTTAAAATTTTCTAACATGGTTTGAATAATTTTTCGTTCGGTTCAAATTTGTAGAGATTTTGGAAATTTTGACTGAAATCTTAGAAATCCCTGTTCAAAAATTACTGAATTTGAATTTTGACTAGATTTCATTCAAAATTCCAAGATTTCACTGAAATTTAGGATTTTGACCACCTCCAAGATGTGAACCGAGAACAAAATTTCAATCCTTGCCCCCGTTTAATTGAGAAATGTTGCTAACCCTGAGTTACTTGTTGATTGGTTTCGAGGCCAATTAGATCTGCATGTAGCCGGTTTTCAATGTAAAAAATATATCAAATCATAGGGCAGTTGTTTTTATTCAAAAGAGTCCTATGTGATTTGAATAACATATTACATTATTTGATTTCATTTAATATAGTGGCAGTAGTTATGAATAGCACTTGTATTGATCCAGAGACCAATATGTTAGAATATACACATGTATATGAGAGTATAAAAGGAAAGCCTATATAAGACAATATCTGTACAAGGCAAACTAGGATACTGGTAATCCTTATATAAAGCAATATAGGATACTGTCTTACACCCCCCGTGTCAAACTCGTGCAGGATAAACAACACTGAGTGGAGAGATAAAAAACGTGTTGAGCTCGAGTATGTGTCTATGAAAAAAATCTGCCAACTAACTCTCTGAATGCAAATACTAAAGAGCCACGACCTAATTCTATACCTGTGATCATATGTAAGAAGTATCAACACCGATATGTTTGGTGAGCTCATGCTTCATCAGGTCTCAGCAATGCTAATAGCACTTGTACTGTCAGATAAAAGAAGAGTCGTGTAGAAACAGAAACACCAAAATTCTCGAGTAACCACCATAGCTAAGAAACCTCCGCTGTCAAAAGAGTCATAGCCACGCAACTCAGCCTTAGTACTCGAACGACAAATTATTGTCTACATCTTATTCTTCTAAGCATGAGAGCCACCAAGAAAAAGACAATAAACAGAAAGATATCGATGATCAGAGTGATCACTAGCACAGGTAGCATCAGAGTATGCCTGAACCTACAAGGTGCTGGAGTGCGCATAGAAAAGGCGGTGAGAGATAGTTCCATGAAGATACCACAGAACATGAAGAAATGACTATCGTAGTGCTGAGTGGGAGCAGAAACAAACTGACTCAAGATATGCACTAAATACGAAAGTCAGAACGAGTGACACCAAGGTAAACAAAACTCCCAACAAGACAACAATAGCAAGTAGGATATCAAGAGGTTCACCATCAGTAAGTCAAATGTGAACATTGAGCTCCATAGGAGCCTTGGCTGTGCGCCGATTAGTGAGAGAAGCATGATCAAGAAGGTCCTGAATATACTTATCTTAGGATAAGAAATACTTAGGTATAGAAGAAACCTCAATCCTAAGGAAGTAGCGAAAAGACCTAGCTCAGACACAAGAAACTGCTCACTAAGATGTGCCTTCACAAAGGTAATATACTGATAATCATCTTCAGTAATGATCATATCATTAACATATACAAGAAGAAGAGTCCGATCATGAGGCGAAGTTGAACAAAGAGTGCAGGATTATGAGTACTAGCAGAAAAGCCAACTACAGTGACAACAGAATAAAACACTGAAAACAGGCATGAGAGGCTTTCTTGAGCCCATAAAGAGAACAATGAAGCCGACAAAGCATGCCCTCAGAAACAAAATATCCCGGTGGTTGCTACATATAAACATTCTCACACAACTAACCATTAAGAAAGGCATTCTTGACATTAAGCTGAGAGATAGACCACTCATGAACAAGGGCCATAGTAAGAAGAGTGTGAACAGTGGTTATGTGATCCATATGAGTAAAAGTCTTATCATATTCATGATCATGTTCCTACTGAAAACCATGTGCAACAAAACGAGCCTTGTAGTGCTCAAGAAAATTATTAGAGTGAGTATTAACCTTATACACCTACTTGCATGCAATAGGGCAGACACATGGAGGAATGGGCACAAGATCCCACGTGCCAGTGCCCTCGAGGGTAGAAAGTTCCTTTGCCATTGCATACTGCTATTCCTGATGAATAACAGTATCACGATGAGAAGTCACCAAGAAGAATCGCACCAAAGAAAGCCAAGGCGTTTAGGAGGCCAAATGGACTGGCAATCATGAAGAGCATAGCAAGGAGGCACTAAAGAAGATGGCTCAGTAGGAGAAGATATCACATCAGAAGAAGATGTCATATTAGAAGAATCCTCAATTCGTGGAAGATGAATGTAGTATAGAGGATAAGAAGGAACTATATCAGGAGAAACCTCAGGAGAAGGCATCGATGGTGAAGGAGACACCAAGGAGGGTCCAATGATGAAGGATACGGCAACCGTGTAAAGGGAAAAGTGACAACTGGCATATCAGGAAAAGTTAGGAAAAAAGCGGCTCAACGAAAGATGTAGGAGTGGAAGAACGAGGGTTGAAGGGATGAAACTCATCAAAAGTAACATCCTAAGATATCCACATCCATCGCTTAATAGGATCCCAACAACGATATCCCTTATGCTCAGCACTATATCTTTGAAAAACACACTCAACAGACTAAGCGATTAGTTTGGTGTGTTCACAAGTTGTAAGGAGAACATAATACACACAAAAAAAAGGCGAAGACTAGAATAATTGGAAGGTATGCTATAAAGACGCTCCACTGGAACCCCACCCTGAAGAGCATAAAAAGATTTAATATTAATTAAGTGGCAGTGAACATAGCCTCAGTCTAGAAATAAGGTGGAACATAGCCTCGGACCTACCCGGCAGTGATGGCCTGATGGGGGGTCGCGGATGAGACAGTCTGTAGTAGTGCAAGTAAAAGAGCATGACCTGTTTTAAGAAGATAATGCTTGCACTTAGCCACACCATTCTAAGTATGACCACCAAGATAGAAAAACTAAAAAGTGTGCCTTGCTCAGAAAAAGCATGAAGGGCTCCTAATAAATACTCCCCTATTGAGTTAGCACGAAGAATACGAATGGGAGAATCAAACTGGGTATAGATCATGTTGGCAAAATTTTTGTAGATGGATACAAGCTCACCACGAGAAGATATAAAATATATCCAGGTGTGGCGAGAGAACTCATCTATAAAAGAATATAATATCTATGATCACTTTTTGAAATAAAGGGAGTTGGACCCCAAACATCAAAATGAACAAGATCAAAGGGATGCTTTGTGACATAGACTTGTTGTAACATCCCAAAATTTGGCTCAAAATAATATTATAATGTTATTTAATCATTTTATGGATTTTCTAAATTTTAGATTTTTCTTGAATTTATTTGAAACTTATTTTCTATTTTTGAATTATGCCTTTTTGGATATTATTTTAAATATATGAAAATTTTAAATAAAATTGTACCAAAACTATTTTATTTGGGTTTAAAATATCTTAAAATATTTTCCAAAATTTTTCCTGAATTTTTCTGATAATTTTACTATCTTATCGGAATTATCTTATTTTCTGGAATTATTTTTATTGAAAAATATTTGAAAAATGATGAATAGTTATCGGGCCGGAACCCTGCTCAGGCCAGCCCATCTCATCCGCGTTAGCCCAGCCCATGTAGGATCTTTCTGGCCAACCATTGGATTTGGATTTTACGGTCCAGATGATGCAGCGTGGCCTTGTTGTCTTGGCCGTTGGATCTTAATCCTATAGCTGAGGTGGAGCGGGTTGAGAAGAACCCTAAAGCATTTTGGCCGTCAGATTAAGATCGGTCGTATGAGATCGGTTGTGCCTGTTGGAATTCTAATCGATCTCGACCGTCGGTTTGTGTACGAACCAGATGTCACCTTGCCGATTGCGTCATGTGGCATCGTCTTCACGCTGGCGTGTCCGTGAGGAACTCCGTCACCACCTAGTATTCGTGAGGTCTCCGGGACAAGCACGCCTCCCAAGGGCCTTTAAAGGCTGCGTTATCACCCGCATGTGAATCTCCGTGCTGCGTCTCATCCATTGCCCCCAAGATTCATCGCCGGGGTGCGTTGGTTTGTGTGGGAGCACTCACCAGATTTCTTGAAGACTGTCGGTCATTTTTGTGTATTGATCTCCTCCATCGTGTTGTCTTTGCCACCAACAAGACCGTATTCAAGATCCCCAGGTTGTCCGCTTTTAGATCCGAGGATTCGTGTTGCCGTTTAGTCACTGGATCGTCGAGGTGGGAGTTATCTTCCTCAGGTCCGGCAGGAGCGCTGCCACCCGACCCCGCCAGCGGAAGTTCTCCAGTTGGATAACGTGGATGCCACGTGGGCGACACATGAGTGTCGTGTCAGCATTAAAGCTTATGTGTCGCTTACGTGGTGCTTGGGTGGCGTTTCTGTCAACATGCTGAGTCAGCACCATAGCGGACCCAGTGGTCAGAGGTAGCCGGATCAATGGACCAGGTTGACCATAAACCCAGGAGGCGTCACGGACTTGGTCCATAAACCACTGCCACATGTCGGTCATGGGTTGGTTCGGTTCAGGAGCTGACATCAGCACACATCATAAATAGATTTTTCAGTATACAAATAATTCTATTAATTTGGTATTTTCTAATTTTTGATTTTTATGATCTTTAAATCTTTCAAAACCTCGTTTCCTCATATGAGCTCCGATTGAGATAATACAAATTTATAAAAAAATTGTAAAATTAAGATCTATTTAATGGTGAATTTTATTTAATTTTTAATTTTTTAATTTTCTATTTTAGTATTTATTTGGTATTCTCTCTCGTTCACGCATAGACATTGAAGTACTCAGATCGTTCGAGAAATCGTTAACTCAAGACCAAGGTCTAGAGTAAGAATGAGGGCTTTTCTACAGCAAATTATGCTTTGATCATGTTAAATCCAGTTTACGAAAACTAATATATTGATTTTCATTACTGTATGATATTTTATGTGTACAACTGTTTCAAGTTAGATTGGGATTTAGTTAATCTGTCCAATTGAACTATGCCCTACCTTATCACCTGTATGCCATAATTATTTGTCACCTTAGATTAGTTCATTATTAGTTGGTCAATATGAGTTGGTTAAAATGTGTTTAGTATGTTTAGCCATGCCACGTATAACTTATGTCTTTGGAATGCCAAAACTTGACTAATAGAATATGGAACATGTTTATGAAATTAGTGTGTTAGGTGTTGTTACACAATGATGTTGACTTGTACTGTCATATGTTAACGATATTGACTTATTGATGGCATGTGGTGCATGGTAATTGTCGGGACCCGAATTTGCAAATCCGGACCTCTCGTGTTTCAAAGACTAGTCCAGATCACGCTAGTGCACACAGCCTCAACATCGGTACATATCACGCACATATCCAACGAAATAGTAGAGTACTTTTCTTAAATGTAATAAAGAATGGTTGATCGACCTTATGGTCGAAGTTACTGATACGATTGCAGCAGCTAAAACTTATTAAAATATTCAAAAGCGCGAAATAAAATAAACTCGTGGCGCCAACCAATTTGCCACAGGCAACTGACTGGGCTCGCTCCCTAGTTTGTCGGCTCCTCCTGATACTCCTCCTCCTGAGCAGGAGTTCGCTTCTTCTTCAACTGAAGTTGTGTTGTTGTGGGGTGAGTACTTTGAGCACTCAACAAGTCATGCACAGAATGCAATTCTAATATTCTACATGCATGGCTTAGTACAAAGGATAGGCTATGGCTCATGTGCAGTACAGCATTTCAAATAAACAGTAATAGATTGCAAAGCAGTAAAACAGTAGTAGGAATAGTAGCTTTCACAAGTATTTCAGTTGTAATCCATTTTTCCATCCTAAGTCAAATTTATCATCACCAACCCAAGCATTTTCCATCAACAATTCATTTTCATAAAAATCTAACCCTTGACCGAAATCACCGAGCGATGCTCAATACCGTGAGCACGGCTATTCGAATAGGTTGTACACTCTGCAGAGGTTATACACTTTACCCACAAGATACACCAAATACCACCAAGGCAAATAACCGTGAACGAAGCCTTTCCAAAGTTCCATCTAAACTCAAGATCGCTCGCTAAGGTTTCAACACCGAGGACTGGTTACCACACCTGGGCCCCCTTTGCGCCATGTGAGTTCTCAATCCGCTTCTCTGCCTCACACCCCACGACAAGCATTTCAAAGAATAGATTTCCCGGTTTACTCATAAGCCCGTCCCATTACGGAGCTTGTGGTCAGTATGAGGGACTCAGTTCAAATGCTCGCAAGGTTAAGTCCTTAGTTGACCGAGGCAAGACTAACCAAAAATGACTTTAACATCCAAAACCAATAAAACCAAATTCGACCGCCTGATTGCCACTCTTGGCCCACTGTAAACAATCTTGCCACATGCCTCAAACCTAAATCATTTTCCCACCCCAGCTTTTTACCATTGCACCACGTGCCATTATCAACTTAATAACACATGTCTCGCTCACAAAGCATGTTCAATATCTCATTAAGTCAAGATTCACTTTGGTATTCCAAAATCATGAAACGCGTCCACGTGGCGTGGCTAAGCATACTACTTGGTCTACTCAACCCATGTTGGCAAATTATAAAAGTCCAACTATTAATCCATATCCTAGGGTGACAAAAGATTCATGGCCTACAATTATATATGACAAGGTGGCATACAACAACTTAGGCATTTAACTAATCCAAAAACTTATTCAAAATCATTTCTATCAAATTAGCATGCAATAGTTTAAATCAAAATAATTTGCTCTAGTAGGTTCAACATGATCAAACACAACTTGCCTTCAAAAAGTGCTGGTTCTGGTTCCTGAGCTTGCTCCTGGGTCAGAACTTCTCCCTCGAAACCGTCGGGGACTTCAACGTCTACGCGTAACGTATGCACAAAACAATAAAATAAATAAACAGTAGACAAACAGTGCTCAAAAATTCAAATAAAATTCATAAACAGAAAGATCACAATTTTACAAATTTATAGAAATTGGATTCACTCAAATCGGAGTTAAAACGCAAAAGTTATAAGCATTTGAAGTTTCAAAATATATTTAAAATCAATATACCGAATTAAATAAATATTTTCTTTTTCGAAAATCAATTATTGCGTCATCTCAGACACGTGTCGCCACCAGAGAGTGACACGTGGCTTTTGCCGACGCCACCGACGGCCTCGTGATGACGCCGGCGATGACGCCATCGTGGCGTCGACGACTTCGGTCCTCACATCGACAAAGGGACCCATCGTGACGCCGCCTTGTCGATGGTGACGCCACGCGCCTGAAGGCGTCTTGGTCGACGAGTGGGCCCGCTTTGCCGCGACTTCGGGTGAACTGCGGCAGTCACGGCCGATGTGGGTCCGCCTTGTCAGCGACTCATGCGCACAGTGAACGTGCGGTGAGACTGACGTGTGGGTCCATCTGGTCAGCGTCTCATGCACAGTGAGGGGCGACGTGGCACGACGGTGGCCCTCGGATATGCATCTAACGGTGGAGATCAGAAGATGGGGTTTACTGTTTTCAAGGCGACGTGGCGAGATCTGGATCGCAGTGCGCGACGGACGGCCAGGAAGCTTCGGGCGACGGTGATGGAGCGGCGGCATACTGCTTGACCGGAGACGGAGACGATGACGTCGGCGGGCGCGCAGGGTTTCCTCGGCGACGTGCGGTAATGCTACCGACGCGCTTGACAAGGTGAGTTCGGGATGGCACGGCGACGGCGGAGAGTGACCGGCGGCGATTTAAACGGCGCAAGGAACTTCAGCGGAAGGCTTTGAACTTTGCGAGTTTCTTGGCGAGGCGGCGGCGTCTCGGCGGCGTGACACGACGGATGGGTGCGGCGCGAGGTGAGGAGCACGCACGGTGGCGGCGCTTAAATAGCCCCCTCGGCGTCCGTGAAAAGCGCGAGACCGAGGCCCACACGGGCGGCGCATGAATCCGCGAGGATTCGGCCAGGTGATGGCGCGATGAGAGCCGTCGGATGGAGATCGAACGCCACCGCGTTAGGGTTTTCCCGACGGGCAGCACAAGACTCGCCCAACACTATTCATCGGAATTTTAATTCTTTTCGATTTAAAATAATTCCTAAATTCAAATAATTTATTTGGGGCCTTAAAAATATCGAGAAAATTCGAAAAATTCCCATAAATATTTTAGGACATTTGTGACTCAAATAAAATATTTTCAGCAAAACTTTATTTTAACTTTTCCATTATATAATTAATTTGATAAATGGTTTAATTCAAAATAAATTCAAATAATTCCAATAAATCCAAATAAATCCGAATAAATTCCGAAATTCCCAAAATTCAGAATACCAATAACATGCAAGAAAAGCAAAAATTAGGTGTTACAAACCTCCCTCTTAACGGAATCTCGACCCCGAGATTCGAGGTAATGACTAAGAATAAGTTAGAAATTCCTTCTTCAGTCTTCTTCACGCCCCAAAGTTGCTTCGCTTCTAATGGTTACTCCTAATCGACTCGCAGAAGCGGGTCGATTTATTTCGCTTCTCGATCCATCGTGTCCAAGATCTTTACCGGTACTCTTTATAAGTCAAATCCTTCCGCACTCGACCGATTCTAATCAGATCCGCTTCTTCCGCACTCGAGATATTTCTTTAACTGTGACACATGGAACACATCATGCACTCCTGCTAAAGACTGCGGTAACTCCAACTGATACGCTACTTCACCTCTACGACTTAGGATCTTGAACGGACCAACATATCTTGGTGCTAACTTCCCTTTAGTGTGGAACCTCTTAACTCCTCTGAGTGGTGTAACCCTGAGATACACAAAATCTTCAGGTTCAAAGCTTAAATCCTTGCGGCGATTATCGGCATAACTCTTCTGTCTTGATTGTGCTATTTTCAACCTTTCTCTGATCATGGCTATCTGCTCTTCAGCTTCTCGTAGAACGTCCGGCCCGAACATATGACGCTCTCCGGTCTCATTCCAATTCAACGGCGTTCGACAGGGTCTTCCATATAGCGCTTCAAATGGCGACATCCGCAAACTGGCCTGATAACTATTATTGTGACATTCATCTATATTGAGCCTATGTGCGCTAGCGTGATCTTGGACTAGTGCAGTATACATAAAGGGTCCGGATTTGCATATTCGGGTCCCGACACTCACTGAAAGAATAGTGGAGTTGTAGCTACTTACCAAGCTTACAACCCATACAATTTAAAGAGGCATCACTAAACACAGATCCTAAAAGGCCAAGACAAACTTAAGAAGACAGACGTGAACACAAAAATGTCTCAAACGGTGATGCCATTAGGCAAATGGCCCTGGTGGAAGATACAACAGAGACGGAAGTGGTGGAGGAGATGGAGAGACTAACAGGGGCAACGGAAGGCAGACAAAGCCAGTCAAACTCCTATAGATACTGGGAAGTATAGCGGTGAGGATGTAAGTTCAACCTTCATTAGTTATGGTTTTGGTGTTAATGACAAATCTAATATTGAGATTATCCCTTAATGTGATTTTATTATTAATGACAAATCTTATATCGAGACTAACTTGTTTATTTAGAATATCTTTGATTAGTCTCATCACATTGAAAAATGGAAAATCCAAGGTATGTATGAGTATTCATCTTAGTATTAGTTGCATACTTTGAAGTCAAGTTAAAGTATGAATGTCCCCATTACATTAACCACAAAATGTGCATCATGTTTCCCAATCCATATATTACATGGATTCACACACTTAGGGGGAGTTTGTAGTTTAACTTGAAAGACTCTTTGTATTGATCTAATTCTTATTGACACATATAAGGATCAAGACAAAGAAACTAAATCCTTGAGTATATATTTGAATTGCCTAGTTATAAGTATACTCATGGTAATATAGGATATACTCCAATACGATCAAATTGAATATGTGCATATTGTATCCAAGTCAATCATATTTATGCACATATACATGTGGGGTTTATTCTATAGTTGATGACTTAGAGTAATGATCATTTCCATATAGTTTACACATAATGGATCATTACTTTTCATCAACATGAGTATATGAAAACTTGTGTAGTAAATATATACTCATATCAATTTAAATGATGATTTAAATTGAGTTTGTTTGTCCTATTAATCATTAAAGAACATTTCATCATGTGTTGATGGTGTTCCGTGATTAATTAAGGACAAATGAATAGTTCTTAAGTATAATGAAGCATGTGTTGCATTATTGTACTTAAGACATACTTAAATCATTCAAATTGATTTAGGTTGTGCTCAATTGATCTAAAGGCATCCATTATGTGTTAATGGAGTGCAAGAGATAATTGAGACAACCATGCATCTTGGACTAACTATTTTATGAGTTATGATTGAGTTAGGTTAAGTCCAAGGATGATTGAAATCGGGAAGAAGAAGTCATCATGTGTTGATGAGCTTCAAGAGAAGATCCCGAAGTGAAAAGAAGGGTAACGATCCCAGGGGAGCGTATGCGTGTATAATCATAAAGACCCCAAATGGGATTGCTTGCGTGCGACGGCAAAAGTATAACTAGATAGGCTAAGGACTTTGTAGTCTTTGAGTCTAGTTTTTATCGTCGTACTATCAAGAGGGGTTGTCTCCTAGTTTGAGCTTCATCATGTGTTGGTGATCTCAATCCGCTGCTCACTCGAGCTCAAATCATTTGATTTGGTTTTTGCATAAGGGTTAACCATTTGGCATGTGTTGCGAATGGGTTAAGCTTATGCTTGGTTGTTGTTGGTTTATGCTCTGATTTGCATATGTTGCAAAGAGGAAGAGCATATGCATTTGGTTTTCGCATAATGTTTTGATTTGCATGTGTTGCAAATAGGATAAGTAATATGCGTTGGCTTTTGCGTGAAGTTTACTTTTGCATGTGTTGCAGATGTTAAAGCTGCATGTTTTGTTTTCATTTACAAAACAATCTTTCTTAATCTATGTGGTTTTGCATGGAGCTAAGTTTTGCATGTGTTGCAAAAGGTGAGAGCTCATGCATTGTGTTTTAGCTTGTGACTTGGTCATGTGTTGATCATCACAAATGCTAAGTAAAGTTTATCGTTTGTGTTTGCAAAATGTGTTTTTGCAAAATGTTGTTTTGTTATTTGCAAATGTGGTTTGCAAATAAGCTAGAGGTTATGGGTTTCAATCCTAGAGCATGTGTTGGTATTTGCAAATGTGTTTTGCAAAGTGTCGGGATCATGTGTTGATCCTTGCATGGCTAGAGGATTGATCTTATAGCTTTTCGGGTTATTTGCAAATGTGTTTTGCAAAAGTTATTTTGATCATGAGTTGATCATCAGGGCTCAATATTTGATGTTAGTAACTCCTTCTAGCTTATAGTCATGCACTTGATCAAGTCTATGTGAGGGATTTTGAGAAATCACATTTTAGACTTGAATGACTACATCAGAGTTTGGTTTTGGTGATATTTAAAAATATCTATGGTTGATTAAATCTTGAAAATTGGTGGAGATTGTAGCCCTCATGATAAGCTTCGCATAGAATCAAAAATCATCCAAATCGGAGTTCGGAGTAAAAAGTTATGATTGTTTCTGTGACTGGTCAAGTGGTGTGACCGGGCCACCTCCGGTGTGACCGGATTTCCGGTGCGACCGGGCTCCCTCCGGTGCGACCGGACCTTCTCCGGTGCGATTTTTTCAAAAGGTTGTTTTCGTGTTTTTGAGGACAGTGCGACCGGACGGAGTCCGGTGCGACCGGACTTGCGGTGCGACCGGGAGGTGTGCGGTCCAACCGCCTGTATCTGCTCGATTCCGACCGCTGTCTCCGTGAGGGCTGGATCGGACGGGCCGGGCCGGCGGACCGGCCTCTCGCCTAAAAGTGGGTTTTGCCCCCAACGGCTAGTTTTCTTTGGTGGGAATAAATAGACCCTTGGGGGCTTGGGGCGGTGTTGTTGGCTTGGTTGAGCTTTTGGGTGAGGTGTTGCATGTGTTGCACACTCACATTTAATTCTTGAGCTAAAGAGTGAGACTAATTGCATGTGTTTCAATTAGGAGTTGATTGAGTGGCCTCTTGTGCATGTGTTGCACTTGAGGGAGGCCTTGTGCATGTGTTGCACTTGGTGATCACCGGACGCGCATTCGTTGTGCAAGGTGAAGTTCAAGCGAAGGAGCGGCTTGTTTCTCTTGGAGGTTGCGACTCCTAGACGGCGTAGGCGTCATGCGTGGGAGCTCTCAAGGTTGTGAGAAGCCCCGGCGAAGTTTGTGAAGGTTCAGTTGAGCCTACGCGAAGCGTGAAAAACCACGACTAGTGGAAAGAGGCGGTGCTCGAGCGGAGCCGGTCCAAGTGGTTGGGCTTGCCTCAACGTGGACTAGGGAGACCGCAAGTCTCCGAACACCACGAAAAATATCGCTTTCTCCTTGTCTCTTTTATATTCAAGCGTTTGCATTATTGTATATTTATCAATTGCTTGAATGTATTAGAATTACTTAGTATTAATTGATTGTTCAATTTAGCAATTCTAGTGTAGAGACTTAATTTAGTTAGTGCACTAGTGAGCCTAATTGATTTAGGCTTTAATTGTCAAAACCTATTTATCGCTTCCGCATATATCTTTGATTAGGTTTTGACTTAGGGGTGTATTAGAGCGAATTGTTTAGTGAGCGATCGAAATTCGTAAAACGCCTATTCACCCCCCCTCTAGGCGCATCCTCGACCCTACAAGTGGTATCAGAGCCACGGTCACTCTCATTTTAGGCTTAACCGTCTAGAGAGTAAAAAGTATTGCGACTAGCGGATTAGTGCACTCCACCGATTCACAAATATTTGATGACTCTAATTATTCTTCATGGAAATTACTTATGATTGCTCATTTTAAATCCATGAGCCCACAAATATGGTGGATCGTAGATGTCGGCTTTTCTTCTCCAATAAATGATATTGCTCCAACTAAAGGAGAGGAGAAATGCCTACATCTCGACGCTCAAGCAACTAATGCCATTTTTAGTTTTGTAAGCGTAGAAATATTTAATCTCATATGCAATCTCAAGAGCGCTCATGATATGTGGATCAAGCTTCAAGACTTATTTGAATCAACCACATCGATTGAGAATTACATTGAGGAAGAAGTGTCGGTTGATGATTCTTCAACGTCAACACCAAGTGATGAACCGACATCTCCATCAACCTCAACCTCCACCTCAAGCGACGACGAAAATTTACTTCCATCACGAATCCGTTGCTTCATGGCGAAAGGTAAAATTGAGGTAAGTAATGATGAAAATGAAGATGAGCCCTCTTATGTTGATTTAATGGATATGTTAGAGGAGCTCAATAATTATCTTGGGAAGGAGAGAATAAAATATAAGATTTTAAAGTTTGAACATGAATCACTTCAAAGTGATTATAATATGCTTAAAGAAAATCATGAATCCCTCCTTCTCAAAGAAATTTATAAGTCTAAGGTGGATATAGGAATCACATGTGATTTAATTGATGAAATGCCATGCTTAGATGTAAATTCTAATATTTCATCAAAAATTGACATGTCCACCTCTTGTGAAGACTTAATAGATACACCTTGTTGCTCTAATGAAATTGTTTCAAGTTCCTCTATGTGTTTATATGCTAATCTTGTAGAGGAAAATAATGAGCTCAAGGCCCAAGTCATTAGACTGGAAAATGACTTGAAGAGATGCGTAAAGGGAAAAGCCGTCATCGACGAAATCTTGAGCAAGCCAAGGGCGCCTCAAGACAAGCGAGGACTTGGCTACAACTCCAAGAGGGAGAATAGCAAGACGAGGCATAATGCAAGACACTCGAAGACAATCAAATGCTTCGCTTGCAACGAGAAGGGTCACCTCGCCTCCGTGTGCCCTAATAAAGTGGAGATCAAGCCACAACCATTCACATTGAGGCAAACCGGCATGGAGCACAACAATCGGGTCAAGAGAGGGCCAAATAGCGTGACGTGCTTCAATTGCCGGAAAAAGGGACATTTCGGTAAGGATTGTCCCAAAGGTATCACTCCTAAGCCTACTATTATTAATGACAATTATTTGCTTAGGAAGGAAAAGAATGGCAATGTGTTTGCCAAACTTGTCAAGTCCCCTATGCCGGCTCAAAATGATATTCATTTGCATAGGAAGAGTAAATCTAAAAATGGGTTTGCTAAAATTGTTAGGACTCCTAAGCCCACTCAATTTAATTCAAATATATCGCTTAGGAGAAATAACAATAGCAAAACATTCGCTAAATATGCTAGATCCTCTAAGTCATTTCATAATTCTAATTATCATATGCTTAGAAGAGATCAAACTAGAAATAGTTTTGCAAAATACAATTGCCCTCCTAAATCCTCTCACTTAAATCCAAATTCTTTGCCTAGGAGGAATAATTATCGCAAAACAATTCCTAGTCATGTTAGTCAATTCAATAATGTCAAAATTAGGATCATTTGGGTTCCTAAATCAATTGTGACTAATATTGTCGGACCCAACAAGGATTGGGTATCAAAAATCGCCTAAAAGATTTTTAGGTGACATGAGATGGATTGGATGCTTGGGTTCTTCAAGAATACAAAGACTTCATAAATTGCAAGTTGGAACCAAGCATGAAGAAAATCAAGTCCATCATGAGCCAATGCCATCTCGGTAACAAGTATTTAAATTGATTACTATTTAGCTTCTAGCCTTGTGTAGGTTTAGATGCATTAGTATTAATGAAAATCAATTTAGATTACTTGTTGTGAGTACTTGCTCTCGCCTCTTACCTAATTCTCTTATTGCAAATGTTGAGCAAGTTTTAAGCGTGGCACATTAAGGGGGAGTGTTAATTCATATCCATGTATATCACATCCTTACGTGTGCCCATATTAATATAAGTGCATATATATATATATATATTTTCAAAATCAACCATTTAGGCAAAAGTCAAAATTTTGTATACTATTACTAATCTTGTGAAAAACTAGTTGCAAAATATATACAAATGCTTTTGAAATGTTTTTCAAAGGTTTTGGTTTTACAAAAATCTATTTTGAAAAGAAAATGAGTTTTAACTCCAAAAGCTAGTTACTAGTATCTTGTTTTGGATTTAAAATTATAATTTTCATAGAATTAAAAGTAAAAAGATTTTGAAAGTAATTTCAAAATGAAAACCCTAGAGTTGGTCATTCTTAATAACTTTCGTATTCAAAAGTTTTTCAAAAGACCAACCTAGCAAAAGTTATTTGATTTTGAAACTCGCCGAAAAACTATGCTTGACCCGTAATGGTCATATTATTGCACTTAGTGAGTTTCTCCATTTGGATTAATTCTTGTGTAGAATTTTGATTCAAAATGGTATTCTAGACTCATACACAAAATTCAAATCCATATATCTTACCCCATGCTTCATTTGAATTCTTTTGTGTTGCTGAATTTGACCTTGTTCTCTATTGCTTCTTCATTTGGACTATTTAGGTAAAACGTTAAAAATTGAATTTAAAAGGACCAAATTTGTAAAAAGCTTTGAAAAAGTATTCTATTATGTATTTTAAAGGTTTTACAAGCTTCCAAATTGAAAAACTATATGTCGAAATCTAATTTGGCTCAAAATGATTTGATTTAATCCAAAATGGCCTATTTAGGCATATAGGCCAAATCGTGGCATTCAAGTTGGATTTCATTATAAAACTTAGCTATAAACCTTCATGATACACCAATCTAAGTCATGAAAGTTAAAATTGCATGAAATCCAAATTGAATAGCATTTTGAGGCTTTTTGTGAAAATCAATTTCCTTTTATGCCTCAAAGCGCAATTTGCCATATCTTTCAAAATAAAATTGCTTTTGAGAAAATTCTTTTTTCAAAACCTTCTAATTAGTCCAAAGTTCATCTCTACAAATTTTCAAATTATTTGGACTTCATTTGAATTGTTTTTGATAAAATTTGCAAAAAGTCTGCAGCTTTTAAGTCGTTAGGTGCAGTTGCACACCACCTCAAGGGTTGCACCGGCCAAAAGGTCGGACCGGACCCAATGTGGTCGGACTGGCCATGGCAATGTCAGCTCTGAAATTTTCAAAATTTTCGAGTTTGCTTTTGAGACATCTTTTGATTGGTACTTCCTTTTTCAAGAATTCTTTTTGTAAAAGTTTCTTGTAATCCCAAAGTTCATTTTTGCAAAATTTCAAAAGCTCTGGAATTTATTTGAAGGAGTTTTCTAGTGGTATCATTGTGAGCACTTTAATTAATTTAAAGAGCGATATTCACTTGATCTTTTGAAAAGACAAAACTTGTGCCATTCAAATGCATATAACTCCATGATTCATTCGTTGAACATCTTGGGGAGTTCATTTATATCAAGTTTTGGACACTTATTTGCTTCCAAGTGATATCATGTCTTTGATTTGCTCTGATACTCTATCTTTGCGATTTCATTGACCAATCTTGAGCTTTTCTTCCTTTTTGATACCCGTAAGTATATATTGCTCTGATTATTTTGCTCTGATACCCATCGCTGTTATCGATAATTCCTTCAAATGGTATCAACTCTTTGTGATTTGATCCTAAGTGGTATCAATCGAGCTTTTATTCATTCCATATGCTTACAAGTGGTATCTTTGAGTTTCTCTTTTCTTCTAGTGACATCCTTAATTATTTGGATTCCTTTTTTAAGTGGTATCATTGATTTCAATTATTTCCTACAAGTGGTATTTCATTACCTCTTTGTAGTATTATTGCGATACCCACATTCTTGATTAAGATTTTTCCTCGCAAGCTAAAATTGTAAGTTCAACCGCCTAAGACTTCTCTGTGTGAGAGCCTTTATGAGTTGAAATATATTAAAGAGGAAATCTCTTGTTGAGCATTGTTCTTCACAAAAATTTGAAAATGCTCATTTCTTTTTGGTTTTTCAAGCAAAGCCATTGAGATAGATTTAAAGTGTTATCTAATTTCTCAAGTGGTATTCTTTTTGGGTTTCTCGTTTAACCCTATTAGGCAAATTAATAGATTCTTCAAGAGAATCATATTAAAAATTTGCTAAGCCTAATAAAATGAGGAGTGAGTTATTTGAATGTGTTTCAAATAACCCGTGTGATACCCTCCTTTGCTTTTTATGCATATCTTTACAAGTGGTATCCACAAACCCAAATATGGTCTCTTTTCGAGTTTTCCTTATTTTAGACCATATTTCAAATAAATCAAGTTTTATTTGGCATAAAGTTTCAATTCCTTGCCAAGGTCATAAGTGTTCATTTCAATTCTTATATGACCTTCGTTAAAATGGATAGTTAAAAACCATAAAGGGGGAGAATGATTGAATAAAAGGGGGAGAATGTTTTTCAAGTTAATCTTCTAAGATGGTTTTTCCATTTTTTTGGTGTTTAATGCCAAAAGGGGGAGAATTAGGAGCTTAATTTCTCATTTGGTTTAAAAAGGGAGCTTAATATGATTAAGGGGGAGAATTGATTTCTCATATGCATTCAAAAATTGTCAATGCTTATATTGTTTAAAATATGCATATGCATTCAAATAGCTTAAATTCTCTCAATATGTTAGTTTTAATCCAAATGTGCTTATTAAGCTTGGATTTGTCATTAATCACCAAAAAGGGGGAGATTGCAAGTTCAACCTTCATTAGTTATGGTTTTGGTGTTAATGACAAATCTAATATTGAGATTATCCCTTAATGTGATTTTACTATTAATGACAAATCTTATATCGAGACTAACTTGTTTATTTAGAATATCTTTGATTAGTCTCATCACATTGAAAAATGGAAAATCTAAGGTATGTATGAGTATTCATCTTAGTATTAGTTGCATACTTTGGAGTCAAGTTAAAGTATGGATGTCCCCATTACATTAACCACAAAATGTGCATCATGTTTCCCAATCCATATATTACATGGATGCACACACTTTGGGGGAGTTTGTAGTTTAACTTGAAAGACTCTTTGTATTGATCTAATTCCTGTTGACACATATAAGTATCAAGACAAAGAAACTAAATCCTTGAGTATATATTTGAATTGCCTAGTTATAAGTATACTCATGGTAATATAGGATATACTCCAATACGATCAAATTGAATATGTGCATATTGTATCCAAGTCAATCATATTTATGCACATATACATGTGGGGTTTATTCTATAGTTGATGACTTAGAGTAATGATCATTTCCATATAGTTTACATATAATGGATCATTACTTTTCATCAACATGAGTATATGAAAACTTGTGTAGTAAATATATACTCATATCAATTTAAATGATGATTTAAATTGAGTTTGTTTGTCCTATTAATCATTAAAGAACATTTCATCATGTGTTGATGGTGTTCCGTGATTAATTAAGGACAAATGAATAGTTCTTAAGTATAATGAAGCATGTGTTGCATTATTGTACTTAAGACATACTTAAATCATTCAAATTGATTTAGGTTGTGCTCAATTGATCTAAAGGCATCCATTATGTATTAATGGAGTGCAAGAGATAATTGAGACAACCATGCATCTTGGACTAACTATTTTATGAGTTATGATTGAGTTAGGTTAAGTCCAAGGATGATTGAAATCGGGAAGAAGAAGTCATCATGTGTTGATGAGCTTCAAGAGAAGATCCCGAAGTGAAAAGAAGGGTAACGATCCCAGGGGAGCGTATGCGTGTATGATCATAAAGACCCCAAATGGGATTGCTTGCGTGCGGCGGCAAAAGTATAACTAGATAGGCTAAGGACTTTGTAGTCTTTGAGTCTAGTTTTTATCGCCGTACTATCAAGAGGGGTTGTCTCCTAGTTTGAGCTTCATCATGTGTTGGTGATCTCAATCTGCGTTCACTCGAGCTCAAATCATTTGGATTTGGTTTTTGCATAAGGGTTAACCATTTGGCATGTGTTGCGAATGGGTTAAGCTTATGCTTAGTTGTTGTTGGTTTATACTCTGATTTGCATATGTTGCAAAGAGGAAGAGCATATGCATTTGGTTTTCGCATAATGCTTTGATTTGCATGTGTTGCAAATAGGATAAGTAATATGCGTTGGCTTTTGCGTGAAGTTCACTTTTGCATGTGTTGCAAATGTTGAAGCTGCATGTTTTGTTTTCATTTACAAAACAATCTTTCTTAATCTATGTGGTTTTGCATGGAGCTAAGTTTTGCATGTGTTGCAAAAGGTGAGAGCTCATGCGTTGTGTTTTAGCTTGTGACTTGATCATGTGTTGATCATCACAATGGCTAAGTAAAGTTTATGGTTTGTGTTTGCAAAATGTGTTTTTGCAAAATGTTGTTTTGTTATTTGCAAATGTGGTTTGCAAATAAGCTAGAGGTTATGGGTTTCAATCCTAGAGCATGTGTTGGCATTTGCAAATGTGTTTTGCAAAGTGTCGGGATCATGTGTTGATCCTTGCTTGGCTAGAGGATTGATCTTATAGCTTTTCGGGTTATTTGCAAATGTGTTTTGCAAAAGTTATTTTGATCATGAGTTGATCATCATGGCTCAATATTTGATGTTAGTAACTCCTTCTAGCTTATAGTCATGCCCTTGATCAAGTCTATGTGAGGGATTTCGAGAAATCACATTTTAGACTTGAATGACTACAATAGAGTTTGGTTTTGGTGATATTTAAAAATATCTATGGTTGATTAAATCTTAAAAATTGGTGGATATTGTAGCCCTCATGATAAGCTTTGCATAGAATCAAAAATCACCCAAATCGGAGTTCGGAGTAAAAAGTTATGAGTGTTTTTGTGGCTGGTCGAGTGGTGTGACCGTGCCACCTCCGCAGACAGATTTCCGGCATGACCGGCTCCTCCGGTGATTTTTCCAGAAGGTTGTTTTCGTGTTTTTGAGGGCGGTGCGACCGGGAGGTGTGCGGTCCAACCGCCGTAATCTGTCTGATTCCGACCGCTGCCTGTGAGGGCGGTCGACCGACTGGTCCCACGGACCGGCCTTTTGCCGTAAAAGTGGGTTTTTGCCCCCAACGGCTAGTTTTCTTTGGTGGGGTATAAATAGACCCCTTGGGGGGCTTGGGACAGGTGTTGCTGGCTTGGTTGAGCTTTTGGGTGAGGTGTTGCATGTGTTGCACACTCACATTTGATTCTTGAGCTAAAGAGTGAGACTAATTGCATGTGTTGCAATTAGGAGTGGATTGAGTGGCCTCTTGTGCATGTGTTGCACTTGAGGGAGGCCTTGTGCATGTGTTGCACTTGAGGGAGGCCTTGTGCATGTGTTGCACTTGGTGATCACCGGACGCCAAGATTCACAGTAAGGTGAAGTTCTGCCAAGGAGCGGCTTGTTTCTCTTGGAGGTTGCCGACTCCTAGACGGTGTAGGCGCTGCGTGCAGGAGCTCTCAAGGTTGTGAGAAGCTCCCAAGTTTGTGAAGGTTCGGGTTGAGCCTACGCGAAGCGTGAAAATCCACGACTAGTGGAAAGAGGCGGTGCTCGAGCGAAGCCGGTCCAAGTGGTTGGGCTTGCCTCAACGTGGACTAGGAGACCGCAAGTCTCCGAACACCACGGAAAAATATCGTTTCTCCCTTGTCTCTTTTATATTCAAGCGTTTGCATTATTGTATATTTATCAATTGCTTGATTGTATTAGAATTACTTAGTATTAATTGATTGTTCAATTTAGCAATTCTAGTGTAGAGACTTAATTTAGTTAGTGCACTAGTGAGCCTAATTGATTTAGGCTTTAATTGTCAAAACCTATTTATCGCTTCCGCATATATCTTTGATTAGGTTTTGACTTAGGGGTGTATTAGAGCGAATTGTTTAGTGAGCGATCGAATTTCGTAAAACGCCTATTCACCCCCCCTCTAGGCGCATCCTCGACCCTACAGAGGACTAGTACCAACCAAAAACCCAGTGCGACGATCCTGAACACAACAAGTGCTAGAATCAAGGATAACACGGCAACCATAATCAGTGAGCTAGCTAGCAAATATGAGCTACATGGTTAGCTTAGGAATAAGAGAAATAGCAAGAACATGAAAAGAGAAAGATAAAAAAGTGGCTCATTCTGCAACAAAAAGAGATGTATCATCTGTGGTCTGAATAGTGATAGGAGTAGTGAGAGGACTTATGGAATAGAGACTCGTGGGATCAGATATCATATGAAAAGAAGTACCAGAGTCAAGAGTCTATGGTGAGGTACCTGAAGAAGATGCAGAAGGTGGTCTCTCGCTAGAAGATTGAGTAGCAGAACCTATCGATGCAGAGGCAGCCATGCGATGTTGAAGTGTGAGAATCTCCTGTATGGAGTCAAAACAAGCAGAAGTTCGCTGAGGGGCGGCACCCGAGCCTCCAATACCCTTGGAAGGGTGTTCACCTTGACGAACAAGATCTTTCTTCTTTCAGTAACAGAACTGCTCCACATGTCCATTTTATCGCAGTAGGTACAGTGATGAAGGAGTAGGCATCACTGATGAAGGGTAGTACGAGGTACCGCCAAGAATAAAAGAGACACTAGTAGACCCGCACTATGAAGGCGAGTCTTCTCAGTACAAATAGCCACAAGGACCTCCAACAAGGTCACAGGATGATGGTGATGAGCAGTTGAGCATAAATCCGCTCAAACTCAACTCCAAGATGTGTCAAGAGGTCATAGACACAGTGAAGCTCCAAATGAGGGTTCTGACACTAGCATCAATGGTAAGTGCGGCAAACCTTTGGTCCAAGAGAATCAAACTAACGCCATACCGAATATAGCTACGCATAGAACTCGTCTATGGTAGAATCACCCTACTGCAACAATTGCTCCTGTGACACAATAGTTAGGTACAAAGAATTGCTAGTAGGCTCATAGCAGTCGTGAAGATGAGCCCACATCAACTGTGCCGAAGACAAAGCAACCATATCTCTAGTAAGATGCACCTCCATACTAGCAACCAAAATAGCTCGAATATCCTTATCAATCCACATCTTGTAGGCAATAAACTGAGTCTAAATAGACTCCACAACATTAGCATAATCATCAGATGCTTTCTATCAAGCTGCATCAACAGCCTCCTTAGGGAGTAGGACGAGGTGGACAAGATAGCTCACCGGGAGAAACATCTAAAGTCGCTAACTACGCATGTGAAGGCATATTTGAAGACATAGTCTCGATAATTAAGACCATCAAAGGTAACCGGGTAGTGAGGAATAGAGAAGGTGCTAAAGGAAGAACTAGAAGATGACGAAATTGTTTTTGTTTATTTTTCTTTTTGTACAATCCAACCGAAACCTTCCTCTTCCTTTGTTTATTCTTTTCTTGATGCAAAGGAGAGGGCGGGGCAGTTAGAAAGGAGGTCAGGTGGGAGGAGCCACTAGCGAGGTAGGCAGCTAGCCAGGAGAGCCGCCTGAGAGGGAGGCTGGCTAGAGATGGTACAACGCGTAGTCCAGGAGGCGGTGTCGGCCACAGTCAGGGAGACGGCTAGCTGGAGGCAATATTGGCTGGGAGGAGTCCGAGGAGATGATGACAGTGGTGGTGAGGAAGACGCCTGGAGACTGAGGCTACAGGGAGGCTGGCGATGCAGCGGGTGAATAAAGCCATAGGATTGGGTGCAACCATCATGGTGGAAGCTCCCGTATACGACATGGATGAACTCGTACCGAATGAGCTTGTTGCAGAGTGCGTCGTCAAGTAGGGTTCAATAAGCCATCCCAGTCACGGGCACCCTGGAGCTCCATTCACTGCTTGCCTATCCTCAGCGTGGATGGCTTTGACGTCGACAAGGAGGGTGTGAAGGAGCTCTTGATGGTGCTGTGGTTGCCATGTGAAAGTGCAGTGCTAGGGTAGCAAGACTGCAGAGCACAAGATGGGAACGACTTGAGAACGACCAGGGATTGTAGAGATTCATTGGACGGGAAAGACGGTTGGCAGCGAGAAGAGGCATAGGAAGAATAGCGATGGTCAGCCAACAAGGAGAAGGAGGTGGATGGTGCAAGTGCAAACATCGATGAAAACCCTAACCCTAAAAACTTCATAGCACAGACCTTGGCTCAAGGCGTTTCGTCTCCCCCAAACCCTAGCCCCCAGCATCCTCCTCCTGGGCGAACTCCTCCCCAGTGACCTCAGCTACCTCTTCCCTGGTGGCCTCCTCCTTGGCTACTTGAAACAGAAGGATTAGTTTAAATACTATGGTAGTGTTCACATGCATATAGGGTTTTATGTACTACATTTGTAATATGTCAAACATTTTTTACTCACATTATTTAGGGTCCTGTAGTTTGATTTTGGTAAAACAAACGACATGGAAAAACTGTTAGAAGCTAAACAAAAATTTGAGGTGGAGATCAAATAATTGAAGGGCAAGTCTGAATTAATTGAAAAGATTTATAAGATGAAACAAGAACTGAAAGATATAGATGACAAATTACAAGATATTGAATCCCTTAACACGGTACTCATCATTAAGAACTGCAGGTCTACTGTAGAGCTGGAAGAAGCCAAAGTTGAGCTTATAGAGGTAATATAAAGGTTTGTAGTATTTAATTCAACATGGTTGCTAATAATATACCAAGATACCCTTTTTACAACAGCATGATCATTTTTGTAGGGATTATAAGATATGACTAGAGATCAATCGATTATTGGTGTCAAATAAAACAGCACTGTACTGGAGTTGTGGAACTTCAGAGAGAACCGAGAAGCCTCTATTGTGAAAGCTATGGCACACATGATGGCAGGCTCTATTGTGAAAGCTATGGCACACATGATGGCAGGCATAAAAAACCTTAAAATCTTCTTATCTTGAAATATGAAATAATGAGGTTTTTCAATGTATGCTTGTTGATATTTTGTTAATGTATTGTCACCTGAACTATAAAATATTTCGTTATCATATTTGTAGTAAGGTCTTCTTGTCTTGAACAATAAAATAATGTGTTCCCATCCTCTCTTGGTAGAACTTCCATAATTAGTATCTGCTATTTGAAATTTTATTCTTCTTAGATATTTCTGCAATGAAATTTATAAGACACAACTAATTATAGATTTTGCAACTAAATATCAAAACATTCTAGATGCATTGAAGCAACTACTTGCCTCATGAGGATCGAGGGTCTTAAAATGTGTACATTTGTAGAACTTTTAGCCTCTTTCTTATTTTAATGTTGATGGATTCTAAGGCAAAATCTAATTCCATCCACAGTTCATCCTGAAAGTTGTCATGATCTTATTTATCTTTTATTTTATCCTCATCCCTGAATGAGAATACCATATGCAACCTATTTTCACTCTAGTCTTCCTCAAGCCCACTTAAATGGCTTTCATTTGAACCTACCATATAGAGAAACCGATTTTGCCATCGAACTTCTTAATATCAATAGTAGATGGCGTGGTGGAGAAAAAAAATGTAGATAAAAAATATACATGGTAGGTTCTAAAAAAACTTCTGGTATGCTTCGGATGCGCGTAGAAAAAACTAACGAAAATTAGAAGCTGAAGCTAAAAAAAGAAGCTAGAGCTAAAGCCAAAAGCCGAGACGAGAAGCCATAGCCAACGGACCCAAAACTAGAGTTAAAGCTGGGTTTGTGATTTATTTTGAGTCCAAGCTGAAGGCTATCTGACAGTGTCTTGGCTCTCACGGGAGTGATGCTTCGTTGTCGATCGGGAGGCATGGGCAAGGCGCATGTGAGGTCAGGAGGTGACGGAGGGCGTTGGCCTACAGCTAGCGTGGTTAGTCGTGGGCCAACTGGAGGATGAGGTGGCCGGTGGTTAGCGCTGCGTCGGGGGCCACCGCCGAGGTCGCAGCCGAGGCGCTGCCGAGTCATGAGGTGAGCGGCTACAGTGGGGCTAGCTGCCAGAGGTCGGGCCGAGCGGCCAAAGGTGGAGGCAGGACGCCAGCGGCTCGGATGGTTAGGCGGGCCAGTGGTGACCGGCCAAGGGATGGTCAGTCCAAAGGCGCATCGTGATCGGGTGCGATAAAGACATAACTTTGATCTTGCTTTTATCAACAATAACTTTTTGAGCTTTAGCACTTAACTTTCATATTTAGCACTTTTTCGAAAGGTGATCAAGATAGCCAAGAAAGTTCAACCATGACAAGATTTAATTCAAGTTGTCATTCCATTTAAAAAGTCATGACATAAACTACACCATATATGTATAAACAGAAGTTGCAAAGACCTTGTAGCATAAACATGGCTTCAAATGACATATGTGTGTGAAATACAATGCTCAAGATTTTTTTATCGTTTTTTATTTTTTTGTTTTTCATTTAGGAAACACACGAAATAAAAAACATGTTACACAATATTACAAAAACTTCAAAGAACTCCCCCTCAAAACAACCATCTTAAAAACCTTCTACAAAATTTTCACCTGAAGGGAATTATTTTAAAAACAAAAGACTAAAAGAACAAACCTCCCAAAAAGGCAACCGAAAGGAATTTTCACCAATAACCAATAACTCCCCCTCAAATGGATAACCAATGAAATCAACAGAGAGGAGATGATGATATACATGTGCTTGAGTTATCATGATATGTTCGCCACATAAACATGAATCATGACAAATAAGTTCTGAGCATGAAAGGTATGATATAAGATATAACATTATTGAACATGCCAGAGGATACACATGAGCATATGAACAACTATCTCATCTCATGCCGCAATTATATATCTGTGAATGTAAAAGACATGAGTGTAAAAAATAGCTCACAAAATAGATAAAGAATTATTGCACATGCCTCTTGAAAACCATCTCAAGGGTGAGAACCATCCAAGTCTTGATCCCATCTTGCAAAAGACCAAGATCCACTAAGCTTCGCTCTCCAACCCAATCTCAAAAACCTACATAGCACTAGGAGATGTCGAGGTCTTGGCATCAAGTTAGAAATGAAGCATTTAGGAATCCAAGATCGAGACACACGACGAGTAGGCACAACATGAGTATGCTTATTCACAAAATCAGATTTGCCCTTTCCGTGTTTCTTGCAATAAAAGGTGTTTGCATCACCCTAGGCACAAAATGAGAAGTGAAATGTGCCTTCCTAAATTAGACCTAGCCTTAGCCTTTTCTTTTCTTTTTTGTTGCTTATTAGCCTAAAGCAAAAATCTACTAAATGTCCATCTTTACCACAATGAGTGCAAGTGTACTTAACATGATGTTTAGCTTTAGAAATGTATAACATTTGTATTCACCATAGTAGAAGATAACACACCAAACAGACTTGAAAACAGCTTTTCTTAGGCTCATTGACAATTTCAATTTTCCACTTTCAAGTGTCTTCACAACAGCTTGGAGCATGTGATTTATGATGAGCATAAGAATCAAAACCTAAACCTTTGTGATGAGTACTCGACTTTTGATTGATCCAAAATCATGTTTAGATTTTTCTTTCCAAGTGAACCGTTCTAAAAATTTTTCCAAGTAATCAACCTTTCGAGAAAAAGTTAAGCAATTATTACATGGAACGCCCACTTTTCCTTTTTGTTTATGCACAAGTTGAACATGAAAGAACCTCATGAGTGAGCATAGCATCCGTCATTTGAGAAACCCTAGCATTTGCATCATGCAACTTCAATTCCAAAGATAGCACATTTAGAACAATGAGTTGTATCATGCAAATCAACAGTTGAACAATAGCGCTTTTAACATGTTTCTCATTTTCTTTCTTTTCAATTGACTTGTTCTAACAAAGAAACATGTTCTTTCCTAAGCACAAGAAGCTCATCAGAATTAAGTCACATGATTTGCAAGCATCATCATCGTGAATCAAAGATTTAAGTCTAGCAATTTCAGATTCAAAGATTCCACAAGAACATCATGTTTCTTAATCTTCTTGTCGCGTTTGTCAAGCAATTTTTCAAGACGAACAACAAAGAATAGTTAATTCATCGTAAGAAGGTTCTACCTCATTGCAATCGCTGTCATGATCGCCCCTGTGAAGCTTACATCACTCCTAGCCATGAGGCACAACCCTCGTCAATTCATGTTTGCTTGGAATTGTTGTATCATCTTCACCGCTCTCCTAATCCACATTACTCAAATTGACTTGTTCAAGAGCGGAAAGGACCCGTGGACAACTTTGTCGTTGATGAAGCTCTTTTTCTTTCTATTGCTTGGAAAGAACTTCTTCTTCTTTTCTTTTGTCATTGTCCTCTTCTCTTGATGCTTTTCCCGTAAGTTTAGGACAATTTGGACGAATATGGTTGAAATCACCACACTCATAGCATCTTGGAGGGCCACCACCAACTCTCTTTCTCATTCTCACATTCTCGCAAAGCTTTATTAAACCGAGAAGAGAGTGATGCCAAGTCTTCTTCCGAAATTCCTCAACTGCTCATCGGTTAGTGAAGACAAGAAGGACAAAGCAAAGCTTGAAGAAGCACTATTTTGAGACATGCTAGCTTGAGAGGTTAATGCAATTGATTTATAATCACCCTCCTAGCAAGAACATCCAATTCATGAGTTTTAGCTTAGAGAAAAGAACATCTATAGTAAGGTCACTCATGACAGCTTGATTCTCTAATGGATATAACTTTCATCTCCCAAATAGACATGTCTAATGCACCAAGCAATTGTCTAGCATTAGTAGCCTCATCAAAGAAAACTCTAACAAAGACGTAAGTTGCTAAGAATCTTATTGAAACGCAAAGAAATCATCTAGTGACTCCTCGTGCTTCATCTCAAATCGCATGTATTCTTTCTTATATATATCTTGGCTAACCTCTTTGATAGTGTTAGATCCCTTATGATAATCACAAAGAGATTTCCATACCTCATATGCGCACTTGAGATGGATCACGCGTCAAGTCACTTCTTCCCAAACCTTGATGATCAAATTTCGTGCTCGCTATTCGCTTCAACCTCGTGCTTGATTGGTTTCATTGACTTGATCATTCTCGTGAACTTGATATGGTTTGTACACCTTCTCCCGTGATTACAAAGCCCCGAGCTTGAATGTATGCCTCCATCTTCTTTCCAAAACTAAAATCAACACCATCGAAAACACAAGGTTTTGTCGAATACCTATGCATCGCTACGGTTTCTAATCACATGTTAGGATTAATTAGAAAAACCTTGGCTCTGATACCACTTGTAGGATCGAAATATACTAATGTAGCAATCAGAGGGGGGTGAATGATTGCGCAAAAGCTAAAATCAAATTTACGATCTTTTAAACACCCCAATTTAAACTCAAATTGCTTGAAGACCAGTTTATGAAGTTAGAAGACCAGGTTACGAAGTTGGAAGACCAGGTTACAAAGTTGGGAGACCACCTCACGCAGTTGGGAGACCAAGAGACCGGCCTGGCGATCAAGAGAGCACTTGGGCGACCAGTAGGACACTTGGGCGACCAGTTTGGGCACTTGGGAAACCAGTAAATCACCTGGGCGAGCAGTAGGACACCTGGGTGACCAGTTTAGGCACTAGGGCGAGCAGTAGGACACCTGGGCGACCAGTTTGGGCACTTGGGCGAGCAGGCGAGCAGGTTGGGCGACCACGTGAACAGTTGGGCGAGCAGACCAATACATGTCTACTAAAATAGAAATTCCTGAAGATCCAGCCGTTGGATTGATGTGAAATTTTAACTGTAGAAACTAGACTTAATTCCACAGCTAACACAAAAAGAATTAGGTCAATCGGATCTACGGATCTAAAGTTATATCCTTCGCAATATGACTAAACCAGGGCAACCACGCGAGCAGTCGGGTGAGCAGGATATCAATCTAGGCGACCACAAATTACAGAAGATCTAACCATTGGATTGATGTGAAATTTTAATTGTATAAACTATACTCAATTCTAAAGTGAACAAAAAAGGAATCAGGTCGATCGGATCTACGGATCTAAAGTTATGACCTTCGCAATATGACTGAAACAATTAGCGATCTAACAGCTGGGCGACCAGACTAGCAATCTGGGCGACCACAAATTACTGAAGATCTAACCATTGGATTGATGTGAAATTTTAACTGTTGAAACTATATTCAATTACGAATCAAACCCAACAAGAATCAATCTGATCGGATCTACGGATCAAAAGATATTACCTTCGCAAGATGATACCTTTGAAAGAACCGAACTCCGTGATGAACTTCGTGATCATTGTGATGAACAAAACTTCAAGCGATCGATCAACTATGCCGGAGCGAAGAACTTGTGAGAAAGATCTTTATTTTCGATCTGGTTACAGTACTCAAACAAAAGAGTACAACCCTAAAATCTTGCTCACAAAATAAACAGGGGACACCCGCCCTATTTATACAGAGCAATCCTAACGAGATAGGATACAACTCCACTTCCAACATGGAAAGAGTCTGTATACATCTCAACTTGGCCCAACGAGGCTAAAAACAACTCTTGCACGTATGAACAGCCCACCGCCGTAATTACGTGACTAACCACCTCCATGTGCATGTTCTTCTAGCCCGAACGTCCCGCATGACATCCTCGACCACCAAGACCTCGATTCCTCCTCGAACCTAGTCCCAACCTCGCCTCCATGAACCTAGTTCCGGCCCCGCCATCGACTATGTTCGCCCTCGAGCAACACTCGCACATGAATAAACAAAAACAATTCCGAGCACAAGTCCGCGATTTGACTCAAAGTTAATCCATGCAACCACTCACATGAGTGCATTGCATCAAGCAAAACCATTATGCTATCACCAAAGATAAACAAACGATCATTTGAGCACAAGTCCACGACTTGCCTCAAAAACAAATCCATGCAACCACTCATATGAGTGCATTGCATCAAGAACTCCATCATGCTATCACAGCATGATAATCATCTCAACATAGCACATGCACAAGCACCACACATGCCATAACCAAAATCACTTTACAATGCCAATTTCACCATTCAACCAATTTTTCATCACATGATCTCACACTATGGTTAGTGTCAAAATTGTTTGGAATCGACTATGGTAGTGAAGGACCGGAATGGCGATCAAAGGGGTGAATGATCTTAATTAAAATTTTCATTCAATAAATACAACCAAAACACTACTTGAAACACTCAAATACAAAGGAGCAAAACAGAGAAAATATTAGTCTTAGACTTGCTCGTAGAGTTTTAATGGTCAAGACGATCTTAGATATTCTCCCACTTGTCACAGCAAACAAGAACACAAGAAACAAAAGCCACAAACATGATCTACAAGAATGTCTTCATTTCAAACAAAAAGATCGGTTTCTTGCAAAGTTCAAGAAAAGATGTATATAGATGATTAGGATATGATCTGAAAAAGATTCATCCAACAATCATTTATTCTCGACAAAAGATCCACAAGCATTTAGAAGGAGATGAGGCAAACCCAAATATGCGAAAAGTAAATTGCAAAAATTTAAATTGCGAAAATAAAATTGTTGAAATTAAATTGCTTTAATTTAAATTGCGGAATGTAATTATTGAATTTAAGATATCTCTACTACTATAATGCAGCAATTGGTGGCAGCGGTACGGCTTCCCTCAAACCACCTCTAACGCTGCCGCCGCTCAAACTCAAGACGCGATGCGCCGCCCCGCCTCAAAACCCTAACTTGCGCCACTCGCCTAATCTCCTGCCTCGATTCCTCCGCCTCCGCCAACCCTTTAACCCTAACACTCGCCGCCTTCTTTCCTCTCTCTCCTTTCGCCTTCATCGCTGGCCCCTTCCTCTACGACGACGCCACTCCCCGGCCTCCCAAAGCGCCACACTTTTTCGCCGATCTCCGCCCTCCCCGGCTCATAAGTAGTGATATGCCCTAGAGGCGATCATGTAAGATGATTGTATCATACGCCTATGTTCATGTACTTATCGGCCCATGAATAAATGTCACTCCTTTGTTTATTGAGTATGACTTAATTGTGAAACACATTGGTTATATGATATTATTCTAAACGATCCTCGGTCACATATCATTATGTGGGACAATAGTGATATGACCAAAGACATGTATTGATTGATGGTAATGTTTCACATACCATAGATATGGAGATATCAAATCAATAATGTGGGCACATGTTAGAGAACATGGGGTTGATAGACCCGCCCGAGACAATCGATGAGATTGTTATCTTTGAAGTGCCATCGAGTGTAGTCTCGAGTGGTATACCTATACGATCCTTTGACCCGAGATTCTTATTGATTCTCAAAGATGTGTAATTGTATACTTTGGGGCTATCAAACGCTTCTCCGTGAGCAGGGAGTTATAAAGGTAGCTTACGAGTATGCCATGAAACATGACGTGAGATATAAGAGATCAAGATGGAATTTGCCCTCCTTGATAACGGAGATATATCTCGGGCCCCTCGGTGTGGATGGATAAGGAAAAGTGCATGGCCATGCCAAAGTGATTAAAGTGTTAATCACGAATTATATCCATTACATTGACGAGTGAATGGGTCGAGCTATCACAAGGATGGCACGATCTTGCCTTGAGCTTGACCGGTATCGCGGGCAAAAGGATTGGTATATGAGTATATCAAGGTTCACCGATACGATCACTCAGGCATTCGGGGACAACATGTCCTACTAGGAACCATCATTGTTCGATGGTCTCGAAAAGAGATTTCAGTATTATGGCCGCTTGTGCATGAACCTAACGGTCACACACTTAACGGGTTGGATCATGTCGATGGATTGGATCCATTAGTGGGTTTACACGGATTTGGATCCTCCGCATCTTAATGGATTTCTACCGTAGAAGATCCATTAGTGTGAGTCCTAGTGGGTTTCTATCGAGAAGGCCCGTTAGTACACTCTATATAAAGGCGCGGGGGGTGTGCATCCGAGAGGTTCTCCCCACCACAAACCCTAGCCACCATGCATCCCACAAATTCAAACCCTAGCAAGACGCTGGGTGCTAGCACACCAATACAAGGTGATCCTACTCGACGTGGATACCGTGAGACGTTGCAGCATCCGCTTCTGCGCCGATTGGCGAGAACGCCTACTTCTCTACAACGCTATGGCGCGATCGCGAGGAGGAGATGATCAACTCCGGATCTACTACTGTGACTTTGGAGTACTCGAGGACGCTTCACCCACTCTTCTTCCGCTGCTAACGTGCTCCAAGGGTAATGATCCATGATCCACTACTCGCATGTATCCTGGTTGAATGCGTAGAAAATTTTGTTTTCGGCTAGCGAGCATACGCTGCTTCTCCTTCATCCACTCCCCACGCCACCGCCGCCTCTATCTCTCTGCCGAGCCCGAGGCCCTCGGCCGAGCCGCACCCGGCCGCCTGCACTCTCCTCTCGCCTCGCGCTCTCTTCCTCGTGGCGCTGAGCCTAACGGCCCTGGCCTCGGCCGAGCCAGCACTCCTCCTCCGACGCGATCGCTGCCTTGCTTCTCGGCCTTGGCCACTTGCCTCCTGTGTTCACCGATCTGGGAGCCCCGCCGAGCCGGCGGACTCGATGTCCCGAGCCTCAGATTACTCCTTCACCATTTTTAACCTTCTTCTACTCACTCTCACCCAAACTCGCTTCGAGGTCGCGGCGCTGCCATTGTCAACAACCACGGCCGGCCCTAATCAGCACGGCAGAATGACACCACAATGGTGGAGGAATTGGCGCGAGAGCGAGCCATCATCATGAGCTCCTCAATTTTACCTCCTTCCCGAGTTTTTGGTCAGTAAGAGCTAAGTGTTTTTCCTTTCTAAATCTTTATTTTCATTGCCATGCTTATTCGTTATGTGTGGTTCGTGATGCGATGAAGTATGGAAGTGCATTTAATGAGTAGAAAATTTATTGTGTGAATTTTGTGCATCTTCCTGTGATTAAATGATACAAGCTCGGGTTTCATTTATATGCATGTACTGTCATCAGAATAATGGGTAGGGCTTGGATTTGGATTCGGCACATTCATGCTTTTAGAGGAAAAGTTTGGCCCTAGAATATGCATGCATGCTTTGCTAGAGGAGGATTAAAGGAGGAGGGTGGTAGTATTTGTGTTCTTGGAATCTTAATGCGCTTAGTGTTGTTGTTCACAGATTCTTATGTTGATGAGCCTTTATATGGGATTCGTAGTGAGCAATATATATACATGTATATATTTGCCTAATCTGTGCTTGCTTGGGTTGTGTGTCCCGAATGATTAGTGTGCATGATTTAGTGTTGAGCTCTTTGTGTATATGCTTAGTGCTGATGTTGGTTGTATATACATATATATATTTGCCTAACTCAGGCCGGGCGCACCTACCCATCCTTCGCTATGCCTCTCGCCGCCGTCCCCGCTTCCTCCTCTCCTCGCCTCCTCCTCCAAGCGCCGACCACCGCCTTTCCTTGCCTCCTCTCGCCTAGCTCTACTCCTCGATCCTCGCCCACGCCACCCTCTCCAAGACCACACAAGACGCTTCTCCCCGCCACCGATCAAGAAGGTCCATTTAATTACCAACCCATCACCTCTCGTCATAAGGATCACTGGTTTCATTTGCTATGCGTGCAGGCAAAGTTCAAGAAGATCAGATGAGGTGCTCGACAATGACGCCCTCCCCTATCGCAACATCAACAAGAAGGAGAAGAAGACCCTCGAGAGATGGAGCAGAGTTCCCGCAAGCCTTGCAAGTAACTATTACCTACTCTTAATTAGCTACTTCTTTAATCACTTATGTTACTATTTCTCTCTTCTCCACATACCTGCGTGTTGCTTTATTCTTTGCTTTAATCCCTATACTTTATTAAAAGCATGTTAGATTTTGTTGTATTCGCTTATAAAAAAGTTGAGTACATGTCCTATTTGTGTTATTAATTGGTGAAAACTAATAAGTCATGTTGTTATAACAGCCTACTAAGGCCGTGCTATATGGCCTTGGGACAAAATTGTGGGCCATAGCAACCTTGTTCTGATGTGCCTAATGACCTTGGACCCATGCAGATGGCCTAATTCCTTCTCACGTGTGACCTTGCATCTAATTACTTGGCCTACAAATTTTGTTATGTTAGTATATCTACAATCACGATAGATTCTCCTGTGATATCCTCGATGTAGTAACTTCTTTGCAAGTTTGTGTACCCTTTTTAAATTGTGTTCACTTTCATCATTAGATCCTTTTGATACCGATATGGGTCGCTTATTGTCACACTTCGTGTCTTTTGTGAAATTCCTTTTCATAATATTATGGTTTATGAAGAAAACCTATTTTCAAGATTAATTATTATTCAAGATGCACAACATGCGATATAGAGAAAGGAGATGAGCAAGTTAAGGCGGATGCTCATGGATTGGCCAAGATAAAGATGGGGAGTTCCCCACGATAGCGAGAACTTGCCAAACGCTTATTCTACATTGCTTACATGGGAACCAAAAATAGGTGGGTTTTGTTTTAAGAAATCAACTTCATTTAAATTTACTTTCTTCCCATTTGACTGCATCAAAATTTTCTTTTATGTGAATTGATTATTTTGATAATGATTGTATGTACTGTATTGTTCGTAAACCGTATTCTATCTGATGGAGATATGCCATATATGCTGCTGATTCATTGTTCTTTAATTTATAACTTTAGTACTACACTATCAATATGTACTGTACTGTATTGTATGTACGAGGAGATATGCCATATATGTCACGATTCATTGTTCTTTAATTTATAGCTTTAGTATTTCTCATTTTCTTCACTAATGAGTCTCAGTATGTTGTGCTTATCCCCAAAATAATCCATCTTATGGTAGAATCTTTTTGGTCCATGTAGTATACCGTTGTTTTGTTTGTTCACATTGTTTTTTCTCCACGCTTCGATGATACCAGATCACGTGCAAAAGGCTAGTCAAGAGATTGGTTCATTCCACTTGGATGTAGCTATTGATAGTGTAGTATCTGCATTGCTTTCTTTGTTTGAAAGGTTTACCGGAAGAGACCACGCTACAAGGTATTTTTATGCTCGCCACTCTAATTTACTAAAAGATTGCATGAATGTGTTTTGCTAACATATATTTGACTTGATATTTATCCCCATTTCACAATATTCTATTTCTATTGTTTTGTCTTATATCCCTTAATGGTGGCTATGCAAACTTTTTAACCGGTTCTATGAAATAATTGTGAGATGCAAAATATTCCCAAGTTCTAAGTCATCAAGTCGGTGAAAATACATGAACGTAACAAAGATTTCTTTGTAATCCACGTAATAGATCGGACGTACTTAGATCCAATAAATGTTTGTGCCGATAGCTTCAAAAAATATATACATATATATATTGTACGTAGCAAACATAAAGGTCAAGCAATCGGGAGAAATAGATATTTGCATGTGCATGTCATACGCAGACTGTATGGCGGCGCCGACGCCGGATCGGCTTTGCTGGGGTTGAAGATCTGTGTTTTGATTTAAATTGTTTAATGGTATGGCATCGCCATTGAGAAGTTTTGGTGCATGGAATTTTGATGGATTCTCTTTTCTTTTTGACTTGGTTGGTTAGTCCCGATCAACTTCGGCTCTTGTTATCAAGCATGGTTGGTATTCGCTCAGTTATGCTTGTTGGCAACCACCATGTCCCGTCAATATAAAATACATCTTTTCCTCGATAGACGGCCCTTTTGTTATAAGTTGTCTCTCCTTTTTTTTGGAATCATCATATGTCAGTATTGTTGTATCTAGAGTTTGGAGTGTTTGTAGGTTAGATAGTTTCTTATTATGCTAGATGTCCTTTCTTATTTGCCCATGTGTGTTTTTCTCAGAAGCACTGATAGTAAGCACTGATCAAGAAGAATCGTGGAGGAGAAGAGAAATTGGGGATAAAGAGTTGTCTACCTATCTTTGCTATCGATTTCTCATATGCTTGTCTTGCAAAATACATACATTTATAGAGTAATTCAAAGAATCGCTATGGCAACAAAGCTAACTCCCTTGCATTTCCAACACCAACAAATTTTGTCAATACAAACTTGTCATGCATGGGTTAGACCTATTTTTGTTGTCCCCACAGTGCATTTAGTGTATTGTTTGAATTTTGCTAAATTGCATTGGTTAGACTTCTTTTAAAAAAGTTCTCTTGTGCTCTTTTTTTTCTCATAAATTGCTTGTATATTATATCATTCTGCATTTGGCAATAATGAAAATATTAAGAGTTATTGAAGCTAAAGAGTTTGAATATTGCATTATTTCATCATGTTTTTTAATTCAAATACATTGAATCGATCGATTATTCATTGTTGGGTTTAGGATCGATTCTTAGTTTGCATTTATTAGTGTGGTTGAGTCAAATTATGTTGATAAGCCAAACCAATTTGTTGTTTATCATTGAGTTATATCTTGAATGCGTATTGGTGCGTAAGTTAGAAAAAACATTTTCTCACCGTTAGGATTGAGTTGTCGATAACGCTATAGGTTAACACCATTATTCTTTTTTTTTTTTCTAACTTGGTATTGAATCGGAATGCATAAGTGAGGATGATTTTAGCTTACTTATCTCGCTTAGGAGCTTTATACATAGCGTATGCACAACATATGAATTGTTGCACCTTGGATGTGCCAAAATTTCATTTTTGTTCATGAAGTATCCTATCTAGATGCCCATTTTTGCTACTTCGATTAGCTTGAAATTGTTTTGTAGATATTGTTAAAAGGGTCAACAAGTGAAGAACTCAAGAAGATTAAGCGTGTTCTTCATTTCACTTGTCTTTGCACTTATCATTTGATTCTTGAAACTTCATTCTTTGCCGATCAAAGATTATTTATAACAGAAAGAAATGCCACATGGAAAGAGAATTGTTTAAAACTGATCCACACCGCTTGTTCCCGTAACACAACTTTAAAAACATGAATTTTTGGAGCATCCATGTTGGAGCAGAGTTGCGCCACCGCCACGTGGAAGGAGGTGGAGGGCTTAGAGGAGAAGGATAGGGATCTAGGTCTCCACCCAAGAGATAACTCAGAATCGCTGATGATAATCACATCTTGAGCCATAGCTGCTCACTTGGCTCAAGAACTCGCCGGATTTTCTCCTCTTATGTTTCCTTGCCCGATACTGTGGTCACCTCAATGGTATGTATCACTTTAATGATACAAACAACTATTATTGTTTTGGGATCACGTTTGATGATAACGTTTTATGATATGTATTACCTTCTTTTTATATTTCGTTGCAACGCACGGACACCTAACTAGTAATATAAATGATGAAAGTAAATTCAAAATAGTAAGTAAGTAAAAGTTTATTTGTTAGAGGAAGGTTTACAAAGCATTGTAACAAGGTGGGTAAAGCTTAAAGAAGTACACAAAATATTCAAGAGGGGATCATAACAAGGTGGGTAAAACTTAAAAGGGCACACAAAACATTCAAGAGGGGAGAATTATCTCTATCCCTCTATTTATACCACTCTTAAGTCATCATTCACTCTTAGATGAGTTCTACTTGGCCCTCCATAAACCTCATTAAAGGTTGAGATTTAGTCGAGCTAACCTGACTATTACTCTATCCTCTAAACCGTAATCCAACAGCTCTCGTTGATCCGAGCAACCCTAAGTTAGCTTCTCAGCCGTTCACTTGTCTTTTAGGCTCGCAACAACTCCGTCTCCGGCCATCCTCCGGCGATCCCCAACGGTCTAGACCTCCGACGCACCTTGTCTGGTCCCAATCATTCTCCACCTCACCTAGCACCGTCATCCCGTAACCATCAAAAAACAAAAAAAAACCCATCACATAGTAATGTCCAAAATGATATATAATAATTATCAAATTGCTAAAAATAAATCATATTTCTAACTCAAATACAATTAAATACTTATCAACAACATAATTAGATCTCCACGTGGTCTTCCAGATAGCCAGGTAAATGATGACTGATGGCTATATAAATGAAATGATTTGTTTGCTTACCTGTTGCACACTGAAGCCTTCGAGGTTCTCCTCAATGTGAGCTGGGGCGATTGTGCTGGTCTGGTAGCCATAATTGCTACGATCAAGAGTTCTTTTCGAAGAAAACTCCTGTGGACACATAATTGTAAATTCACATCAGCCAAGTTTTGCAAGAACAACAAACCATCAGAGACTGCATATTGGTGGATAGTTCACCGTGAGACGCCTGATGATAATGGGATTCACACCAGCAAGGATATCTCGCGCGAACTCCTCGTATATGGTACCTTTGATGACATCAGATTTAGGAAGCTTGAGCAGGTAGCTGCCTCCGACCGGCAGCAGATCCTTGATGAGTTGGATCGGGAAGCTCTTGCGCAGCTCGTCGAGTGCCGGGATGTTTGGCAGTTTCAGGCCGCCCTTGTAGAGCTTCATGCTGTCCTTGAACAAGTCGAACTCACCTAGTGTGAGGTCGATGTACGTGCGGATCAGTAGCGGAGCCAGAAATTTCTAAAAGAAAGGATCTAAAAATGAAGTAAATCTCTACTAATGATTGATATTTAAAGTTTAATATATAGTAAGTACAATATGTAACTTGTCAGAAATTTCAAAGTTTTATATACACACACTGTTTCCATGAGCCATATATATATATATATATACACACACACACTTTTTTCAACTTTTTCGTGAGCTGCCGGGGGGCCAGGCCCCCACCACACCCTCCCCCCAGCTCCGCCACAGGTGCGGATGGCAGGCAAAATGCTCTGCACAATGACCTTGACGAGGAGAAATTGTGCGGTGCATTATACAGATCTGGTCCAGCAGCGACAGCCTGCTCTCCAAGTTCGGGCCAGCAACCATAAGCATGCACGCGAATTAGACCTGACTGGTTGGTGTTTATGCAATTCTTGACATTATGTGGCTGAGGTGAAGTGATCTCTTTGGGTGCTCCTGATACTTCCCTAGTTCGCTTGTCTGTCTTCTCCTCTGAGGTACTGGAGCTCGTCATCGCGGTACAGTATCAACGCCCCCGGTACAAAAGACAGAAGTGATTCTAAACTTTTCCTACCAATAGAAGTAACACAAATCTTAAAGTAAACAAAAGGGTAAATAATAATCATCTACCCTCTATTCATACTGCAATATTTGTGCAACTTTAAAAAAAAATAGAAACACCTCTCAGGACATTCGGAATGAATGGAGAGATCACAATTATATCAGAGACATTCATCTCGTCTTAATTCTAGGCTTGATCCATGATCTAATGCTCCCCGTTGATTGTTTCAAATTTCCATCTGTATCTACTGGTGTGGGCACCCGGAAATTATGAATCGATCCTCATTAGTGTGTTGGAATTAAAGATAACACCCATATTCCACTTAAGTATATGCTCACTGTCACCTGAAAGTCTCATGCATGGAGTATTAACCAAATGGCCTTCACCTAAACAAATATGAGTCACCTGGTTGCACCGTACACACTTACACAACCTAGAAGTTTTGATTTCATTCCAAATAACCATCGGGATTGAAACTAACTTATCCAATCATAACACTTACCGTCTGTCTCAGAACCTTGGTATTGCCCACATCCACCGATGGAGGTGTGTCGCAATAGACAAGGAATGACGACCACTCGAGTTTATGCATTAGATGATTGAGAGTAATTTTAGGTACCCGGATATGTATCTAGTGCTAGTTCCCAAGATCAGCGTCTAGCACTCACATATCCCGCATTCGAGACACACCATAACACATACACACGTCTAAGTAGTTGGCATAGCATAAACATAAACTAGAAGCTGTTACAACTACTTAATATTACAAGTACGTAGCCAACCGGCCAAATATTTACATACAAAAGTAGAACGCAGCAAAAATTAAACATAAACCAAAAGAAGGGATAGCAGCATGCCCATCTATAAACCCATAAGCAACCGACTAGGAAGAGCCCTAGTTAACTCATCCACATAGTCGTCAGACCCCGGAGCAAAGTACAAGTCGTCAGGGTACTCTTCCATACCTTCGTCTGTATTATTTAGATTGAGCATCGGTGAGTACACGTTTGTACTCGTAAGAATTTAGTGTATAAAAATATAGTAAATGCAAGGTTTGAACAAGGATAACAAGTCACTACAGTAAGTCTCCTTTTTAGCATAAAGCAGATTTTATTTGTAAGTGAATGTTTCATCAAACAGTAACGGAATTGTAAAAAGCACTTGATAGGAAGCTAAATAATAGTAAGTAAAGTTCAATTACATCAATTCACATCCCTCCTTGGGTATGAACAGCAAGTAAACACAGCCATCTTTGGGTCACAAGTTTACCAACCCGTTCCAACACTGTTTCCAAAAGTTTTCGCAAAATCAAAACTATACTTGACATTATTTTTCCAAGTTGCTCATGACTGCGAGCACGGCTAATTAATTAGATTTATATCTCTACAGAGAGTGTATACTTTACCCACATGATACATTCTAGCAATCGTGTCAACCATGCCTCGCGATACGTACCATACCCAATTTGCTAGATTGTAACGAAAACGTTCAACTAGCTAAAGCCTAACCTTACACCAGCCCCGATGATGTCAAACCCTTGTCATGGTTCAGAGATCCGGGCCCGCACACACAATACTAATGATGGTTTATGCCCCCATTGGATCCTCTCCTATAGTAAGGTATATACCGTTTTATTGGAATGCTTTGGCCCCAACACCTCGGTAAAGGGAGCACCTACGAGCGACACCATACCTCGATGTGCCCATACTACTTCGGTCTACCAAAATGCAAGGCTAAACCCCAGCTAACTTACTAAGCTAAGGCTATTCTATACTAGCACATATGGTTGCAACAAATCACTTAGGTGATAGCATTAAGTTCGGTCCTTAACTGATCTAGGCGAGAATCTCCCCCTAACTACGCCCAAGGTCCCTCCTCAGGCCTCAAGTTTAAGTAGTAACACGCTGACGTCTAAAGCATAAGTTTTGGGTTTGGGTTTTTACCAAATTACACGAAGACCATACCCCGGTTCCATATCATTAAACAAAATTGCTCAAGCTATATAGAAATGTGTCCCAACATTAAAAAGACGTTCTAGTAAACATGTCTAAGCATATACATGAGATATTTCGCAATTATTACCCAAATGACACTAAGTAATGTCTACACCATAGCTAGGTTACAATCGTAGGTAATCGAGCGTCAAGGTAAAAGTAATTCATACAATTGGAAATAACTACTGGTACCCACAACATAGTAAGTTTATAACATATACACATGCATATAATTTGATAAAACAACATAAACATTGTAAAATATAGGATCAACATGATCAAATGAGGGTGCTTGCCTAGTTGCTCATCATCGGTGATGTAATCAAGGTCATAGTCGAGATCGTCGTCAATAGATTCTGAAATGTCAGCGTCTACGCGTTATAAACCAAGAACCGTGACGAATAGCAAACAACAACTTGTCAACTAGGGCAAAAAATAGATGTAAATACCAAATAAAACTTACCAAGAAGAATATGATGGTTTAGTTCTTTGAAGTCATTACTTGGTGTATGATAGTTTCATTAGTTCATGTTTTGGCTCTTTTCATGTACATGTTACTTTTATTTTTCAATTTCTAGATGCTAAAATTATAGTCATGTATGTGAATACTTACGAATTCAAGAAGCTGAAATTAGGCATACTTATGTTTATAATTTTGAATTCAAGAGGTAAAATTAATTACACTCAATATGGTCAAGTCATTGGTTAAGATGTTATATATAGGTAGTACTTAGCCCTAGTTATTTTTGCGTAAAAAGTGGTTTATACATGTTAGGTCTATAAATTTTAGGCTACTAGCTGTACATTCATGGTTTTATAATGGTTCTTGCGATACAAGTATCTTAACTATTGATTTCTTAAGTTCGTTCATTCATGTCGCGCAGTTTGGCATTCATAACACTTAGGATTGTATTATTAACAGGATTAAAATGCAAAGCAAGTTGTAATAAGATTATTTTTTGCGAGATTATGGTAGTCCTTATCTTAAAGAGCATTTCTAGGCTAATCCTTTTAATATTTGCATTTAGATGAGATGTTTTATACATTGCTGAAAAACATATGTGGTTTTAAAGTTTACGAGATAAAGGTTTAGTTTTCATTTTAAGCTTGTAATTGTACTATACAAGATTATTTAACCATTTTTAGCATTAGCAAGGGATGACCCTAAGAGTGTTTTAAAGTTAGTTTCATGACATTTTGCTTTTTATCCATGATGATTTTCATATAAGTGAACAATAAGGCCTATTATGGACTTAATTCAAAGTTGCATAAACATGAGATATTTTTGTATAACCAAAAATAGCATCATTTTTCAAGGTCCTAGGATTTTATTTCATCAAATTTGAAGTTCATTTGCGGAAGTTATGATTATTTGGACTTTTCATGCATTGAAACTTTGACTATTAAACATATGATGCTAACCATGGAAAAACCTAAATATTACATGTTTAGGATTCTTGCAACCTCAGCAATATGACAAGGTCAGTTTCATTATTTTTAGACTTAATTTGTGAATGTTTCATATTAACCGCACTTTAGGCCCACATCCTATAATTGAGCTCATATAATTCACAAAGACCAAAACTAAAATATTTTTACATATTTGGATTCTAATTAATTTTACACGAATTTATAAATTTGTCTCATTAAATTTGGAGTTTCCTAGCAGAAGTTATAGGCAATTGAATCGGCTTGGGTTAAATAATAGCTGAAATTTGAAACCTTTCCGAAAATGATAATACGCTTTCCTTAACCGAATACGCATTGGAGTTTCCGGCAACCGTTTTAATCTAAGTTTGCAACCGAACGAGTGGGTCCTGCTGTCAGCTTCTGTGTGGGACAGAGAGGGTGAGTGGCTGACGATCGGGCCCGCGCGTCAGAGAGACAGAACAGGGAGCTCGATCCCGTGCTCGTCGGCGGCGAAGGACGGCCGGAGCCAGCGAATGCGTAGCACCGCGAGAGACAGGAGGTCAAGGCACACCTTTCGGACCGATTGGCAGCGGCAATGCGGTGGCGGAGCGGGCCGGCGATGGAAGGGGGCGGCGCTCGATGAAGGTTTTCGTCGGAGAGGAAGAAGAAGGGGTGCGGAGGCGCGGCGGAGGTGAGGATGAGCACCAAGAGGTAGAGTGGAAGCTTTTCGGCTACTTCGGGGGAGCGGCGAATCAGCAGGCTGGACTGCCACCGAGCGGCCGACGTTGAGGAGGAAGTCGTCCGCGGCAGTGACTTCTCGGTCAACCCGGGCTGAAAATGAGCAAGGGAAAAAGTCAGTGAAGGCCTGGGGTGCTGCGGTTCTTTCGAATCAAAGCTAAACTCCACCGCTTCGCCGAATCAAAGCTAAACTCCACCGCTTCCACCGCTTCAAAAAATTCGCCGGGAGAAGTGGGGAGAACTGGCGCAAGGGCTCAGCTCAGGCGGAGAAGGGCTAAAGGCGTGCAGGGGGGCTTCGGCCTTTCTTTCCATGCGTGGCGCAGCGGAGACGGCTATGCACGGCATGGGCACTCGGCGGACTCGGCGAGACTTGGTGGGCGGAACCTCGTGGCAGAGGGTTTCTGCCACAAGCGCGCGTGCGCCATGGGCGAAGGGGGAGAAAAGAGAGGGAGGCGGCTTGAGGGAGTGAGGGCTGTGTGGCATGGCGTCAACGGTCACAGGCTCACAGCATGACTCGGCCGGCGCAAGCGGGTTCCAGCGCGTGGCAACCGCGTGGTGGCCGAAGCCTGCTGGGGGCAGCTCTTGGCAAGGCTGAGCCTTGCCACGGCAAGAAGGCTTAGGCAGAGCCGGGGAAGGGAGGAGGGCCGCTGCCAGTGGCTAAGGGCCGGAGATGACCGAGCAGCTAAGGCCGAAATGTGACAGGGAAGTTAGGGTGAGTTGGGCAGCTCCAAAGTTAGTGCTAAGTGGTTTGAAAATTCTTGGAAATTTTTGTGCCGGTAGTCCAGGGATTCTATTTTCCATTTTCCTTGGTTTTCACTTAATTCTCTGTTATGGTTTTCAAATGAATATTCTTGCAAGGTTACTGTTTTCAATCTGTTTTTGAATTTTTAGGGCACCTTATTTCTGTCCAAAAATTCTGCAAAAAATATATTTATTCACCTAAACTATTTTATTATTTTATAAAATTATTATCCAGGTTAATTTATTTTAAGTTTTTATGAGTTCCTTGAATGTGTTAAATTTGGTATTAAAAGACATTAATACAAAAATTCAAGAACCTGAAAATAAAAGAATAATTCCAGAAATAAATTTAAATAAAGATCCAAATATGCATCAAAGATCATGACATGCACTTTATTTATTTTGTACAAATTTTGGGATGTTACAACGGGTTATGGCTATGTGCTCCTTATTAACTGCACAGAAGTGTTGTTGCTTATGACATCACTACTGACGTTCTCCTTGCGATTAAGGAGCCTTTGTTACAGAAAATTTGCATTCTGAGTATATTATTAGCACGGCTAAATCCAAAGTAGTGTGTTACTATGTAAGCCAAACTTAGTATTTGACCAACCATACATATGCTCCTTCCTACACTGATAAATTACTCTCAATTGTATGAGCAGGCTAAGAAGATCCAGCATGCTGCCAAGACGAAAGGACGCTTGCAGTATGTTGCTTAACTACTCAACAGTCATCATGACAGACTTACATCGTTCGCAAAGAAGACACGGTTGTAGTGGTACTTGCCACTTTGCCAGCAGGCCAGCAGGGTAGACCCAGGAGTAACACAATCGTACTGCGGCCAGGAACATCGCCGAGGGTGATGGTCTTTTTTTTTTTTGAGGAAGAACTTAGTGCTGTGGTTGTTCTTGACGATGATAGCCCCCGGCAACCCGTGTTTGTTGTAACAACCCTTTTTTTATGGAATACTAAGAATTATGATATATGTATATACAGTCTTAGTTCTATGATTAGTGGCTAGTATGCATATTTACAACATTGATAACACATCTATACACAATGTTTTACATATATGAGTGGAAACTATTTATACAATAAAGACTTACAATTCAGAGTAATTCGCAGTGAAAAATTTTAAAATTTTGTGGTATGCCCATACAAACCCTGAGACAATTAACAATATATAAACCCTAGAAAGTCACATTATCAAATTTCCCATATCCTACGGAGAAATATGTATCTTTTGGGCCTTGCTTTCTTCTCCATCTAAAACAACAAATTAAGTAAGGTTGAGTACTTTCATACTCAGCAAGACTTAAGGTGTATCACAAAAGTACAGTAAATGCGGTTATGTTAAAGGAGGTTTCTACGGTTATTTTGCATAAAACAAATTTGAACATGTAAATCAAGTAGTAATTTACTAATGGAATTTTTAAAAGCAAGTTTGACAGGTATATAAATAAATAAGAGTGGCATAGCATAGAATAACTCACAATTCTCCGTGAATGTGAGAATCGTACAATCTCGTTACCATTTCGTGGCATAACATCTAAAATAAAAAGTTTCCAACACATATTTTCAAATTATCTATTTTTGAAAATACTAAAACATCTAACTAGTGTCAGTTCATCAAGTCTCCCTTGACCGTGGGCACGGTTTTTCGAAAAGATTTAAACTCTACAGAGGTGTACAAGTTTACCCACAAATCATGGACTTTTCTTTTTACCGCTATTTTTCACGCTCCTTTGGCGTGTTGGCAGAATGTTTATGACGAAAACCTTTACATTATCTTGATTAACCTTGCACCAGCCTGGTGATATCAAACTCTTGCTATGGCGATAGAAACAACACATCCATTACATGATATCTTTCACACAGTAACCAAGGCAGTCTTTCTTGCCATCACCGTTTCTACCCATAGCAAGCCATACACTATTGCATTGATATATAGAAATTCCTACGAGCAAGCCTACCTGGAATGCCTGTGCTACTCCAGCCTTCCAATGTGCAAAGTTGAACTAGATAACTTAATTGGTTTAAATCCGTCCCATACAACCACTTGTGGTTGTACTGGTATTCCTTAGATCGTACAACATTACCTTTGATCCTTAATCCGACCCGAGCGATAACCTCCCTCTACACTACGTGAAAGTCCTGTGCACATCCAGCTATTGCCAATAATCGTCCACGTTAAAAATATAGTTTTATTTTTATCAAAATATTAACAACCTTTAATGTCATATCCAACCTTTTAAATTATAAAGAGCAATGTATTTTCTTACTAAGCATGGCTAAGTGTGATCATTATGTAACTACTTAAACCCAAGTTGACAATTATGTATTGTATACCCTTATTCTAAGGTTATCAAGGTTTACAATTCAATATTTATTAAGAAAGTTCTATAAGATAACAAGTATATCTACTAGTTCCACAAGATATCCAATTTACTGAAAATATGTGCATGCATAAATGAATTTGATAAAAAAAACAAAATTAAAATACTGAGATCAATATGATCAAAGGGGGTTCTTGCCTTGCTTTGTAGGTTCCGGATTTGACTCGAAGTCGAGGTAGACAATCGTAGCTTCGAATATGTCGATATCTACACGTGATTACTTATAACAACAACAATAAGAGGTATAAAGAAGTCAAATGAAACCAAATTCAAGAATAAATCACAATAGAAGGTTCTGGGGATAAAAACATTTTAAATATTAATTTCTTATTATTTAAGTTCATTTACTTGTGTTATGGATTTTAGGGTTTGTATTACAAATTCTAATAGGATTCAGATGCAAAGCATGTCTAAATACAATTATTTTTGTAGGATTATATGGTCTTGTCCTTAAGGAGCATTTTTAAACTGGTTCTATTTGTATTTGAAGTTTATTTATGATTTTGTATTTATTTCTTAATCTTATATATTTCTAAAGTTTACGTTATAAAAGGTCAGATTTGTTTTTAGATTGCGAATGTAATTCACATATATATGAAACTATTTTTATAGCATTAGCAGTTCTTGACTCTAGAAGTGTCTTGAAATTGATTTTGCACCTTTTTACTTTTATTTGAGAGAGTTATTCATGTCCAATTTTATGCATATAGAAAATGGAATCTGAACTTAGTTTCAAACTAATTCAATTTTAAATCATTTTGTAGATTTGGAGTGTTTAAGGTTCTAGCAAGCTTTTAGAAACTTATTCCATAAACTTTTTTGAGACCAATGTATAGTAACCACGAATAGTGACTATACTAAGTCATACACATAAATTACAAATGTGCTTACTAAATATTTTTAAATAAAATTTAGTTCTTACAAGGACTAATTCAATTACTGTTACAAAATAGCAGGGTTATGGTTTTACAAAAGTTTAGAAGTTGGTTTCATTTGTATTATTATTTATTTGCAATACTTTATTCTATTCTTATATGCATAGAAACCAAGTCTTTTATAAACTTGATTTAAACTTAAATCAAATATGAAATATTTTTGCATAAATAGGGGTATTGTGGTCTAAGCTGGGTCTAAGAATTGGTTGCACTCTAATTTGAATTTAAATGCACAAGTTACAGCTATTTGTATTTTCAATGTATTGGAATCAACTTTGATACAAATTTAAGTTCAAATCTAAATGTTTTTGTAGAAATGGAGCACTTCAGGTATCAGTAACTTTTAGAATTAATTTCTTCATTTTAGAAGTTATGGTTTATCTATTTTAAACAGCAGGTTTACTCTTACATTTTGTAACACACAATGAACAAGCATGCCACCGTTTGCTGGATCCATGGAATTAGAATTAACGCAGTCCAGTCATGGAATTTTCTATACTTCATTCACCTATCATAATCAACATATGCTATCATAGTGACACCCCCTTCTATTTGGAAGTGTACAACCATCATGAAAAGCTAAGGCCAATCATGGTGAGAAAATGGTTGATCAAAGAATGATGTATACAAAAACAAAACAAAACAAAAGTGGCAACCGAAACTATTTGCCAACTCTCTCTCTCTCAACAAAGGTGCCAACTTCGCATTTACACGCTGAGCTGCTTTTAGCCGGGCAATAACTTCTTCAGTTGCATATAACACAACAGCAGCTTCAAAATAAAGAATCGAGCTTCCAGCAAAATTTCCTCCAGCCATATCGTCAGTTTATCTAGAAATGATCTCCTATTCATCCTTTTAGCTTCTAACACAGCTTCAGAAGAGACCCGTCCAATGATCACAAATGATTCCAAGGAGGAACCTCCAACCTGCCAAAGGAGTTCACATGTTAATGAGGGCCAATAGACCAATAATAAACTACCGGTTTTGTATACTTCTTGTTAGTGTTTCAGATGTATATAACAATATAACTAAATTAAACATGACCCAAAATTGAATTAACCTGATATGATGCCACATTGATTTTCATAGAAAAGAAAGACACGGATTAAGATGGGTTTTATGCAAGTGAAGCCAGACCTCCTTGATTTATAATGCTTTCCTGTAGTTAGTTGCTTATTACCGCCCAATTAATTGAAGGTGCTTCAAGCACATGTAACAGCTATGACAAAATCCCATAGCTCAATTATGTCCTTCCTATGTTATCTCAATTATTTTGCAGAACAACTTGTATCTTTCGATCATAAAACCAAAAATGGAATTGAATGAAAAGAAAAGGATGGGGCAAATGATCAGACAGTACAAGTTACAAATGCAACAGGATATGACAACCCATATAATATGCTAGTAACTAAATATTTCACTTACCAGGGCATGATTGACTGCACGTAAACAATCGTTTGTCTTAAGCATCAGCAAGATGACCCTTGGCAGTCTCCTTAGGAGCTCTGAGATTTGTGATAAATATAAGGAAGCATACATCTGTGCACAAAAGTAAACAATCAAGTATTGAGTGGATCATCCTCAAGGACCTCAAGGTAGAAGGGATTCCATGGATAAGCTAACATAGAAACTTGACTGACAAATCCCAATCCAACTATCTAATATTAGAAATCATGGTACAAGGGGAAAAAATGACCATGAAGAGCGAGAACCATGCAAACTTGTAAAAATAATGGCATGGCTACAGGAAAAACAAGTCCATCAAAAAATTGGACAACCTGACTATTTAAAAGAATGGTACAGGTGGGAAATAGGTTTCGGATTGCAGGTAACACATCAGTTAGTGAATATAGAATGTACTTTTTTTTAGGTTTCATCCTAGTTCAGAGCCTGGGCTCATATTGGGCAATACCAAGTCTGTTTTTATTACTGTAGGAAAGATTGTGAAGATTTGGAGGTCTTGTTCTTGGAGGAACAGTGAGAAAATCACAGCAGTAGCAATAAGCAAATTTCATTTCTAGTACAAGGTGATAACATGGTAATATATCCTACAGATACTGGTAGTATTCATTACTGAATGTTGTTCATCTGCACTGTTATACCTACTGTGGTACCATGGGTTGCCATTAAGAACACAAACATAGCATAACATATATAACCTGAAGTTCAGAACGATCAGTATTATTCCCATCCAGGACAAGATGATCAACAGATGGGTCAATGACACTTTTCCATGGCCTCATCGTGAGAACACCAGCGAAAAGTGTGTGAAGATCCTCCCCAGCACCTAGTTTGATACTGTTCTCCTTAATTGCTTTTGCGTCAGCGAAAACCAGTGCCTGTGTTGAACAAATGTCATAAAAAAAAGAATAAGTACTGACTACTGACTCATGACCAGAAAAGAAACTGTAATAACACTGCCACCTTCCAAAGAGATGCATAGCTTATCCTAGTAGCGTAATCAAGTACTTTGTAAAGACCATGATCAAGAAGAATCAATTGCGGCCTTTTCCATCCTACATTCAAGTAAAATCTTATAGACAGTTAGTTGCGATATATGCATATACCAGACAGCATAATGCAGTAACTGATTAATCAGACATATATAAAATGCTTAAACAGAGAAAGCTGCATGCTGGCACATTGGAGCTTGGTACAAATGACCATGTTCTCGTAAATCTGCAGAACTCACATGCCCCAACTCACTGAACACAAATTTCCTTATCGGATTGATGATCACATATTGAAGCTACCTACCATCCTTCTAAGAACAACTCTTCTACTCATCCACTTAACATCGATACTATGCACTATTAAATTTATTGTAGCATAGTTAATACTGGACAGAAGACCTCTGATGCACTTCAGGAAAGCTAAAAATATATTAAATGACTCATTGTTGTTGATTTACTTTCTGATGCTAAAAGCAAAGATTCTCACCAAAAAATTTTCTACTGTCTTGTGGCAAGGGTCGGATCATCATATTGGCAGCATGGGGGTCACAATGAACAAACCCATGCTTGAAAATCATCTCAGCAAATGCCTTACTGACCTACACAACAGTGAAGTGAGCATCTGTAAAAAAGTCATTAGCACAATTTTTTTTTTAAAAAAAAAACTGTACTGCAACAACTTACTAGGTTTGAAACATCAACAGGGCGAATTCCAAGGCCTTTAATACTTTTAACATCAGTTACCTCAGTGGCATCCATAAATTCCATAGTGAGAATTCTACATGTGCTCAGATTCCAATAAACTTTGGGGGCATATATGCTATCCGATATGTGAGGAGACAGCTTTCTAAAGTTATCCAAACATTTTTCACTGTTTTTAGCTTCGTACAAGAAATCTAATTCCTGAAACAATGAAATGAAGTTAATGCCAACTCCAGATTATGTAACTTGTTCCTTTCGCTTTCACCACAGTATAAATTGCATAAAATTCAAGTTCGGCATAAAGACACCCTACTGGAAAGCATAGTGATGAACACAAAATCCAATATCAACACAAGAGATCCCACAAAGGAGCAATCATCGACATAAAATAGACTAGAACAATTATGACATGACAAAGCAAACCAACATATTAATGCATTTGCCAAGTAACAAAAAGAAATGATAACAGGATATACTGAAATCCAATAAGTAACAGCAATAAAGTTAAATTGCCAAACAAGATTAAATAAAAGTACCTTAGGTGCACTTTCTCGAATTTCATCAACTAACCACCTGCATGGAACCAACTTTACTGGTAGTAAAAATGAGCATTGCATGGAAAAGTAGTGTTACTATCAAATAATTACAGTTGCATTAGCATAGACCTAGAGTCGATTATTCCAACATACAAACGGATATCATGTATTCATGTTGCATGTATGCCCACAACATAGAATTGTTAGCCTCGTTTACAGTAAATGAAAATCTTCATAACACATGTTTCATGAACATTTGCAGATATACGGCACTGTAAATGCATAATTTAACCCAGAAGAAGTTGGCTGTAAAGGAATGACATCTTCCAATAGAACTTCAGAAGTACATGTAAGCAATCTTACACGTTTAGAAGCTAATGTGTGGCTCTTTCCAGTTTATCATAGTCCTTTTGTAGGTCTCGTAAACTTTTAATCCAATTTTATCCTATCAAGTAATGCAATGCTTCTGTTGTGATAACAGGTGAAATTACTTATTAGTTACTAATAAACACGATATTACTCAAGCTCAAAATTGTAGTTGTGTTCACCCTTTATGGGATTATAGAAGCATTATCAAGCATAAGATTCAAAACTTGGAATAACAAATGATATTTTATGAAAAGCATCAAACATGTCCTTATCAATACTGTCCTAAGCAAATAAAAAGGGAGCTAGAAGATCATATATTTGCAACAATAGAATCAAATTTGATATTTCAAAGTCCTAGTCTTGAGCTGTAGTTTTGTAAAGTATACTCAGGGGAATGGCTGACTGCCTTGTGTAATTAACCAAGATGACAATCCTCTAAATCGCGTTTGACCTAGCCACTGATTTGAGCAAACATGTCCCCCTCCCAACAAATCACCATCAACAAAGGGATTATTGTGAAGGTACAAGAATCATGGAAACAAATATGCGCCCATAAACCTGGAAAGATGTGGGACATTATGGGCTAACAGATTTGCATCGATGCATGGTCGTACAATTCCCTGGAAAGATGAGCTCAACTGATCCTAACCATCAGTATAAGTTTTCGAGGTAGCATGCTTAAAAAGCTAAAATAAAAAGGCTACAAGGTAACCAAGCAAACTTGCTCCCATTCACAAGTGATACCTGTAGTCAAATGTAGGGAATATATAATGAAGAGCATTCACTACCAAATCCACAGTGGCAATATCTACAACAGAAGTATCTGTCAAGTGGTCGTGTTGAACCTGGAGATCAAGATAAGGATTAAAAAAGTCAGAGGAAGACAGCAAGCTGATTAAATTTGATCTCTAATCATAATGTAAGAATTTCAACTAAACATAAATGTATTCAAGTTAAACTGCAGTCCTTTGTTAGGTTGCAACCTTAACAGCAACTTTTTGTCCATCATGCGTTCTGGCAGAATGAACTTGTGCAAGAGAAGCACTTGCAAGTGGGACAGGATCAAATTCTGCAAAAACCTACACGCCACAACAAAGGGGGGAAACAAATTTGATGTCAGAGCTACTTCTAAATTAACGAGCGATTCATAAATCCAATCTGAAAGTGCATTATTTGGTTTAAGCGTCAATACTGTTTCAGACTAATGGACTAATCGTGGTCGTTTGGATTGTGTTTTGTTAATTAATACACCATCAATCATCGTACTGAACTTCTGCATCAGCTACATTCCTACAGCTTCAAGGTGCATTACTCAAATCAGTAATGAAAGGAGGATGACAAGGAACTAAGTAACTAACAGTTTCCGGCGATTCTCCAAGCTCTTTCCCGAACACCCCACAGACTTGCTCGTATGATGAGACCGGGCATCTCTTCAGCATCGACGCCCTCATCGTCTGCACGTACTCCTCCGGCACAACATACTCCTAGAAACAGGTAACAGTCAACTTCATACAGCAACTAAAATCAGGCCATCTCACAGGAAAATCCGTCAATGAGCACAGCGAGATGGTATGTAATCGCGTCACTGGAGTCGATAAAGAGGGCCAATTTCCGTACCAGCTGCGCGATGTGCTGGCCAAGCTTGATGTAGATGCCGCCGTTGCGGAAGCAGAGCTCCTGGAGGCGGTTGGCGGAGCGGAGGTGAGCGTCGTGCCTGGCGCTGAGCCACGCGGGGCTGTCCGGCTCGAGGCCCCAGAGGGAGTACTGGTAGTCGAGCGCGATGGTGGCAGCAGTGACGGAGTCTCGGAGGAGGCGCGGGGGCAGGTGCGCGCAGATCTTGAGGGCCGCGGAGGGGTCGTCGGAGGAGGCGATGGCGGCCGCGCCGGCGCCGGCGCCCAGGGCCAGCGTCGCCGTCGCCACCCGCCGCCACATGGCTCCGCGCTGTTGCTTGTCGTGCTCCTCTTTCTCGGCTTCCTTTCTTCCGCCGCAAGATGTTTGGAGGCTTGGAGCGAAGGGTTCAGGACTTCAGGTCTTCAGGAGTTAGCTTTTGTTCTCGTCCAAATCCGTCCGTTTATGGTCCCTTCGGACAAGCTTCTATTACTAGATTGTGGGTTGTAGTCGGTTGTTTAGAGAAGTGGCTGTCTGAAGAATTTACTGATTGGAGAATCTGGTCGTTCGGTAATCCTGATTGTCTGTGTTGATTGTTGATCGCGTCGGTGATGGATGAGAGGATGAGGGTAGTAGAGGGGCCTAGGGACGACGGCTGAAGCTCTTGTGCCTACAACGACTCGTGGGAGGCGAAACTCGTAGAATCTAAGTCAGAATCCGCAGAATCAGGTGGGTGACAGCTTCTGATTCTGTGTACAAATTAGATTCTGATTCTTGTAGAAGCTGTCTAGAATCCTACTGTTTGGCGCACAATCCGCTTTTATTTTAAGTAGAAGCTGTATTCAAACTAAAACGAAGAGGGCCTATATCGAGTCCTGGCCAATTTTGATGTGTGCGGTAATTGCTCGTTTCTTTGTTTAAAAATTGTCGAACTCCGTCAAGATTCCAACCGTTGCCACCCACCTCTAAAATGGCTAAAGCCAGCAAGATTCAGTGCCACCACATTCCTCTCTTCCGCCAATGCAGACTGTTAGGGTCTAACAAGGTTTGAAAAACCGATGAAAATCGTGGTTTTTGATCGTACCGTTACGGTTTGAGATTCAAAACTGATTACTAAACCGGTTTAGTTTAAAAAAATTTGAAAAAAAATGTACGACGTAAACCAATCGAAAATCGGTGAAAACTGCTCGATTTTCAAAGAAATCGAGCGAAAATCGCTCAAAACCGCTCTAAAAAATATTCAATTGGTTTGGGCCGATGAAAACCGAGGCGGGTTTTCGTGAAAACCGACCGTTTTTTTTAAAAAAAAATTTATTTCTTAACCCTACGGTTTCTGACGATTTTTAACTCGATATTTCCAATTTTGAATTTCGAATTTCAAGCAGTTTTTTCAAAAAAACGAACCTCACATATTTATGTGGTTCATCGAACCAAATTAGGAGCAGATGTTAGGAGCTTAAATAAAAATTTGAAGGTTGCACCTTACAGATTCTTAGAGTGTGTAATTAGATTATGTAGTTCTTACTTTATATAATTACATCCCACAGAGTTAAAATTCTAAGCTTCAGCATTCCATTCCATATTCCACCCCCAACAACGCCACATTCTCCTCTAACACACCTCTCGCGGTAACCTCTAATGGACGAGCAGGACAGAAACATTTTTTACACATGGGAGATGGGAGCGTTGTTTTACTTGTCTTCTATAATAAGCACTGTTTGCAATAATAAGATAGATTTCCGCTATCATACGGTTTAATTCCTCCGGAAGCAAATTAGAATACTCGAAAAGGACCCTGTTGCTGTGGGGGCTGGACCTGGTAAAGCCGTAGGCAGGCGGCTCCCGTCGCACGGCCAGATCCATCCAGCACGGCAGTTCTACGCACCGCACTCTTCCTTGTTCACACCTTCCCGTATATTCCATTCCCAGCCCGTCTCCATCCCCATCTCCTAGTTGCATGCCGCGGTCAGTGCGAAGCCCCCGCATAAACTAATCCAAAAAGCGGAGTAATCTCTCCTCCTGATCTTTGGATTCGAGGCGGGGAGAGGGGGGGACGTGGGCTCGGAGGCGCGGCGATCGCGATTGGAGTGGCCCTCGAACCGATCGCGCCTTGGATCGCGAGGAATCGGGAGGGCTTGGAGTTGGGGGCACGGGGAGGGGGAGGCGATGGGGCGGCTCTTCTTGATGCACCTCGAGGGCAACGTCTACAGCTGCAAGCACTGCCACACCCACCTAGCCCTCGCCGCCGACATCATCTCCAAGGTTTGCTCGTCACCTCACCTCGTTCTTGCCTGTCGCAATTTCCTTGTCGATTTGGCGTCACGGCGGACGTGAGAGCGACTGCTTCGGTGTTTTCCGTTTCTTGCAGACCTTCCAATGCAAGCACGGGAAGGCGTACCTCTTCAATAAGGTGTAAGTGGCCATTCCTCCCCCTTGGCCTTCCCTTGCCTCGATTTGTTCGTCGATTTAGCTGGGCGTTGGTTGCGCGCGCCGGGTGCTGTGTGCAAATTTGGGGGAAATGCAGCGCCCTTCTTTTCTTGATTAGTTGAACGTTCTAGGTGCTTTCTCTTCGTGTCGCTAATTCGATGTTTGACAAGGCAAGATTGGGAGCAATTCACTGTGGCATGTAGTTCGCCCACCTTGCACGGATTCGGGACACTGGGAGCCTTACCTACACTTTCCTAAAACCATGAGGAACTGGAGAATTAGGAATGTGCTTGAGACTTGAGAGTTGATATAAGGAATGAAAACACACACACACACACACACACACTCACACTCATAGAATGAGAGACGGTAAAACAAGAAAGACAGAGGGAACCCTCTAAACTGTACTAGATTATGTAAGAGGTTACTAGATTATATAAGAGGTTGGATAGGCAAATGCTATAGTACTCAATAGTCAAATATTAAGTCCTATAACTCTCTGCAAAAAAGAAAGCCTTTTCTCTCTCAGGCATTGTTTGGGAAGCTGAAAATCCCGGCCCACCCAAGGGATGGACCAGGATTTTGGGCTTCCCAAACAAGCCCTCATTGTTTCTATTATTCCCTTATTTTCAAGGAGTGATGGATGCACAGCCTTACCTTTCGATGATCTACGAGGAGCAGTTCATGCGGGTTCTGATACTGATTCTAAGATTGTCCATCCTAAATGATGCATGCCTCTGTTGAAAGTGATCTCCAATGAAATCCTTAACAAGCTCAAGTTGCTTGCACAGAACAGCACTCCACATATTCGAAATTGATCTCCAGCTAAAGTCACTTAATACACCACTATTCCATATGTTTGAAGTTGATCTACGATGCAATCCCAAACAGCTAAAGTTACTTGCATACAACAATACGATGACTAGATGTACATGGACCTTCTAAAGCTTTGATCCCAACTCTTTGGTGAGTACAAGGTATGTCAATTGATTTGCCTCTGCCTGTTTGCTGGATCAGCAAGCTTTCTTTGTATCAAACTATATTTTCTCTAGTTAGAAAAAACTACTGAGCTGATACCTGAGGTTCATTATTGGAAGACAATGGAAGATGGGCACATAGAAAGAAAACATGCAAGTCTTTTTCCCATTATTGGACTATCGTTCCCAATGCTAAGCTTCCTTTTCATGAGATTATATTTGGGTTATCAAACAGCGAATCATGATCTTCCATCATATACACAATTCATCTCCTCAATTTGGATCTGGTATAAAATCCACTCCTAGCCAGGAGACGAATCAGATATGCCTAATCATGGGCAAAACACAAATCCACGTTGGCTTTAAAAAGAGGTTCATACCTCCTATAGATTGCCATTTGTGAATACTCCAGTGCAGTGGGGGACTGGCAGTTACTGTTCAAACTTCATGTGCAGCAAAAACAAATATGTTTTTAGTGTCCTGTAACATAACGGGGAGCTAACAGTTTTATGATGTTCTTTACCATATAGAGGAACAAATGTGTCATTTGGCAGTCTGGTAGCAAAGTAGTGCCACCTAGTCCAATTTTATCCATTTCACTTCTTGGTAGATTCTAAGGTGCGGTGTTTCAAGATGAGTTATACTCTTTACAGTACTCTGTCCGCCGCAGATTTTTCATTAACTTATGTCTGTTATTGGCAGTGTCAATGTTACTGCTGGAGTAAAGAGGATCGCATGATGCTCACAGGAACGCATACTGTTTCTGATATCTTCTGTGTTGGCTGCGGATCCATTGTTGGATGGAAATATGTAAGATTTGTGATGGTTATTTTGTAATATCTTTCTTATTCCCTAGCACTTAAGTTCTACGGTGCCCCTAATCTAGGAGGCTGCACATGAGAAGAGCCAGAGGTACAAGGAAGGAAAATTTATTTTGGAGAGGTGATTATCTTAACACCCTGTGATAGTATATTTTGTTCAAACAAATTCAAGAACTCACTTTTTAAGAGTTGTGCGTCAAGACACTTGCTTACCACATTATAATAGTCTGGAATTCACTGGAATCTCGTATCCGTTGTGGCTGAGCAGATGTAAGGTGTCAGGTCCTGATGGGAGTCATTACTGGGTTACACATGATGCCCATGTGGGTGGAAGCGACGCTGATGACGTATGAAGAACAACTCTAGACAAGCTCAAACTTCTTGTTCATCCCTGTAAATATCTTGGGTGTTGTTGCTCTTAGTTCCCCGGGGATTGGCTTCCATTCAAAGTATCCCTGGTGTAAATTGTTATTCTAGGAGACCTAATCTCCTCCCATCTTCCCTGCAAGTTGTTGGATACTACTGTCTGTATATATGCCTGTAACCTGTGCTGCCTGATGCCTCTAAAAACTCTTGTATTTACTTGAATGCCAAGCTCTAATGACTGAATAAAATTCTGTTTCTCAAGTAATCTGTCAGTTGTTGGAACTGAATTTTGCATTTGGTTCCAATATGGCGAAGGAAACAAAAGGTCACCTTGTTGTAGTGTGAAAACTGAACACGGATGAGAGGGTGGACATCAGTCGTTTGACGGGTCCTCAGTCATGAGAGTAGAAATGACAAGAGGATGTACACAGGTTTGATGGTTTGAGAGGACTGTTTTACTTCTATCAATGAGTAGTCCTACTTCTATCAATGAGTCTACGAGGGATAGTCTTTGAGGGCAGGGCTTGTCAAATTAAACTTTCTTTTATATCGTTCAAGAGAGTTCTAGTTACAAATGAGAGTGAAATAGGGTATTTATAGACTCCTGGTCTATGCAAATAATTGAAATACCCCTCATTGAGGCAACTAGCCTACAAGTATAAACAAAGGTAATATTGTCTTTGTCAGAAGCAACTACAATTTTTGATCTGTATGTAGTACAATCAATAGCTTTTGAGGTATTCTCTAACACGCCTTATACTTGATGTTGTTGTTCCATGAGTTAATCTACTTTGTAAGTTAATACCTTTAGTAAGGAGGAACACGAAAACTATAGGCCTACAGTGACTGTTTGCTTTTCTTTTGGAGAGAAGAGAGAGAGACCGGGGGACTTAGGGCTATTTGAGGAGCTGTTTTCTAAAAAGCTATCCTTTGATTTTTTAGGTTGAAAAGCAGTTGTAGTTTTTTATGAGAGGTTGTTCAGTAAACAACTAATTTCTTTCCACAGTAGGTGCAAAAACACATCTCACTCGGATTTTGGCTATTGATATTGAATACGGTTTTATCTGGTTAATAGTTAGTGCCTCTACTTTTGGTTCAAGTCTAACTGCTTTAATGACTGTCTCAATCTCGATCTTTTTGGTTTCTGCTAGTTATATATGGCTTCTAGCCTATGCTAAAAATTCTTAAAAGCCAATCCGTTTAGACAGGTTTACAGATTTTTTAGAAACTGAAACTGACTTTTAAGTCCTCTAAACAGAATCGTAGCAAGGTGATCATGAACTTTGTATCCATGGGCCGAACTACCCAATTTACACAGAGAGAGAGAGGCCTGCAGACTTCAGTGAGGTGATCATGGACTTTGGATCCATAGGCCAACAGCCCAAGTTGCCGTGTCAGACCCGATGGGCTGTATTGTATATGGCCATCAGAGACAGAGAGGCCATGAATCTTGATGGGGGCAAATACCACGAATTTTTTTTATTTAATATTTAATTTTAATCGTTTTTTCAGAACTAGTCGCCCGCGGGAAAAAATTTCAAAACTACCCGCCGTGTCGCCCGCATCGGGCGACGCTCAGTACGGGCGACGGCGGTTACGCCTAACAAGCAAAACTTCATGAACGAATTGGCAGAACTAAAAAATATAATAAATGTCTGATAAGCCCTATGGCAATGGCGATCGCATCAGATAAAATTTTTTGAAATTTTTTGTTGTAAATTGTTTGTAGAATTGTTGTATTGAATCGGGACGAATTAGAAAAAAACTTATTGTCATGTAATGAACCGAAAAATTGTTTGTTTGTTAGTAATACGCATCTCACTCGGTATTTTCGTAGCCTCGAAGGGTCCGCGAATCTGGCCGAAAAAATACGGGAAAAAAGCGGGCGGGCTACATAGCGTGGGATACCACTTCAGCGTGAGCGAGATGGCGGACGTTGCCCCGCATTTTGTTACCAAAATCGGAAAAAGGCACTCGCGCCACGAAACCACGTAAATCGTGGCCACTTGGGTGTTTTCGTAGCCCCACGGAACAAGCGGACACGGTCAAAAAATACTGAAAAAATCAAGGGCGGCCCTACGCAACGCGAGCCTCGACTTTCAGACGGGCAAGATGGTCGACGTTGCCCCGCCTTTGTTGCGAAAATCGAAAAAAGGCACTCGCGACACGAAACCACGGAAATCGTGGCCACTTAGCGGTTTTCGAGTCTCAGCGGACAGCCGGACATGGTCAAAAAAATAGGGGAAAAATCAAGGGCGGCCTACGCAATGCGGGCTACCACTTACGTACGGGCGAGATGGCCGGACGTTGCCCCGGCCTTTTGTTGCGAAAATCGGAAAAGGCACTCGCGGTCACGAAACCACGGAAATCGTGGCCACTTAGCGGTTTTCGTAGCCCCGCGACAGTAGGACATGGTCAAAAAATAGGGAAAAATCAAGGGCGGCCTCACGCAATGCGGGCTACCACTTACGTCTGGGCGAGATGGTAGGACGTTGCCCCGCCTTTTGTTGCGAAAATCGGAAAAGGCACTCATGACCACGAAACCATGAAAACTTTTACGAGGTCTCGAAAATTTTGAAACTTTTTATGGAGGTTCCTGATAAATCAGTGATATTACCATAAAAATTTCAAATGATTTTAATATATGACGAATTTTTTAAAATTCAAACAATACATATATAATGGCACATACACCAAAAGTTCGGATGATAAAATAAGCAATAGATTATATTATATTATATTACATGGGCATTACAACAAAGGACGAGGTTAATAAGGAAAGCATTGTTCGTCGTGGTGGAACAAATGATCATTCCGCCTATCCGGCATGACCGAATGATGTAAGATATTTTCGATATTACGACCCGTTCTAATATTGCGACGTGTCATCGGACACCGCTCAATCCCTACTATGAAAGAACTCCATGGGGTTCCGCAGCTTCTCCCAGTTTGCCGCCCATTGGGTGGCCTATGCCGACGCCTCGGTGTATAAGACTTAAATTTTGGTTGTTGTTTATGTGATTTCGCCTCCCATATGGGCATGTCATCCCGATTCTGGCGTCCCCTATGTTAATACCACCCGGTGTTCCGGGTGGTCCGCATAACGCCGAGGATTTGTTGCGTGGTGCGGACCTCGGCCGCTTCCCCTTGTCCCTTCTTCTTCGAGAGGAGGAACCTCCCAGCACCTCATTGTGTTGGCGTTGGCGGAGACATGCGGAGACGCCTGCTCTGTTTTCGCTCGCACTCCACTATATGGTGCAGAGGTGTGTGTTGGGCTTATGCTTGACAACCGGAAGCGTGCCTGCATTGATCAATGCAAGATGCCCTTTGGTGGTTGCATAACACCGTAGGCGTACTCGGTCCGCTTTTTCGGCGGTAGTGGCACCACGGAGAGGGTTGCTCCCCGCTTATCCCATGCAGTTGCACGAGATGTGGGTGGTACGTCTCGGGTCCACCCAGTTGAAGTACCAAAGACTGCTCTCCTCGGCCAAGGGGCACCGGTAAAATCTCGGTCGCTAGATCACCGTGGCGGTATCAACCATCGCCTCGAGGCCATGTACATAAACGTCGGGCTTTCGGTGGCCCGGAGGAGGTTCCTCCTTTGACTTGTTGTTTGCAAGTGTCCTTTTGAACTCTGTGTGCGATGAACTGGTTTAGAACTACTACTTTGTGAGTTCAACATGAGTATGTCGCATGAAACTCACCGATCGGTTGGCCCCTTGCACACCGCCCTAAGCTCTGTCGATCTAGAAAAGGGACATATCCCGGCGGCCTCCCACCGGGTGAAGTTCTCGGCGAAGCGGGGTAGTTGTCGTGGCGCTTGTTGAGAAATTCAGTGAGTCACGCTGTTCGGCCCGTCGATCCATTGGAAGAAGCAACACCGCCCTCGTCTTTGATAAAAGAAAGAACGATGCATGAGATGGTAGTGTTACCTCAGTATTGTGTGGACGCCAATGGGTTTACCTCAGACGTATGCCCACAAAGCGAGTGAGTGCGGGCGGCCGCTCTCCATGGGTAGATTGCATCATCTTCGCCAGTAGGTTGCGATCGATTTGGGTCGGGCAACTCCGCGAATCAAGGCGTCGACACTCATGGCATCCGGATATTCGGCGGAGGACTTCGCTTCAAGAGGCGATGATGAAACGACATTGTTCTCTCCTTCCTTCTCATCTTGTTCTTTCTTGTTCTCTCCTGCTTTGGGTATGCGAGGGGGCGTGCGAGAGCGAAGATTATAAAGGGTAGATATCGCCTGGGTATGGGGCGATATTTACCTTAGGCGATGTGCCTCGACATATCAGGGCTATCGCCCCATTTCGGGGCGAAATTTACCTTCAGGCGATGTGCTCCTCGACATATCAGTATATCGCCCCATTTCAGTATGAAATTTACCTTGGGGCAGTGTGCCTCCTGACATATCAGGCTATCGCCCCATTTCAGTATTACCTTTACCTTCGGTGTGCCTCCTTACATTTTCACAAAGAAAGCTATTTGTTCATCGTTTATTAATAGGCAATTATATATTGTCGAGCTATGCGGACGTTGCTCGCACGAGTTGCTGGCATCGAAAAAATAAGTCGAACGACATGGCTAAGAAAACATATCTACTACTCGAGATAGTTAGACAACATGGTGTGAAGATAAATACATTACAAAAGTACAATGTACAACAAGTCACCACGGCGACGCCTCGATCGCTTTCGGTGGGGTACGTGAGTGGCGACGGCGACGGACGACCCTCCTAGCCCGCCCGCTCCCCGAGGGTAGCGTAGTATGTCGGCGGCTCGGGTGTCTCTGCGGTGGTGGCCCGTGCTCCTCGGTGGACATGAATCGTCCACGCCGAAACACTGATCCTCGCAATGTCGCTGCACCTCGAGTAGTCGACAAAGACCGTCGCGGACTGCCGTCACCCCACCCCGGACACTGCGGTGTCAGGCGAGAGACGAAGATCGCCCGCCACCCACACCAGACACTGCGGTACGTGTGAGAGACGAAGATCGGCGGTGTCACCCCACCGTATATCTAGGCTCTGTGGAGGACACGAGGGCACGCATCGGGTGACGTCGCAAGGTGTGGGCCGACTTCATTTGGCGAGGTGGGCACGCCCACTAGGCGGGAGGTCTTTGGTGGCGGGCCACCACGTCTCGGCCCCGGCGTGAGTAGGCGGCACATCCGCCCCATCGTGGCGCGCCACCGACTAATTGTTTCCGCTGCTGAACGGGGTGAGCACGACGTCTGCGAGGCCCGCCAACACGGACTCGAACTCCCGTACATCCGCCTCGCAAGACGGCTCGCAAGTAATGCCACTTGATATGAGTTAATTTACATAAAAACATACGTGTAGGGTTTTGGGGTGACCCTTACCGCAGCGTTCTCCTCTCGGACATCTGTGAAGGGTACGTCTCGACACCGATGCGAGCCGACATACTGGCGGTGTGTGCCCAACCCTAAGCCGAGTCGGCGGCGCGTACCAGTCCATGTAATCGTCGTACGTGGAATCGTCGTACGGCCGGGTCTCGTCCACCCTGTCCTCACCCGCCTCGTCCCACTGCATCAGCCACGGTATCATCGCGCCGAAGAACGGAGTGCCTAGTGCATGCCCGACCGGTCATCCCGCAAAGCAAAAACGGCAATTTACATACAACATTCATTCCACCGAATGGTAAGTATTGTGCTCAGACACTTACTTGCGCTGCACGCGAGAGATGCAGGTGAGTAGTCTGCAGGGGAAAGTCCGAAGAGGCCGAACTGCCAAGACACCGGTCGGCGAGTACTCCTCGACGACCTGGTCAAAGAGGAGGACCTTACGGTGAGCCAGAGCGATGGTCACGCCAAAGAATGCTCGGACAGCCCGTGAGGTGCTTTCGGACTGACGTCACAGCGGCAAGACGGTGCCCACCGTCCTCGCCGTCAGCATCTGTCAAACTCGAACGAACTCGAGTACGACTTCTTGGTCTGCGGTGGGCGACACCACATTGCGGAACAAAAAAGTAGTCCTTATTAAAGTGTCCAAATTAGGGGTTAGATATAAGGGGCATACTGTCGCTGAACCCAGAGAGGCCCATAGTGGGCGGTCGATCTGGGGAGGCCGTGGTACAGTCTCCGTGAGTACTGGCGTCGGGTCAACCTCGCCTATCAAGGAGAAGTGCTCCCAGACCACAAATGCAGAGTAGAACGCAGCCGTCAGCAGCGCCTCTTTGCCTACCTTGAGACGACCTCGCCTGAGACCCACAGACGTGCACGCGAGCACCAGCAGAGCCCCACGACCACGCACCATCTGTGTACAACGGCAAGAGTTAGACATGTCTGTCGTAAGAGATTTTAACGAAATGTGTTACAGTTCGGCGGGTGTCGGCGATAAAGCGGGCGAACTTCGACCAGTGCCGGTCCACCGTGTCCCGTCAGCGAGGCGGAACAAGTACCAACCGAACAGACTAGCGAGTACGCCTGTGGTGGCGTGCAAGTCATCCTCGTCGCCTCCGGTGGAGAAACTCGACTGCAGATTCGCATGCGAGATTGTCGGCAGCTTCGGTGCGTATCCGTTAAGTTGCAATGAACGAGGTACTAACCGTGGAACTGGAGCAGCCACGCTTCGGACTCCGTGCTTCTCATCTCGCTCTTGTGGGGCACGTGCGGGTTTGGCCGCGGGTGTCGGTCCACTGGGCGGCAGCGCCTCAATCTGCTCACACTAATCGAGGGGGCGTGCGGCACAACCGCACGACCCCGCAGGGAGGCCGAGGAGGTACGACACGTCCTGCAGCGTGGGAGCCATCTCTCCGCAGGGCAGGTGGAACGTGTGTGTCTCCGGTCTCCACCGGTCCACGAGCGCGGTCAGCAGGGACCGGTCGTACGAGAACCGTGGTGACGTCGGGGGCCTCCACGATCGTCTGCTCCACCATCCGTGCAGAATCGAAGTAAGCCGCGGCTCAGAACCTGCGTAGTGTGTAGCGTCGTTAAAATTCCATTAGCGTAAGTAAAGAGTGCGAACTTCGGCGACTTCATCAGGAACCCAGCCGGTCGATCCGAAGAAACTCCTTCGGCACCGAGACCGCAGATGTCCCCACCCCGCCCTCAATCACGGACAACCTAGACCGTGGGTCAAGTCCACGTCTTTGGTCTAGCGGCTGAGTAGCGCCAAGAAGACGCCCAACTCTCGCCATCGTCGCTTTGCACTGCGTGGTTACAAAGCAAATTCATGGTTAGAAAGCAAATTTATGGTACACGTTGCAACTACAAAAAGTAAATGAAAAGTAATGCAATGTTCCATATTCAAATATTACATTAACGGGATAACAAATAATCGGTACATACACTCGAAAATACATTGACGGGGACAACAATTAAGCGGTACATAGAATCGAAAAATACATTGACAGAGACAACAATTAAGCGGTACATAGAATCGAAAAATACATTGACGGAGACAACAATTAATCGGGTACATAGAATCGAAAATATATTGACGGAGACAACAAATAACTCGTACATAGAATTGCATTATCCACAATTACGGCGCGCCTCGGACTCGTCCCATATCGTTCCTAATACGCCGTGTCCTTCGACGCCCGACCTTCGCTTCAACATTCGGATGTCCGTACCCATCGATGCCCGGAGGGGGGCCGCCGTGAATGATCCATCGACCCGTGCACCAGACACCTCGTTATGCCACGTGTTGAGAACACTCGCTTGTAGTAGTAGTGGGAGATGTACGGACGACATGACTGGTGTGTCTCGCTCGCCTGCGGCAATCACGCGCGAAACACGGCAAGTGCAAGCAGCGTGGCTTCTGGCAGAGCGATCGCAATGCGGCTCGGAGTACGCGACAGATGGGAAGTCCTCTCCGGTGGGCACCTCTTCGACCCGGTCACCGCAGGCACGTGGTACCTCCGCTCCACGCCACTCTCCGTGTCAGCGATGTGTCTGTGCCTTCCGTGTCTTGTTTGCCATGTACGAGAGACAACCGTCGAAAGTACGACAAAGCGATTGTCCGACATACATGCAACGGAGGCCTTGTACCGCTCAACGAAATATCTTTGGGTGCCTAGTAACACACCTCAACAATGCCCACCAACGGAGGCATCTCGCGCTTTCATTACCCAGTTGTAAATCTCCGCCAGTTGGTTGTCATTATTCCATAGCGGAACCGCCTCGTCATCTGAGAATGGACCATTTCTCCAGCGGCTCGTGTCGATCCACTCCGTGAAACTCTTTATGCTTGCCCCGCCTCGCCGGATGTTTGATGCGGTCGGGAGCGCACACAAGGTCGTGGGGTCATCTCCTTGCTCGTGGTACACCATAGGGTTCCTTGATTTAACTAGCGCCATCCCTTGATTGATGATTGCTTCTTGGTTAGTTCATCCAACGCCCTCCACAACTGACTCGAACTTCCTCCGCCGGTTCTGCTTGCCTGTACCGCTTGAACATGTTCATAAGTTCCTTGTTCTGGCCGACGGAAAAAATTGGCACCCATGTGCCTCATGCACCACCTGCTCTTCAGGTCTGGCCACTTTGCTGCTCCCACGACGTCGGACCCTTGTTGCATATCCACGATCGCCCTCAGCAACCCTGCATGTCGGTCATGGATGACACATACATCGGGCGGTCTTGCACAACTACCATCTTGACTCTTTCAAGAAACTAGTACCAGCTCTCCGTGTTTTCCCCTCCACGAAGGCCAATGCGACCGGTAGAACCTGGTTGTTGGCGTCCACCGCGATTGCAGTTAGAATCTGGCCCTTGTATTTCCTGTGAGGAATGTGCCGTCCATGCAAATGACCGGCGGCAGATCTTGGAAGGCATTAATGCATGCGCCGAGGGCGAAGAAGGCCCATTGCAAGACCCACTTACCCGCCAAGACGCACCATCCGCGGAAACTCCGCAAGGTCGATGACCGTCATCGGATTCCTACTTGATATTGCCCTCGAGCAAGTGTGGAATATTCTCGTAGAAGCCTCATATGTCCCGAACCGTATTTGCAAAGCTGTTCTTTTGCTCTCCATGCCTTTCCGTAGCTAATCTTGTATCAAACCTCTCCTCCACGGCTCGATAATGGATCGAGGCCGCAAAAGTGCGGATTGTCGACGATCCGACTATAAAACACATTTGCCACCCAAGTGGACGACAGATTGCGGTGTTCCCGCTCGCTTCCTCTAGTTAGCGCTATGCTCGTCACTATGGAACATTTCGAGAGTCCCTCCACTTCCCTTGTATGCATGCACCGCCATGGGCACGAATCAACTACGCACTTCACGTCGTAGTCTTTTTTGTCGACTTCACTACTCGAATTGGCGCCAAGAGACATTGACCAAGATTTCACCGCATCCATCACGGCCTCCTTGTCTTTATATATGGCCCCTCATGACCTCGTTCTCATGATACTCCCATGCATCTCTGTTCCTTCATTCATTGTCGTCTTGAAATTATATTTAGTCCACGACCGGGCAGGCACCTCAGAGTATTGTCCTCCTCGTCCGAGCGTTCGCCATCAGGGACTTCCTCATCCACACGGTCCTCCTCCTCCATCAACTCAACTATGTGCTCCACCTCCTCCCCCTCGTCGGCCACCCCCCGCGCCTCCACGGCTGGCTCCTCGCCCCCCTCGATCCCGTCGCCACCGCCAACCTCGCCACCACCTTCATCATCGCGTTGTTGCATATCTGTATTCCCCTCCTCCGTAATATCTACCCCGACATCACGCACCTCCGACACCGATGGAGGTACCTGGTACCAATCTACCAGCAACATGAGCGGCCAACCCCGCTCTACAGCGTATCCAACATAGCTCCTCCATGCCGACGTCGCGTTAATAGGAATCAGCTCTCCATAAAAAGTCTGCGCAAGACGGCTTACTCTTTGCTCTAACCCGCAAAGAACACTCTGGGCATCCAAACTGAACATCCGAAATATAAACTCCATCAAACCCCTGTATGTCCTATCTCTCGGCCTAGATATGCCCTGTATGACTGCTGAAAATCCCGACAAATCGACTCCATTCGGCCCCTGTGCTATCTCCCCATCTCCATAGAATATCTGAAAGTACAATGTCTCCGACATACTGCCTACAACGTCGAACCGAAAAAACCATCATTTCTCCACCTAACCGCTATATAAATGTCACAATATATTGTCGTCAAATTTTACTCTACTGATTTGTAACGGTGCCTACCATGTTTTTAAATATACTAATTTTTAACGTAACACGGTCATTGACTATAAATAAGTAATTCGATTACCTATATTACATACCGCAAATACTAAATATTAAATCTCTAAAATATTACATACCGCAAATACTAAATATTAAATCTGTAAACATTGCCTAATATTTGTACTATCCAATCCTAACTAAATTAAATTTCCAAATATTATATTGATTCTCAACATTTCTAAATACTACAATCCTAATATGTCTAAATACTATATTAAATCTCTAAACATTACCTAATATTTCTACTACCAATCCTAATATTTCTAAATATTACAAAATACTAAAATTTCAAAAAAAATTACATATAAATTTAATGGACTTACCTTCAAAAAACGATGAATATTTTTCCCCTCTTTTTTTTCCCTCTCTCTTTTTTTCCTCTCCTTCCTCTCCTCTTCTTCTCCTCGCTCTCGCTCTCGCTCTCGTGGCGAAGAACCAAATGGCCACAAGATCGCTGGGTATAAAATACCCTGTCGCTTAGGGCATGGGCGATCACCCCAGTGGGCGATGACTGGCGACGCCGACGCGTGTCCCGTCTTGGCGTTTGGCGCCATTTCCGACCGTTAGGGGACCTGTTTCGCCCGTCTGAGCGATCGCCCTCAGGGGCGAGGGCCGGGTATTTCTGAAAATTTCTCCCGCGGGCGACTAGTTCTGAAAAAACGATTTAAAATAAATATTAAATAAAAAAAATTCCAAATACCACGATCGTGTCCTTGCCGAACTGACCGCTACCGGACGTCAGGACATGTCGCCCCGACACCATCTTGTCGAAGCTAACCCAGTGGCGAAGGCATGATCGAAATAGAAGGTCCGCTCAGAGAACTAAATTAAGTTACATAACTAAATTAAGTTACATTGAGACAATTGTACCAAACAAATTTTATGCAATTCAAATTCATATAAATTAAAAAAATTGGCAAAAAAGCAAAATACAATAAAAGAAGGTACCTAGTTAATAGAAATACATCCAAAAATATATGAATATACATCCAATCTGTATATCAAAATTTGCGAAATTAGTAATACAATCGTAAACTCTAAATGATTGTGAATATTTAAAATTAAAAAACATATCATTGAGACACTAGTTTGAATCCCGAGCCAAATTCATTTTATCAGTTTTCATGCCTTAAAAGCGTTTTATAACCTTAGTATCATCAATGTTTATAAATATCTCTCGTTTGGTATAGCATATTATCAAATTAATAAGTAATGACAGTACTACTGGTTATTCCAGTTATTCACTGACACACATAAGTCATCTACAGTACGTCAGTATCCACTATCGTTGCCTGCTCCCGGCATCGTGTTCTCCCTGGGCTTGGCGGCACAGTGGAAGCCAACTGCCATTGGTCTACTAGACTACCAGTACTTTAATCCTTCAAAGTTAATCTTACGTAGACTGCAGTCTGTAGTTGTGACGTGTTCCTCAGTTCCTCTCCCACAAAAGCCATAAAGCCACAAAGTTGGCTTCTCAGAATCTCATATCCGGTGGCGACCGGCCGGACTTCCTGCTGCCCTCCCAACACCCGACCGTCCCGCCCAGCCGCGTCCAACCGTCTTGTCCACCTCCCTCCTCGGCTTCTTCTCCATCGCCGTCGTCCCGACCTACACCCAATGCCCCAAACGAGCGCGACACCCTACCAACACCTAATGCTAGATGCCTCAATGCGGACGCCCCATCCTCCTCAGTGCGTTGCCTCACGGCTTCTCCAGTTCTTGCCCACACTAAATTGGTACACAAAATTCCAATTTTGTGTGTTATGATTCTTTGATTAAGTGGGCTACCACATAGGAACGTGAAGTGGGCCGATGTGATGGATGTGAGACCGAACTTGAGTCTAGTGGATACGAAAATGCCCAAAAATAGCTTTTCTTCGGTTCTTCCTTTGTTCTAGTTCTTCCTCGGTTCGAGAGAACACCCATGGAGATGACTGCCGAGTGAGGACGTGGGGAGTTCTGGTGCTGCGACATTGGGTAGGCTTCAGCCTAGCAAACCCACCCCCACCCCCCGCGCAGGGGGGCGGGGTGGTGGATTCGCCCCTGAAGGTACCCTACAGTCAAGTAAAGTGCTCTTCTATTACGGTCTCTAGATCTGAGTCACTGGGTGTCGGCGTATTCCACCTGACAGGCCCGGAATCGACAGACCGGATTTTGTTCGGAAGGAGGGCGTCTTCGCAGCTGGCTAAACCTAGCAAGGGGAAACCCTAGAGACTCCCAGCGACAAGCGCCGCCTCTATGAACTATGGATGACACACGGATTTTACCCAGGTTCAGGCCCCCTTTTCCTTGGGTAATAGCCTTACTTCCTGCTGGATTGCTTTCAAAGAGTGTTTTGAACTGGTGCCGTACAAAGCTTGGGAATTACAAGTTCTTCCTTAGGCTCTCCTGCTATACTGTGGTTTGTTTTCTTCAACCTCTGGCCGCTCCCCCTTTCCTATGCATCCGAGGGGCCTTATATAGGCCAGGCTAACGGGAGTAGGTAAAAGGGGGTCATCATGCTGATCCTTACACATTTACTACTCCTTCTCAGTCTTTGTCCTGCTTCCTCCACCTCATTAAATGCTTACGCGTGCCTTTTTGCCCGGTCCACGGATGGGACCCCTTTGCATGACGGTAGGTGAGAGGCGTCGAGAGGAATGGGCTTGTTGCGAAAACCCTTGCGGTGATAAGCTCGCTATGGCGAACTGCCCGTTCGACATGGTACGGTAGTGGAAGGAGCCTTCGAGGCGAAGCCACCGCGCTCCACCTTTTGCCTTGCGGCGCGGCAGCGGCGGCGTGCTCGCCACGCTGCCGCCGGGCGCCACGTGGACTACTCGCCGGGCGGCGAGCGTCGCGCCCACCTTTCGCCGGGCGCTACGTGGATCGCCGCCGGGCGAAAGAAGCGTGCCGCCCTCTGCTTTCGCCGGGCGCCACGTGGGATCGCGCGCCGGCGAGCAGTCGGCGCGCCACTCGCCGCCGGCGCCGTGGATCGCTTCGGCGGCGGCGTGTTTCGCCACACCTTTCGCTAAGCGCCACGTGGACCACTAGCCGGGCGGCGAGCGGCGCGCCCACCGCCGCCGGGCGCCACGTGGACCACGATGTTGACCGCTGGTTGATCGCTTTTGTCTTGGCGGAGAGGGTACCCAGGTAGCAGTCTACCGACATCGATACCGTCTTAAGGGCCTTGCTTTTATTTTGTAGGGTTTTTGAAAGTTCGTAATTAAAAGCAACCGCAAAAAAGTTATTGGAGAACAATCATGGTGGGGTCTTATCTTTTTTTTCTACTCCCCATAAACAAAATTATTAGGGCAATGATAGCACCTCCGATGTCATTGGACGTTTTGCCTTTCATGTATTCTCATCTACAAATAGTATGAGTGTTTTCTCTCATTCAATCCTGTTTCTTTCGCTAATTATTGAAGGACCATATGGAGGTCTATTCATATTTGTGATGAGTAATTGATTGGATTTGAGCTTGATTTGCATTGGAATTGAGTTTGATTTGATTGGATTTTCAATTTAGAGTAATTTGAGATTTGATGGCCTTTTTCCGGTGCTACCAGTCATGGTAGAGCGGTGCTACCGGTCAGGCGGTAGCACCGGATCTTCTGAGTGTTAATATTTTAAATTGAGGATTTTGTGATGATTATTGTATATCTTTTGGACATTGCTATGTGATGGGTTTTCCTTGTCTTTGATAGTTGTAAAACGACGGTGCTAGGTCATGGTGAGGCGAAGAATGACCGGGACTAGGCGAAGTGCGTCGGAGGTCCAGACAGTCGAAAATTGCCGGAAGATGATCATAGACAGAATCCGAGTAAGCCAAGAAGACAAGGCGATGATACTAGCTAGATACCACGTGGATTGATGAGGGCCGTTAGATCGCGATCTAGTTGATAGGTTAGTAGGTCTATGTAGTATGCTTTAAAAACCATGCAAGAAAACCCATTCTGTGTGTGGGTTTTGGGTTAGCCCTTGTATGGTTGTGTGAGTGGGTTAATCCTAGATCTTTGATGAGTGCTCTAGAGTTGAGGGACTCATCTAAGGGTGGTAGGTGGTCCAAGAGTAGTATAAATAAAGGGGGAGGGGTAACCTCCTCCTCTTGAAGGTTGTAGAGGTTTTTGTGCTCCTTTGAGTTTTGCCCACTTTGTTGTGAGGCTATGTAAACCTCCCATTTCTGAAACGCAAATCATTTTCATTCATACTTGAATTTACATTACGCATTTACTTTATGTCTTAAATTCAGAATTTAAATTCCTGCAATTTACTTTCTTGCAATTTGGATCTGCCTCCCCTCCTTCTAAATGTTGCTGATCTAGGATATCTTGAGTGTACTCATATTGTTTTACATCTCTCTTGCACCCTATAATAGACTAGTGATCAAGTATTTTATCAAGTTGCAACTCTGTCCAGAACTTGTTCTTCACGTATCAGTCAGTGTTTGATTTTTAAAAAATCTAGAAAAATCATTTTTGAGTGATTCTTATTGGAGAAGTGAGTGACTCTCATATCCATCTGTGAAAAAATTGGGGAGTCTACTGGTTGCACCGTTTGGGCACCATGAGGTGAATACCGACCCCCAAACTTTCTGCACAAAGTTCCTGACAGTCTGTGGTGTTTGATTTTTCTTGATTTTTCTACAAGGTGTTTTGAGGTGGTCTTTGGTGGAGTACTTCATGACTCATTTTTTCATAGGTAGAAAATTCTCAAAATTTCTAGAGCACCAGAAGTCTAACAACTACCTGCTCCAAATGAGGACAATTTTTGAAAAATCTGTTTTTTGCTTTTCTGAAAGTAACTTTTGTGATTTGGCTTAATCTCCTTTCTAAAAGTAAGGTTTGAATTGATTCTTTTTTATTTAGACACTTGACAACCAATATTGTGATTCAAAATTTCCCCACATATTTCATGGTTCTCATCCATGTAAGGTAAAGGTATACATAGTTGTCTAGTTGTTCGGGTTTTAGAGGGTTGGTGATTTTGAGGAGCACCGGTCTGAAAAAAAATTTCAAAGTAGTTTTATATTACTATCCTTCACGATTTCTTTTGCGTGATCTTTTCGAGGTCTTAGTTGAAGTGTTTTGTTGGGGAAAATTTTATTTTGCTACCATTCACCCCCCATTGTTCGCCATCTCGATCCTTTGATTGGTATCAGAGCCAGTTTCGCTCTTTCATAGATCTTGACCGGTCTCAAGAACCACGACGATGGACAAATATTCCACCAAGCCTCCTATTTTTTCTAGAATTGATTTTTCATTTTGAAAATCTCGAATGGAGTTGTACATCACTGCCCAGGGCTTCCTGATATGGTAGAAGGTGAAGCTCAAGTATGAGGTTCCTGCCGATGAGCACGTCACGGCTGACAATATGGCTGACATTGAGGCAAATGCTAAGATAAGGAATATTCTCATACAGGGCCTTAACTGCAGTGAGTACGATAGGATCTCTCACCTGCGATCCACTCACGAGATTTGGGTGACTCTCGATGCTTACCATAAGAGCACTACTCAAATCAAGACCGTGAGGTAGAATCAGCACAAACGTGAATATAACAAATTTGAACAACACGTTGGTGAGAGTCTTGACGAATGCTTTAGTTGTTTTACAAAGATTTTGAGCGACCTTCGAACAGTTGGTTGCACATACCCTGACTCGGATAATGTTCGACATTTCTTGACTGCACTCGACCTTTAAGTTTAGGAAATGAAAGTGACCACCATTAAGGATACTACCGACTTGTCGACCTTAACTCTTGATAGGCTCTATTCCCAACTCAAGACTCATGAGATCAATGTCGTCTCTCGCAAGACGAAATCTCAATTGATGGCCTTGGTCACTAATTCCACTGGATCTTCTCTTGATTCTTCTGTTAGATTCTCTCTCTCCGCCCTTTGCGAGCTAAGCGATGACCAACTGGACAAATTTTCAGAAACTGAGTGTGCCCTTTTAGTTCACAAATTCTTTCATGCATACAAAAGGGTGAGAGAGAGGAAGAGAGGTGGCGTGATCACTTGTTTCGAATGTGGTGGCCCCAACCACATTCAAGCGAATTGTCCCAAGCTGAAGAAAGGCAAGAACGACTCTAGCGGTTCGGGGAAGAACAACTACACTGACAAGAATCACAATAAGAAACCTCCAACTCATGAGCCGACGCGTGAGAAGAAGTATCGCAACTTCTCGAAGAATAAGAAGCTCTTCCACCGCGTACTTGCCACCCTCGACGACATCAACTTCTCCGACACAGAAATGTGGAGCGACGAAGATGAGGACGATCCACAAGAGAAGAAAGGTGTCGACGAGTTCTCCGGCATGTGCTTCATGGCAAGCGCCAACGGCATCAGCGACTCTGAGCTCTACAATGACTCGGATGAGGTACCCTCCTACGACCAACTCAATGAAGTTTTTTGCAAACTAGAAAAATTTCATGCTAGAGCTAGGTGTACGGAGTTTAAGAAGGAAATAGGTACCTTGACTCGAGAGTTAGCTTCTCTTACATCTTCTTCTTCCCAAGTTACTGATGGTTGTTCTTTATGTGATGCTTTGCTTGTGGAGTTAGAGAACCTAAGGACAATGCATGATAGTATACTTACTGAGCTTGAGAGTCTTAGGTCGAAGAATGCTAGCATATATTCTGTTGATGCTACATCTTTAGATGCTAGTTTTCTTTATGCTCACTCTACTTCATCTTGTGCTAATTGCCCTAAACTGCTTACTGAAATTTATGCCATGAGCATTCACCTTAGTAAGCTTTCTGCTAGAAATGATGGAACTTAAATTGCATGCTTCTAAGGACCCAGTCAGCTCATGTGAGGGCTGTAAGCAACTAAAACTTGACAATGAATCCCTAAATATCAAGTGTGCTAAATTTGCTAAGAATTTACTAGATAAGTCACAAGAAAGTTACTTGTGATGTTCTGTGATTGAGGGGGACTTAGATAAAATCCAAGTCGAACTTAGGAAGAAACTAGAAGACTAAGCCCATAGAATTAGAGATGTTCCTTGCGTTTCTTGTGAGGCCCTCAAAATTAAGGCAGCCGTGCTAAGGGAAAAAAATGCACATGCTAGTAGATCTTCTCCTTCTGATTCTTCTTCTTCCTCTCATCCATGTTCTTCATGTGCCTCTCTCTTTCGGGAGTATGAGTATCTCATGAGCACTCTTGAGAAGTTTGTAGGAGGCAAGAAGAAGCTCAATCTTATTCTAGACCAATCCAAAATTAGCACATTTAATCAGGTTCTAGGATTTGACTACTTAGAGCATGCTAGAACTCGTCCTCCTACCATTGTGCATGGCTCCAAGAGTGGTGAAATTGTGGTAGCTCCAATGGTGAGTACCACTGTGTTTAGATTTGCTAGGGTTGTTCATGGGACTTCTGACTAGAAGGTTGCTATTCCTGCTACTTCTGCCTCTAGCAAGGCAAAGTACTCATATATCTTCTGTCAGAAGGATGGTCACCTAGTAAATTTCTACTTTAGGCACGCCAAGATTGCGAGGCGTGAGAGTGCTATTGCTCTTAGGGGTATTTAGGGTCATCCCCAGACTCTGGGTGCTCCTAAGGCATGCACTGCTGCTAGATAGGTTAAAGAGTTGCATATTTTTAGGCAGCATCCAGGACTCGGTTTTTATGTTGTTTAGCCGAGTTCTAGTACTGGAGCTGCTCGTAGTTAGTCCTTTCGCCGTCCTCTTGATATTTTTTATTTTACCATCAAGGTAGATATCAGCGGCGTGAGGTATTTTTTGGCAGAAGATTCAGGCAGCCTTTTTAGGATGATCCGGCCTTTGCACCATGGTGGACCAACCCAGTTTGAACTCCCAAATCTTTTGCTACCTCTGGTCTTGTGAGAGTCGAGTATCAGAGAGACACTAGAGTACAGTCTTCTCCTTTTATGGCCGGTACTTTGAGACATCGCGTGAATCAGTATTGGGTTCCCAGGTCTTCACTTTATCCTAGTACTGAGTCTTCTCTCTCTTTTGGCTTGATAAGACTCGTCAAATGGGGAAGGGGGTGTTTGAATTGTTAACTCCGGTTGTTCTCATTATATAACCGGAGACTCTCGTTGGTTCTCTTCCCTAGTCTGGGCCTAGGTGATGAGTTGATCACTTTTGGGGATACTTCTTCAGGTAGAGTTATTGCTAAAGGTACCGTTTGAATTAATGAGAATTTTATTCTTAAGGACATTACCTTAGTAAGCTGCAATATAACTTACTTTCTGTTTCTCAGCTTATCGATGACTCTTTCGAGGTAAGCTTAAAGAATAATGCTAGTAGAATTCTTGATTCATCAGGAGAGTTAGTTTGCAGGATTTCTAGATTTGGGAGAGTCTTTCATGCTAATTTTTTGCAGGATTTCTAGATTTGGGAGTCTTTCGTGCTAATTTTTATGTTTCTTCTGGAGACTCTCTCTATTGTTTGGTTACTTCTGAGTCTAGTGATCTCTCCTTCTAGCATAGGAGACTTGGTCACATTGGTTTTAATTATTTGACCAGAGTTAGTAGCCATGACCTCATTCGTGGTCTGCCCAAACTCAAGATGGTCAAAAACTTAGTTTGCTCTCCCTGCTGATATGGCAAGATGGTTACTACTTTTCATCCTCCAGTCACCATAGTGATGACTGATGCACCAAGACAACCTTTATATATGGACACTATTGGTCCAGCTAGTGTGCAGTCAGCAGGAGGGAAGTGGTATGTTCTTATCATTGTTGATAATTTTTTGAGATATTCTTGGGTATTTTTCATGGCCTCAAAGAATGAGACTTTTTCTCACTTTAAGGGTTTGGTCAGTAGGTTGTCTCTTGAGCTCCTAAGTGCATTACGAGCGATACGCAGTGATAATGGTACGGAGTTCAAGAATTCCAATTTTGAGAGTTTTTGTGTGGAATCTGGTTTGGAGCATCAGTTCTCTTCTCCCTACGTCCCTCAGCAAAATGGCGTAGTGAAAAGAAAGAACAGGACCATGGTTGAGATGGCCAGAACGATGCTAGACGAGTACAGTACTCCTATGAAGTTTTGGGCTGAGGCTATAGCTACCGCTTGCCATGTTTCTAATCGTGTTTTCTTGAGAGCACATTTGCGTCGCACTTCTTATGAGTTGAGGTATGGGCGAAAACCCAGTGTTTCTCATTTTCGCGTATTTGGTTGTAAGTGCTTTATTTTGAAGTTTGGAAACCTAGATAAGTTTAAGTCCCGTTCTTGTAAGGTATTTTTCTAGGTTACTCAACTTCTTCTCGTAGCTATAGGGTCTAGAGCTATGATACAAATAGGATCATAGAGACCTATGATGTAACCTTTGATGAGGCTAGTCCAGGAGCAAGACCTGATATTTCAGGCTCTTCTTATCCCTCCGAGACCATCTTTGTAGAGGATGACGATGATGGAGATAATGGTGTTCCACTTGATCCAGTCTCTATACACATGAGGTGCCTCCTGTTTTCATTTCTGCACCTTAGGGAGACCAGCCCTTACCTTCGGACTCTCCTTCAGCAAGTAGCTCTGTTCCTGCCTCTTCTGCTCAAGAGGTAGCGGCCACATCTGTTGCTGGACCTCCTCACCATATTTAGAAAATTCATCCACCTGATCAGATTATTGCTGATCTTTTTAAGCGAGTTACTCGCTCAAAATCAGGTTTGTCTAGTTTCTGCCTTCACTCAGCCTTTGTTGCCTCGTTTGAGCCGAAAGATGTTTCTCATGAATTATCCGATGAGTCATGAATTAATGCTATGCATGAGGAAATTGAAAACTTCGAGAGGAACAAGGTGTGGCAGCTTGTTAAGCCTCCATCTGGTCATAATGTCATTGAGACCAAGTGAGTGTTCAAAAACAAGTAGAGTGAGGATAGGGTTATCATTCAAAACAAGGCTAGGCTAGTTGCACAGGGCTTCACTCAGATTGAGAGTCCCCTATAGCTAGACTAGAGGCTATTGGGATCCTACTTGTATTCTTTGCATCTCAGGACTTCAAGCTCTATCAAATGGATGTCAAGAGTGCATTCCTCAATGGCTATATTTAGAAAGAAATTTATATCAAGTAACCCCAGGATTCGAGAATCCCAAATACCCAAACCATCTCTTCAAGCTTTCCAAACTTGTATGGACTTAAGCAGGCCCTTAGAGCTTGGTATGAGAGGCTTAAGTCCTATCTTCTCAGTTATGATTTCAAAATAGGTATAGTAGACAAGACTCTGTTCATTAGACACCAGAATTCTCACTTCCTTATCGTTTAAATTTATATGGACGATATTATCTTTGATGGCTCTTTTCATTCTCTTGTATCTCAGTTTTTTGAGGTGATGAGTACGGAGTTTGAGATGAGTATGATAGGTGAGTTGAGCTATTTCTTTGGCTTCCAAATCAAGCAAACTTGGGAGGATACTTTTCTGCACCAAGGTAAGTACACTCGGGATCTCCTGAGACGATTTAATATGTCTGATGGAAAGCCTATTATGACTCCTATAGCCACCACTGTTGTCGTCAAGCCCAACGAGGATGGTGAGCCTACTGATCAGAAGGAGTTCCGGAGCACGATTAGCTCCCTCTTGTATCTCACTGCCTCACGGCCGGACATACACTTTGCCATGTGTATGTGCGCTCGTTTTCAGGTTTCTCCTCGTGCCTCTCATTGTCAGGCGGTGAAGCACATCTTCAGGTACCTTCGAGCTACAATTGATTATGGTATTTGGTACTCTTCTTCTTCTTATCTATCCCTTAGAGTCTTTTCCAATGCTGACTTTACTGGCTATAGGATTGACAGGAAAAGCACTTCTGTCACTTGCCAATTTATTGGCACTTCTCTTGTTTCTTAGTCATCTAGGAAGTAGTCCGGAGTTGCACAGTCTACCACTGAGGCTGAGTATATTGCTACAGCTAGTTGCTATAGCTAGGTGCTCTGGATGAAATCAACCTTGCGAGACTTTGTGTTAGAGATAGAGAGTGTTCCAATTTTCTGTGATAACACTTCTGCTATCTACATTGCTAAGAACCTAGTGCAGCACTCCAGGATCAAGCACATTGATGTTAGATATCACTTTCTTAGAGACCATGTGGAGAAAAGAGACATAGTGCTTCAGTTTGTGGAGAGTGACCACCAGTTAGCTGATATCTTTACCAAGCCTCTAGATAGCTTTAGGTTTGTTGGCTTAAGGAGTGAGCTCGGAGTTATGTGCCCTTACGACCTATTGTAAGGGGGAGCTAGTTTGTATATTATGTATTATATATCTTCTTCCAGTTTTTTCTTTCTTTTGTTTTGCTCTGGGTGTTTATTGGGTTTATTCTCTAGAGTTATGAGTTCACTTCACTTAGACTTTTAGCGTGCTTTGCATGGACCTCTCATCTTGTGTTTTAGGTTGCTATCATGCTTAATTAACTGTTCTCTCTTCTCTCTAGGTTGAATTCTCTCACAGTCTTATAAGTCTAGCAAGTGTTGGGCCCCTTGGGTAGATAGGGTATGTGTGCACTCCTTAGTTTGGGATCTAGAGGCAGCTTTCATATGTCAATCATTGGGGAAGATGAGAGCGAGTCTGAGCTGTAGTTTGCTTTACCATATTTTCTATGCTCTATAGCCACCCAATATCTGATTTCTTGACTTCTTCTCCCCATTCTGTCTTTCTGGTTTTATTTGAGTTATTTGGGTCTTCTTTGAGCTTAATATTACTAATAACTCAACTTAAACCAGTTTTGTGCTTAAAATTGAATCATATGTTGAGGGGGAGTTTAAGAAACCGTTTCATGCATTGCATATAGAATTTATTTTCTGTTTTATGGGCTTTGTCTATTATGCAAATGGTCTTTTCTTCGTGCTATACATCATGCTATTTTTTTAAGAAATTGACTAACTTAGATATGTCCAAGTTCATTTATCTTGCTAAGCTTGAAAAACTTGAAAAATAAGCTTTAAAAAAACTTGATAAAATATGTTGCTTTTACTTGCTAAGTTTCTTCTCTATGTGTATTTGCCATGATTTGTGAAATCTTGAAGTTCTCTAGAGTCTCTATAGCAACTTGGGTGAAACTTATGTGATCCATACTTGAGTCCTTCACTTACTTATCAATCAATGTGCTAAAATGAAAATTAAGCAAAATTGACTCTTTTTGTACGTATTAGACTCAACACCTTATATTCACAAGACAACCTCTCATTACACTTAGGATAAACTTGGAATGTGTTATGTATGATAAGATCATTCTCTTAAGAGTCTTTCTTGAGATGATCGAATATGGTTTGAGTGAAACTTCTAGATTCCCCAAAGTGTTGAGTAGGTTGAACTCTAGGTTTTCCATTTCATCCTTTCAATGGTTTTGCTTCTAGTTTCGAAACTAAAACTAAGTGTTTCTCATGTCAAATCTTGCTAATAATGACATTTTCAAAACAAAGCTTGCGAGCAAAGTTTCTTATTTGCACTTGGACATATCTTAGTTTAGTCAATTTTAAAATTGACTAGTTTAGTGTCATATCTTATCTTCAAAATTATTTGTATAATTTTCAAAGCTTCGTTAGGTTACGTTCCTTGCATATAAAAATAAAAAAGGAAAAAAATGCTATCTTGATACATATATTGACAAAAGGGGAAGAAATCATAGAAAAAAGCATCATTAGAAAAATACGAATGCATTTTGGTTCTTTTGATCTTGGTATAACTTTGCTAATTCTTGTGGATCATAAGAGCATTTGAACTTCTTGTTAGATTTTAGAGCTTTTGTAGAAAACTTGCTCTTTCTTGAGTATAACTCAAAATTTTCTCTCGCCAACTTGATCATGATTTCTTTTTCTTCCTATTGAACCAAGTTTGGTTTTTATCGACGATCGGGATCGCCTGACCGCAAATGTGAAACGGGGTTAGTGTGAATAGGGGACCCAAGACGAGCTACGCTCAACGGAAGTATGGACGTTGGTCGAGATGAAGCGTCAACGAGCAGACACAACAATTATCTTGGTTCGAGCCCCACGAGGTAACAAATCTACTCCGATCTTCTCCTAAGGTGGAGGCTTCACTATCTTTGAGTCTGAGAGTGGAGTTCTGTTTCGAGCTAGGCGTTCAGTCGTGTTATTGGTCTATTGTTAGTCTTGTTGATGTCCTTTTCGCCGTTCGCCTCAAGGGATTTTATACCCTCCCGTACTGTTACGAAATGGCGGGAGAGATTCGGAGTGCATGGCGTGCGAAGGCGTCTTGCAACCGCTCCGGATCTGGCGCCCACGTCCGCCTTAACTCCGGGGTTCTCGGTCTTGATAACCGCCGAGTAGGCGCACACCTCTGAGCCAAGGTCGAGGTCGTGCGGGGATTGGACCCCACAGTAGAACCGTCCCGGACTCCTTGATTCACCCAAATCGTGGCATATCTCAAGTGAATCAAGGGAACCTCAAGGGCGTCCCGTGATTATACCCGTGTTGGTCCCAGGAAAGTTTGCCAACACGAGAATCCTCATCCAACAGTTGACATCACAACACATACATATTATCGGAACATAAACGTTATTACATACCAAAAGTAGGACTGCTGTCCATAACGACATATTTAAAGTTATTACATCAAGTAGCGGCGAAATCACAAGATAAACAACAAAAGGGCCAGCATGGCATGCCCCCAAACCCTCGAGCAACCAAGCTGGGGCAAACGGCGACTAAACATTAGCATTGTCGAAATCGCGGTAAAAGTCCCCGGTAATGCCTCATCCTCACTGCAGCAAGTGGACAATCCGATTGAGTACAAAGAGTGTACTCGCACAATAATATACATTTCATGCTGATTTC